>LKNJ01000332.1:0-185746 GCA_002120245.1 Maccullochella peelii | reverse complement strand
ATATATATACATATATATATATATATTTTAAAAAATGAGAGAGAGAGAGAGTGTAAGATAACAGACACTAAAACAAAGTGCTGCTTGGCACAAAGTCACACACAGGGCTGCTGCACATGTATGGAGTCATAGGAGTGCCATAAAAAAGAATAAATCTGGGAAAGAATAAGACAATAAATGTGGAAATATAAAGACAAATACACCCACACACACACACACGGAACTGTTTAGCAGTTAAATTCATTATATAGAAGCAAGATAATAAAAAAGTTCTCTTCATATTCAGTCTGAACAAACTGTTATCTCATCAGAAAGTTTGACTGGGAGTCAGAAATTTTACTCAGTAAATTAGCATGTCGCCATTTTGAGAAACTAAGTCAAGTTTCCAGCACAAATTTTAACCATATTTCCAGAAAATTGGGAAAAGATAAGCGCTTGTTTCCCTCCACTACTGTTATGTGGATATTAGGAGATGATGCATCAAGGTAAACAGCTGGTGGAGTTAATTCTACGGTCGCTGCCATTAAACCACCACAGAAGAAGAAGAGGACACAATGAGATGACGTCATTCAAAGAGCTCCAGTCAAAGCTCAAATGATGGAAAACCATGTGGAAAACATGATGGAAATATAAGCGTTCTGTTAGTTTCCTGTGTTCATGTGAGGAAGGTTACAGCCTCCTCATCACGCCACACACACACCCACATATGTTTTAAGCCCTTCACTATGACTCACAGGCTTCATGGACACCTGCACAAATTGTATATACAGATAAAAACAGGTGGATGGAAACACATTTATAGTTCTGACTTAATAATTGTGGCTTAAGATTAAAATATGAAGTAAAATCTCATAATTACTGTCGAAATTACACAGCAGAGATTTTCCATCTATCAAAACCAAAACACCTTCATCACTGTTTGGGATGCAGCCAGAGAGGCAACAGGCTTAAAATAAATATACTTACAGAGAGCAGTGCACCAGTGTTTACCTGGAATCATTGTGATATGGCGGGTCACTTTTCCACAATCAGAGAAGGTTCATATGAATGTCAACAGTCCATCTAACGCTTCAGACTGGATCATTTTAACCCCAAAATAGAAAATGGAACTGCATAACATAACTCCAGATATTTACAGTCTAAACCCAGCGTGCTAAGGACAGATGAGCCCACAGTAACTGACTAAGGTCCTCCGTCTATGTGAAGACTAAACCTCTTGTGTAATACTGAGCTTAACGTTGTTCTAAAAAGGTGCACCCCAGGTGTAACAGGTAACTTTGCAGCACCTGAGTGTGTGCAATGTAGCTTTCACAGGTCGGGGTCCTCCCCCCTGAGGGTGTTGAACTCTTCAGGGGCCGAGTACTTGTCAGAACCCTGACCACCTGACTGGCGGAAGCCCGCTGAAATCTCATCAAAGCTGCGGCCCTTGGTCTCTGGCACCTTGAAGTAGGTGAAGATGAAGAAGCCGAGCAGCAGGACGGTGAAGATGATGAAGACGTAGGGGCCACAGAGTTGCTGTTTGTGTATATATGAAGTCAACAGGCAGGAAGGTTACTGGCGATAAGCTGAAGCTAAACGTACAATATAATTAGAAATGAAAGCTGTCTCACCTCAACATACTGGAAGCACATCCCCACTAAGAAGTTGGCGGACCAGTTGGAGAAACCAGCAACTGCAATGGCAGCAGGCCGGGCCCCCTGGCTGAAGAGCTCGGCCACAATGAACCAGGGGATGGGGCCGGGGCCAATTTCAAAAAAGGCTACAAAACTGAAGGTGGCCACGATGCTGACGTAGGACATCCACCTGAGCTGGTCCTGAGGAGCACAGTGTGTGGTGTACAGACGCTTTCATTCACTTTATGTTAAAGCCTAATGGATGAAGAAGAAGGTGATCTCAAACACTTACCAACAGCGCCATGGAAACAGTTAGAAAAACAGCTGAGACTGCCATCCCCATCAAACCAGTGAGGTGAAGAGGTCTCCTGCCCGTACGCTCCACCACAAACAACTGCGGGAGGGGGGGTGTAACTTATTACAAAACAGATACTGGAGTTAAACACCTTCAGGCTTCTTTGTTCTTTTAATGGTTCTTTTGGGACTTACAGAAACCACAGTGAAGGCAGTGTTGACCACTCCTGCACCGATGGTTGCATAAACGGGCTGGGACACACCTGCTCGCTCAAAGATCCCAGTCGAGTAGTAAAACACCTGAAGAGGACAACGTATCACAGGGAACAGTTACTTTATCTGTCATTAGTGTATGTTAGTGTGTGTTTGAGCTGCTCTGTTTAGACCTAAACTAAGAGTTGGACTCACTAAAACTACTATAGAACTGCTTCTTAACTTGGAGACTTGATTTACACTTGATACTCGTGATAGGAAAAAATGAAAATTCAAAGATCGAGGCAAATAGAAAACCCATTTTCTGCAGCTTACCTGAGTCCGGGTCCTGGTGGCAAGCAAGGTAGTCCTTTCTGGGGGATCCCAACACATTCCCAGGCATGATGGGATAAACAAGTATATACTGTATAATACCTCCAGCCTGCTCTGGGTGTTACCTCCACAGGGAATGTCCAGGAGGCATTTTTCTCAGATGCTTTAACCACCTCTGGCTCATTACTTCATGATTATCTGACTATTACTTCCCTTTTTGTGCCCCTCAAATAATGTAAAGCATCATCCTCTAAAACTAACAAGTAGCTGAGTTCTCATTGAGGAACTCACCATTGGTTCCTTAGTAATTGTGGGCGGCTGTGGCTCAGGAGGTAGAGCGGGTCATCCTCTACTAACCTCTGACTTCTGCTGATTGACCTCTAATAACACTTTGTTATAGGAGTGGAGTTTATCTGCTTCATCATCATTATGTTGTGGGGCAGAATAATCCCATGCAGATGGATGTTTAGGGACTTTGTGGGTTAAATCCTTCTCCAGAGTAAAAGAGAAATCTACTACAAGAACTATCACATATATACTTCCCTGTGATCGTATACAGTCATTAGCTTCACCCTCAATAGATTGTACATTGTGGCAGACCTCATCCACCTGCATCCTTTGACTTACAGCGTTGATTCCAGACAGCTGCTGTGAGAGTTGCAGCATGATGGCCACAAAGATAGGCTGGCGGTAGTTGGGGGAGCGGAACAGCTCGGGGATGGTCACCTTCTTCTCCCTCATCATCTGCTGGCTCTCCTCCTTCATCTCCTGCATGTCCTCACTCACCTCGTCAGTTCCCCGCAGCTTCATCAGGACTGCAAGACAGAAGCTCACGATGAGGTATTAACTACAGTAACTTGTACAGAAACTATAGAGAAACTACAGTAACATAAGTAAATTGTATATTTGATCATAGTGAACATCATGATTGCTTTTACTCTCACAAAAGTTTATAATTGTGTATTTTGTTAAGTGTGTGTGTCTCACTGCTGCGGGCTTTGCTTTCCTCGTTGCAGTTGATGAGGAGGTATCGGGGGCTCTCAGGGCAGAGGGGCAGCAGGGCACACTGCAGCACAGCCGGCAGCACAGTGAAACCCAGCAGGAGGGGCCACAGGGAGGCATTCCCCATGAGGGCTTCAATCCCAAAGATCTACACAACACACACAACACACTGCTTACACACACTTATTTGTAGAACATAGTGTGTAAAATCTTAAATCTTATAAAATGCAAACACAACAGGTTATTATTAATAGCATTTTAACATCTAAAACCTTAACAGATGCATCAATACAAACAGCACCTTTGTTGTACAGCCAAGCATTGTTCTGACCCACAGAACTTGTTTACATGCACACAATAATCTAATTATGGCCAGTAATCAGACTAAGGAATTACTCCAATTAATATGTTTACTGCAGTTACTTTAGGAGCCCACTTAAGAAAAGGACATTTGTTTGTAGCCTGAAGAGCATTTGGAAACAAAGGAAGAGATAAAGTGAAGCATAGAAATACAAATAATACTATGATTTTTGTATATTACATATATTTATATTATTAATAATAAAAATGTATATCAAACCTTTCATACACAAAATGCAGCTCAACGTGCTTAATAAAAAAGAAAACAGCATACAAGTCACATGTAAAATCCACTTTAGATGAAACTAACAAATGATTAATTTTCTTTAATAATCCTTTCATAGTTTGAGTGAATGATCCAAAAACAACGATTTGGTTTGGGTAATTATCTGGGACTTTCTTCAGGCTTCATGGAGCAACTTTCTAAGTGCCATGACTCAGGAAATGCAGGGCAACAGGGATAAGACCCAGATCAGACAGGTGAGGCAGCAGGATGATTTTGGGGATTTATTGAATAAAGCTTGCAGGCAGACAGACAGGCAACAGGCAGACAGATTGAGGTCCAGGTTCGGGTTACAGAAGCTCGTAGGTAAAAACACAAGGTACAAGGCAACATGGCTTCTAGGAATCAACTGAAACAAAGCATCTGGGCTGGTGTATGTGGAGAGTGGCTGATGAGGGAAGACAGAACAGGTGAGCAAGTGAACAAGCAGAAAGTCTGGTAACTTCAGGGCTGATGGGGGAAATGAGAACAGGTGAGGAGGTGAACGTGGAAGTCTGGTGGAAAGTCTGAAGGCGTCTGGTGGAAAGTCTGAAGGCATCTGGTGGACGGCTCGAGGATGACAGGTCTGGGGAAAAGGAAGAAAGAACCTGGTCTGGGAGCAGTGAGTAGGAGCTGGAGACAGACAGGTAGACAGGGTGATGCAGGGTGACACAGTTCAAGAGTGAAGTGTTAGGAGCTGTAGTGACTAGGTGGTATCAGTTAGAATACGGGGTGACAGGGTTGTAGGATTTAGACCCAAACACAGACATGACTCAGAGGTAGAAGTGAACTTAACTGGTGAGATGGCAGGAGAACAGATACATGGATGCAGGTAAGTCAAAAAACACAAGAGTACAAAAAATCCAAGGGCTGGGAACATGGAACTAATCCAACAAACGATAGTCCAAAAACATTGCGGCCAAAAGCTCACAGAACAAGATATGTGGCACAAAGAACAAGGCACAAGGAAACATCCAAACAGTAGGTAATAACCCAACGCGAACACACAGGCATATATAGGGTGGAGCTGACGAGGAAACTGGAAACAGGTGAGTAACTAGACACAGGTGAATACAATCAAGGGTAGACACAAGAGGACCCAAAACCAAACACAGACATAACAAAACTTAGACCAAGTCCATAGATCCTAATAGTGAAGATCTCACCTGTGCCATGAGAATGCCGATCACTACACCGAGCTGATGTAGAGTGCCTAATGCTCCGCGGAGAGATGTGGGGGAGATTTCCTCAACATAAATGGGCACAAAGCCGGTGGAGAGGCCGGAGTAGAGACCCACTATGAAACGTCCAATGATGAGCATTTCAAAGGAAGCAGCCATCTTGGAGAAGCCCATAAACGCAGCAGCAATAAAGACAAGCACATTGGCCATGAGCATGGAGTTCCTCCTTTAGAGATCAGAAGAGTATTGATTAACGATCAGATTGTCATTTTAATGGGAAGGTGTGATTAGTAATGTTGTCGGTCGTAGGAAGAGCTGTACCTGCCGAGGCGGTTGACGAAGAGGCCAACAGAGAAGGAGCCGAGCA
The DNA here is from genome assembly GCA_002120245.1 of Maccullochella peelii. Lineage (NCBI taxonomy): Eukaryota > Metazoa > Chordata > Actinopteri > Centrarchiformes > Percichthyidae > Maccullochella > Maccullochella peelii. Next base: position 180,142 of record LKNJ01000332.1, on the reverse strand, counting down.
TTCCTCCCACAGAGAAGATGGCCACAGAGAGCGACCACAGAGCTGTTAAAATGGTCCGAGAGACGGGCTCTGAATACCTGTTGTTCCACGTCTCATTGTAGAAGCTCTCAATGGTCTAAAACACAAAACAACATGCAGCAGCTCAGTGTGGAACAGGAATAAAGACAGATCAAGGTTCATGGCTCTCTTTAAACCAGACTGAACCATTACTATTGACTTCAGTGACCCCCTGACCTTTCATCTAGCAACATCATCAGGTTTGTGTTCAGAGTGAAACATCTCAACAACTATTAGATGGCTTGCCGTAACATTTGGTACAGACATTCATGGTCCCCAGAGGATGAATCCTACTGACCTCTGTGATCCTTTAACTTTTCCACCACTGTCCAATACTTTTGTCAAGTACTACAGTAAGTGCTAATTTGCAAATACTAGCATGCTAACTTGCCATACTAAGATGGTGAACGTTATGCTAAACACCAGCATGTAAACACATGCTGATGTTAGCATTTAGCTAAGTCCAGCCTCACAGAGCTGCTAGCAGAGGTGGGACCAAGTCATTGTTTTGCAAGTCACAAGTAAGTCTCAAGTCTTTGCAGTCCAGAGTCAAAACAGGCAAGTCCCGAGTCAAGTCCCAAGTCAAGTCCCAAGTCCTAAACTTTGAGTCTTTTCAAGTCCTAAACAAGTCATTATGTCATTATTTTGTCAAGTCGAGTCTAAAGTCATCAAATTTGTGACTCAAGTCCACACCTCTGGCTGCTAGCATGGCCGCAGACTCTTGGTCTTGTTCCTGTTCCAGATAAGATATCCAGACACAGAACGTATGTTGATATGAGATGTATACTTCACTTCCAAACACTCACATCCCTCTAGATGTGGGCTGGATATGGGTATCTCCAGAAACAACATGGGACCAACCATTGCCATAATCAGTTTTACATTTTTAATAGTGATTTTTCCCGGGACAATCATGTCTTACCTTAATACTGAGACTGTTCTAGTTAGTGTGCATGGTAGCCTAGTCTACATTAGAGTGACAGTAACCATAACAACAGCACTGTATGTTTCTTTGGTACAGTAAGTGGCCATATACACCACTCCACCATGCATCAAGCTATTCTGTACCCCAAGCTTGTGATTACCCTCACATTGGGTTATCACAGCCATAATACACTAAAGGGGTCACATGAGCTCAGGTTGTAGTCCACCTGCAAGCACTACATCTTTAACTTAATCCTCTTAATCCTTAATGCCTGCAACAAACTGCTGCATTATCTGATTAACCTGCTGCCTGTCATTTCAGGTTTCTGTCAGACCACCCCCAGAGGCAGCTGACAGCTTGTGAGCCTGTCTGAACTTACAGACTTAAGTTAACATGCAAAAAACTAAAGTCCCTGGACGGATTCAAACCGGTGACATGCAACATGGCTAGACAAGGATTCTCCTCTCACTTCTGTTATAAAGCCTCTCTTTTATTCTGAACTGTGTACACAGCACTTTTATTGTCTTAGTATGTTTTTACTGTTTATGTTTCAGGTTTTTATTCTGCCTCGCTGCAAAAAGAATATCCTCTTGTGGCACATTAAAGATCTGAACTGAATATTGTTTCTGTTGCCTTCATAATAATGAGTTTTACATCTTATAAATAATGTATGTGTAAGTTTTCCTCTGTGTGTCAAATCTGCTACATCAGTGTCTAAAAAAAAATGAAGGAGCCATGTGGGGTGAATATCTATGTTTGTTGTTTGTCTAAAAGATAAACTGTATCCTCTGTCCGTCTGACCAAACTCCAGATGGGAGAAGGTCTGATCCAACTGTTAAAATGCTCCTTCTGTTATCACCATGCGCTCACAGAAATTTAGCGTTGCAGGCAGTTTTTTCCCAGATTTTACCTCTCAGGTAACAAACAAGCCCTGCCTTGCTGGTGGAGGCTGTTGGGGCTGAATGCAGCTTGTAAGGACGTCTGCAGACATAACACAGGGCTGAAAAAAGTCCCCAACACCTCTTCATGTTCGGGTAAAAAAAAAATTTTGAATTTCAATTTAGTTGTTTTTATTTACAGATAATTCTCCTAAAGCGACATTAGAACTGACCATCAGTCAGAGCTAATTCAGTAAAGACAGTGATGTTTGTAGTGAAGATATTGACTTATTGACTTTAAAGGTTCATTGTTGGCATTGGAAATGGTAGTTTGAACCATTTTTCATATAACATAATAACAATATTGATCAAAAAGTATCAGGTCTCTATCAAGGAAATTATAGCTGAACCCAAACTTTAACAAACTCAGCAGAAGAAACTTCAGGATGATGCCCATGCATGTTGTCTTTTTTTAACAGTGAAAAGTTTGAACTTTTCAGTCATGATAAACTAAATCACTTCCATAAATGCATGGTGGGCTGGTGAAGGCATTAAATGTACCATCTGGATGTACCACCGGACCAGAACCACGAGTGCATACTGTACGGCTCTCCCACTCTCACATTTCTTTACACATTTCTTGTCCTTTTTCCTCCGACTTTCTCACACAACAAGATACTCACATTCTGAGGAGCATTGATGACACCAGTGTTGTAGCCAAACTGGAGAGAGCCAATCACAGCTGTCCCCACAGCCATCATCAGCTGGGGTGTCACCTGTTCGCGAGACAAAGAAATTCAGTTTACTGTAAGACAACATGCAGACGGTGAAAGTCTCAAAGGTTCAAATCTCCATTCCACAGTAATTCAGCACAAAGTCACACTGTTCTGTGTATATGTATATAATATGTATGTAAATATTGTACTTCTCTATATTTATTTGAGAGATATATTTAGTTGCCTTGCACATTAACATTTTACATACAAAACATGTGGTGATTTTATAAAGTATGATGCACTGTTATACATTAAATTACACAATTAAAATGAGCTCCACCCAGACAAACTACATCAGTAATAATGCAGTAATATAACACTGACGGGTGCCATTCTGCTGCATTATGAGTACTTTTACTTTGGATACTTTGTTCATTTTGTTGATAATGCTTTTTTACATTGCTTGTTGTATTGCAGTACTTTTAGAGGAAGATACTGCTACATTCATGGAGATAAAGGGGCTGAATTGTTCTTTCAGCACTGCAGAGACCTGCAGAGTAAAAACGTTTGATCTTTGAATGCTGTTGATGGACACTACTGTCCCACAATGCAGTTCACCTGCACAAAACATAATTATAGGTGGTGGTGAAACAGAACCAGAAACATCTTGGAGAACATATATCTAGTTATTAAATCTTTATAAATGCATTTTGCTTTCTCTTCGTGAACTCTGTAAGTGGCTGTGGTCGTTTGAGTTAATATAAAGTTTGTTATGTGGAACTGAAAAACCCTATAAAGCACACAAAATGTGTAGAATAAGAAGGAAATATAATATTATTATAATATACTGTAAAACTGGGACACTGTCTAATGAGACTGTGTGTGCGTGTAACATATAGTCAGAAGGTGCTGCTATAGAGAAACCGAAGCTCCACTGCCTGCAGACCCTTCAGCCTCTTCTCTACAGATAGTTAATAACATCATGTATTGATCACAGCAGTTACCTGGCCGATGCACTCCATCCAGAGTTTTTTCCAGACTTAACTTCCAGACTCGATATTGATCTGTATCTTCTACTTTCTGCAGAAACACGTCGTCATGCTGCTGCCTGCACTCTCATCAGCGTAAACACGTCTTCCTCAGGTTCTTCCTCCATTCACCTGCTGCGGTAAGCGGCTTAATGACGTCAGCACTAAGTGGAGCTTAATGAGCAGGAGAGTCACTGCGCTGATTGGCTGAGAGGAAAACACGGCGAGGCCAGCACGTGTGTTATTATCAGAGCACTAATACAGTAACAGATCAATAATCCTGGTTATTCAGTGTTAGATCAAATATTGATCAGAAATTACATGAAATATTCCCTCTGACATAAGAAGAGGACGACTGCTTTTAAAATATTAATATCCAATAAATGCATTTTAAAAACAATTAATGAATAAATTTGAACAGACAGTATACAAATCCAAGACAAGGAAACAAGTTTCCCATGTTAACTGAGATGTGAGCACTTTATGAGCCTTACTGTTAACCTTGTATTTTTGGTATTGTGTTTATTGATATTTTATATGTGCACTCCTTCCTGCTTCGCACTGCTGCACAGCTGTTTCCCTCAGGATCGATAAAGTCCCATATTATCTTAATACAGGACCCACTTTGTACTTCAGTGCTGCTGCAGCTTGTTTTCTGACCCCCCAGAGGCATAAATGCTTGACATAAAACATGTGTCTCCCAACACTGATACAGTCGATCAGCAACACATATGGATCTCTTACTATAGTGTTGTCACATTCTGTATATCAATAGACATTACAGGACTGCATTCTCACATTGTAATATTTTATTCTTATTGTTTTACTTTGAGTCTATTAAAAGCTGCAGCTGGTTGATGAGAGCAGAGATTGATTGCTGAAAACCACAAAAAGGAGCTGAAAGAGGCTGAAAAGCTTGGCTGAGCTGAGCTGCAGAGTCTGTGATCATCATCTGTGTGTTGGTCTCCATGAGTGACCACTTTCACATTATTGTACGCTGTGTTTACACCGTACAGTGCTGAATGCACATGGTCCACAATCAAAAGGAGAGCAGAATATTTTATTTTGTTCATATTTCTTCAGGAAGAATGAAGTCTGATGAGTCCATTAGTTAGTCCAAAGTTCTGGCTTCAGTCAGTCAGGGATTTGACACGTTGTGAACACACCTGAGACCATGATGACAGTCCTGAATTATTTACACATTATTTTGGTATTATTTATTCATTGCAGAGCAAAACCAGAGGCCCCTGACTCAAGGCAACATCACTACACACACTTTCTAAGGCAGCTTGTGTGTGTATGTGTGTGTGTGTGTGTGTGTGTGTGTGTGTGTGTGTGTGTGTAGGACTCCCTCGTGTTGGTCCAGGTGAGAGGCTGCTGCTCTCTCTCACTAATCCTCGGGGCACTAGATCTATTTATACGTCCACTCAGTCGAGTCAGTGAGAAACGTAGTGTAGTAATATTTCTCTCTGAGATGTAGTAGAGTAGAATTAGAAAGTAGCATGATGTAAAAAAAATTCATGTGTGTCATACATTGCATTCCTTTTGTAATCTCATAAAGATCCTTTCATTAAGGGAAAAGATTATATTAGAAAAAATCCATAAAATCAACATATGTATTTCAAAGGTCCATGGACCCCCTGCAATACTGGCATGGACCATTAGGGGTCCACGGACACCAGGTTGAGAAACAGTGAAACCTGAACCATCATGAAGAATGTCTACGGTACAAACAGCTGTAGGTGAAGCTGAAGACGACATGTTGAACCGTCTCTCTTGTTTTGTGTGGAAAACAACATGGGTTGGTCTGGGAGGGAGAGGAACGGTCAGGGGGGGTTCATCCTCTGAGGACCAATCCTTTCAAAGCAGCTGATCACTGAAAGAGTATTTCTAGTATTTATTCAAAGATTTCTGAGACGTTTTGGTCAATAGAGTAGAGAGAACTCCCTAGGAGCAGCACAGTGAAATCTGCAAACCCCAGAGCTGGAAAGTGATATGAACACACTACTGGGAAATCTATTTCCACTTCACTCTGGACGCCCATTGTTTTAACTGCTGTTTTTTCCTCTTTCTTTTCCTTCTCGCTCTTTCAGCCACACTAGCTGCCTGCCTCTATGGATGGATGGAAGTCTGTGCACCTCTTTGTTCCAGACTGAAATATCTCACTAACTATTAGACAGATATTTTCTATTGTCCCCGGAGGAGGAATCCTAATAACGAACCCCTGACGTTTCCTCGAACGCACCATGAGGTTCACATTTTCGGCTTAGAGTGAATGTACCGTTGGATGAAATGTGGCTCATCATTCATGTTCTCCTCGGGATGAACTGCAATAACTTTGGTGAAACCTTAACTTTTCATCTAGTGCCATCATCATAATAATCAGTACTTTGGTTCATGTGTTACAGTTTAGCAATCATTAGCATGCTAACATTTGCTAAACTATAATTTTTTTCAAATTTATTTAATGTCTATTTGTATAGGGACAGTATGTAGCATAAACCACAGCTTTTATAGCCTAAGCTCATTTGTAAATCTTGTCCCTAGATGGGCCTTTAAAATACAAATACACAAGAGACAGAACAAAACACAAAATCAACAACAGGTACATACATTAAAATCACAAAACTCAAAACTATAATTGTAGTATTTAGCTCAAAGCATCGCTATGCTTAAAGCAGCTGTAATCAATATTTTTATAACACCACTGTATGAAGTGACAGTGTGTTGGTGTCTGTGATAGTGAATGATCAGCTGAATATTTAGAGGTTATCTCTCAGCCTCTCAGAGCGTCGTTTTCAGAGAAGAAGCTGTAAAAAGCCACTGAACACGACCTGCTCAGCAGTAAACAGCAGACAGACACAGTTAGAGACTGATTGGGAAACATAGTGGAACATTTGCAGCTAAAGAGACAGATATTTCCCAAAACAGAGATAACAGAAAGGGAATACTGGACTTAGATGCATCAGGTGACACAAAGACCACTCCAAAATGCTAATGCTAATGTTACTCTGTAACTGCTGGATGTTGAAATAACAAGTGCAGCATCTCAATGGAAATGTGATGGTGTGCTACTGTTGTGAAAAAAGGCAGGTTCATAACAGAAAATCTGTGTTACAAACTGAAGGTGACGAGTTTAAAAGACTTAAAGGCGTTTAATGAAAGACACTAGTGACTTGCATTATGGGAAATGTAGGAAACAGGGTTTTTGGAGAGTGACCTGTACTAAAGGTCAGGATATCTCAACTTGTCTTTTTAAATCTGTCTTCTGTGAGTCCCCCAACTTTATGGAAGTGAAATATTAAACCACTTTAATCTTCATCTTTTGTAAAGGGCTTTGCTTTAGATTTATCTCTCACCAGAGAAAAACTCCAACTTTACTGAAGTATGAGTACAGAAGTACCTCTGAGTTTCTGCACTTGTTAAAGTTAATAGGCACAGTCGTTACTTTACAGCTCTACCATTTACCACCATTACTGCCTTATTATTTGTCTTCTTTATCCAGCATTTAGTTCACTGAACTTAAATCATCTTCAGCACATTCAGATTACACCAGACAGAAAGTTGAATTCTGAATGTTTTCTAAATTCTAGTGATGGATTTAATGTTAGAGCAGCCAAACCTCCACACACACACACACACACACACACACACACACACACACACACACACTTAATGGAGCGAATCAGCATACACACTCAGCTAAAAACTGTGTTCCTGTGTGGAAACACTACACCAGAATAACCATGGGAATGTGTGTATCCTGGACCATGTGTTGTTTCAGACAGCTGGGCTCAGCTGCAGGTCACTGGTTTATATATTTACCTGTCATTGATCTCATACAGCTAGCTTTTTCCGGTTTGCTTCTAGTGCAGAGCTGCAGACCAGCAGCCAGGCTCTTATGGAACCATGTGCTGATCCCTTCACCATATTTCCACTGTTAGCTCAGAGGCAGGGAGAGGGAAGAGAGTTGAAACATGGAAACTATTCAATGGGCGCAGTGTGTATGAGCTGGGGCCCCACCAGGGCCCCAAGAGAAACTCACAATTTACTTCTTTTCCTTCTTTTTTTTTTGAAAGGAAGAGGAGTGCCTCCACATGTGACCTCACAAGAAACTTGAAACCGTCATTTTCAGCCGCCCTTCCTCCCTCCCTCCCTCCCTCACTGCCTGCTCCCACAGTTGCTCGTCCCTCTCCCAGACCTCTCTCCGAGACGCTCTGTGCTTCTCTGCTGGGCTCCAAAAACAGTCCAGTTTTCTTATCCTCCCAGCCCAGACTGCACCTCTGATCCTGGGACTTCACCACCCAAGTCCCCCCTCTGCTTCTGGAGGTAAGTCACTCTGTTCTTCTGGCTGAGCGTCTGTCCTGCCACGTGGTTTGGCTGCATCAGGAGGAACCATGGGAGAAGAGCTGCTGCTCAGAGGCTTTTCATTTTGAAAGGTTCATCAGACTAATTAAACTAGCTGTATGTTGTCCAGATGTGACCCAATACTTTTAACAGTTGCACTTTTATTTTCTTCATAAACTTATAAAAGTAATTGAACTATAAAGGAGCTTGAGCACGATTCTTCTTGAGATTATAATATTATTTCAAGCAGTTTTCTAATTGATTAACTATTCAAGTTGTGTCACTAATTATTTCTGAAATGAATGATTAATGTCTTGTTAACAAAGTCAGGGGCGGGGCTGCAGTATTAAAAGACTTTGTGCCACAGGGAGGTTAGGTGTTTTTTCTGTGTTATTTTTACTCTTTTATTCTATTTTCTGACATTTTTCTTTTTAAGAATTTACATTTTAAATGATAAATGGCAACTCTTGATGTATAAATACTATTCACATGTTTGTAGGGTAAAAAATAAGGGGAAATGCTTTAATGCAAGAATTTACTCATGACATGTACGTCAACTACTATACATACATGTAAAAAATAAAAGTAGAACTCAGGAGACAAACCAAAACAACAACTAGACAGTTAAGAGCTCTGCTGGCGTTGATGTAAACATGAGCGTCGGCTGATGCTCGTCATGTTGTGGATCTCATAAGCTGAAATAGGGCAGGGCCTCATTCAGGCACACATTGTACATTACATGTTTCCTCTCACCTCACTGTGTGGCAGACTCTATACACTCAGAGGAAAACACTGTCTGAGGTTTCTGTGCTGTCACATACATTAAAGGCTTTTTCTTTAAGATGTCTGGATTAAACAAAACTAATCTCAGAGATGTGGAAGAACATAAAAGATAAATAAAATTATTCACTTTCTCTCCAAGATGTTCAGAAGGATATCACAAACAGAAATGTAAAAAACACAAATTTGTAATTTTGAGGCATTTCTGTCTGTGTGCAGATTAAAGCAACAGATACAGATCAGTGAGCTTTAGAGGTGTTGATAGGTGGGATTTTGAACTTTTGGACAGCAGGCCAGCTGTTTCCCTGTTCCTTTAACTGGTTTCTTATACTTGAATTATTTAGCATCTATTCAGTGGAGTGTAATTGTTTCAGTCTGCATGTTTATAGTGTTTAACACCAGTAGCTTTTTGGGTTTTGTTGCATAAATAACCGCTTGAACCCACAGAGAGCTGCTGCAACATGGAGTCTGACGTAAATAGACATTTCTGTTTATAGTTGTAAATGTGTCTTTGTCCAAAAAGCATTGGCAAGAAACTCTTGAACCTGATTGGAGCACAGGATGGGTGGGTGCACCTGAATCACAATCAGTCAGACAGTGCCAGGTGAGCAGAGAGGAACCTGTGCCTGAAACTTTACTTTAATATTCACAACATTTCAAATGGGATGTTGTGATGTAAACATATTCAAAAAGCAGGTTCAGACAGCAAATCTGTGATCATGTGTGAAATGTGCTTAGCAACAGAAATGTGTCAAATCAAAACTGGATCCCATCAGTTCAGATGTGATCACAGTTAATAATTAATCAATCAGGCTTATAAGTGACGCTTTGGAGCACACAACCCTCAGAGACTAGCATGTAAAGGTATATGCATTGCTATGACAACGCCATGATAAATGAATTTTCCTATGATTCTGGGAAACATGAATATATTTAGTGATGTCAGTGAACGCTCTCTGCAGAGGGAGCGTATTTACAAATAGAGTCCATGTGACCACCACTACTGTACAAAATGTTATCGTCTGAGGAGCCAGTTCAGCCATGTTTGAGCAGGGGGTCATTCTCAGCTGTTATCACTGTCTGCCCTCACTGAGGCCTGCAGGGAGGAGCCGGCCACGCTTGGCTTCACTCCAGGCTCCTATGCGGAGAGCCACGTCACCTTTCACTGGGGTTAGGGAAATATTTTGGCCCAATACAAAACCTGATTCTAATATATAACAATCTGTTAGCCAAGTGTGTTTATTAGCAAACAGAAAACTATTCAGCTGGTTTTTAGAACTTTTGTAATATAGTTGAAAGCTAAATAGATGCCGAACTTAAAAAGTGTAGTTTCCATAAGTAGAACTAAAACAGCTATAGACAATATTTTATAATGGATCAAATGACTGTGTGTATGAGAAAAAGCCTGTTATGATTCATGTTTCCACTGCACTGCACCATCTTACAAACAGGCTGCTGTAACTTCTCATAGACTGACACCTACCAAACACACATCAGTCAGGAGTTTCAAGCCAAAGACTTTCAGAGCATCAAGCAGCTCTCTTTCCTTTTCTCCAGCCTCAACAGCTGAAGCCCGAAGTTTTCCAGGAAAGATCTTCTGGCTTCACAAGTTGGACATTTGCCCAGAAAACTGCTCTTATGAGAGTGTCCTCAGTAGAGTCCTTCTCCAGCCGAGCCATTAGAGACTTTCTCTGGCTGAGCTGCTGACATCCTGTTGGCTCCCTGCACTCATGAATGGGATCAAATAATTAATCATACAACTCTTCTAGACTTTCTGAATGTTATTGGAGCAAATGGATCAAATTCTGATAATGAAGAGTCATCGCTCAGAAAAATGTAGACATTTTGCAAAACGCTCAACTGACACCACAGTGTCACACAGGGTTGTGTAAATAAAGATGGCTTGAAATGTAACACAGAGCACAGAGAGTATTCTGTCATTAATATAAGTTTTGACCAATCAGAAAGTTTGACCTGTTGGTCTCTGTCTGTCTGTAAGGTCTGGTTTAGACGAGTGCTAAATATATAAACTTTATGATTATAATAATTTCACTCTGGATGCCCGTGCAGGGCCATGCTGCTAGCTAGCGTGGCTAAAACACACACAAGCAGTCACCAGGCAGTATTTGTGTCACAATGTTGTTAACTATAATGTTTCTAACATCTTGTAGTTATTCTACATAAGGTGGTTTTAAGCTGTTTGTGTTTTGTTTCTTCTTTTTCAGATCTTTCAGTACTTTTTCATTCTTTTGAAAATTTCCATCTATCTGAAGAAATAAGTCATCCAATGTTCCCGTCATAAGCATGGAACTGCAGAAGCTATCGAATGGTAATCACCCCCATGATGCTGCTGTGGCAGTGGAGGGAGGGTATGTTTCCTATGTGCTGCTGACTCGCTGGGAATACATGGTAAATCAACTATGTGCGCATTATTTAAAGCTTTATTTAAAGTTTTTCTTTGTGTGTGTGTTGGATATTACAGAGTCCCACCAGAGGAAGAAAAGTTCCTGCAGCACAAGAGCGATGGATCAAAGAGGCCTCAGTTCACCGACGTGAGTATTCTGTCTGATACAGAGCGTAATTCATAACAATGAACATTTATTTTTTTAACTGTGTTAGTTATATTATCATCATGCTTTAAGGGACTATATGAAACTATTAAGGGGGTAGGAGAAAAGGAGCCTTCAATACACCCAGCCAAGCACTTCTGCATCATATTATTGGTTTAATTATGTCTACATCATGGGATCTAACTCGTCTTGTCTGGGATCAGAGGGTGGAGCTCAGGAGCTGCTGTCGGCGTCTGCTTCACTCAGCTGGTTATTTAGCAGCTCTTTATTCTGGGGTTTCACTATTTGCAATAAATGTGTAATTTTAAGATATTGGGGGGAAGGTATTCCAGTTCTTTTTATTTTTTAAATATATTTTATATGGTATGTTTTGCCTTTATTAGACAGTATGATGAGAGGGAATGAGGGGAGAGAGAGGGCCACAAAGAGCTCCAGCTTGACGCCAACTGGGGACATGGTCAGCACCTGAACCAGGATTGGCTTTTTATAAAATTAAATAAAAGATTCAGCCCCCCCCCTGCAGCTGCAAACATCACCTAGTATAAAGGTGTTTGGGTCAGGATCCATTGCTGCGTCCCACAGATCATCCACAGGTGTCCTGCGTCAGTTACCTTCTGAGCTAATTTTTATTTTATTTATTTTTTAGTTTATTTGAAAAGGGACAATGCACATTAATCAACATTCAAACAAATGTAAGTGCACCCGAGTTAGCTGAAGGGCTAGTTTCCATCGGCACTCCCTTTGCCTGATGTTGTTCGGCATCCTGGAATAAAAATAGTACAATATGTACAATATTAAAAACATACTACATTGTGATAAAAAGCATGAACAGTACAGCTAAACAACAAAATGTGATGTTTGACTTCACAACAGAAACCTCGGATCACATCCTGTCTCAGGGACATTTCTCACAACCGCTTTATCTTTTCATTATAATATTCTAATTTAATGATATTTCAGTTTAATTAAACTTCTTTCAACTTTGGTAAACAACACGTGTCAGTTAGCTCTATGTTCACCATCATCACCTCACATTAACCAAGTGTTTTTCTAGCCTGAACTATACCCAACACACACACACGTTGCAGAAATAACTAAACTGAAAAATGAACGTGATCCAGGCAGCGCTGATTTATCCTAAAGAAAAAGAGAACATATCAGAGTGGTTGGGTGATCAGTGAGTGGGATGCTGGAATGTATTGCATTGTCTTGGACACTAACATGAAATCCTTGTTCTTGTGTCTGTGAGTTAATATTCCAGTCTTTGTCTCTTCCAGTTTGAGGGTAAAACCTCCTTCGGGATGTCCGTCTTCAACCTGAGCAACGCCATCATGGGCAGCGGCATCCTGGGCCTGTCGTATGCCATGTCCAACACCGGCATCATCCTCTTCCTGTGAGTACCTGAAGCACACACACTGTGGTACAGAGAATACAACACACACACACACGTCCTGTACATCAGAGCGACAGGTAGTCTGTACAAACAGACACACCAGAGTAGACAAAGTAAATATTACACAACACTCAGTTATTGCATCCCTGTGATTGACTGGCGACCAGTCCAGGGTGTACCCCGCCTCTCGCCCAGTGTCAGCTGGGATAGGCTCCAGCCCCCCTGTGACCCTCTGAGGATAAGCGGTATAGATAATGGATGGATGGACTCAGTTATTGCTCATCCTGTCTGTAGATAGGACATATAGAAAGTTAATTCCATGGAAAAAGAACATGTTAAAAGCTCAGCGAGGTGGTGCTGAAACTCAAAAGAAGAAGCTGTGCAAGACACACAATAGGCCTACTGAAATTAACTGACATGTAGGCGGTCACACATTACCTTCCGTACTTGTTTGTGTTTTGCAGGATCCTGCTCACATGTATCGCCTGTCTATCCTGTTATTCCATCCACCTGCTGCTTCGCAGTGCAGGAGTCGTGGGTAAGGCTTCATTCAATTCAGAAAATGTTGTCAGAAATCTGAGATGATCTCAGAGCTCCGTCCTCTCCGTGTCTACAGCTGGTAGTCCTGCACACACAGTCAGTCTGTCACCGTGGCCCTGTGTTCTGGGTCTCTGCAGGTATTCGTGCCTACGAGCAGCTCGGCCTGAGAGCCTTCGGTCATCCAGGGAAGATCCTAGCAGCTGTCATCATAACACTGCATAACATTGGAGGTAAGACCCTGGAGTATACTACTGTAGGTGTGGTATGTCACATGAGTAGGTGGTGATGATACATAAGATAAGATAAGCACAATGACAGCAGTAAGTACAGAGAAGTATTGAGGTCAAAGAATAAATAACTCTATAATATAAGTAGAATACAAAATAGAAACTGTACAGGAGCATTTGAAGACAAAGATTACAAGGTAAGGTGACAGCAGAGAGATTAATAGCAGCAGAGTAATCAATAACATCTTGTTAAGGGAACCAAATGTGTCAGAACATCACTGTTTAGAGGGAACATGTATGTCCACTAATAAACAGGTGTTTTCCTCCCTGCAGCCATGTCCAGCTACCTGTTCATAGTCAAATCTGAGTTGCCACTCGTCATCCAAGCCTTCCTTGGCCAGACATCCATGTCTGAGTGAGTTCTGCTCTTAAATCAACTATATCTATGAAAGTCGGTATCAGCAGTATGTCAGCAGCTGACTGAACAAACCACAACAACAATGGAGGAACGTTTGGAGGAGAAACTAAAAGTCATTTAAGCAGCAACTTTTTTTCTTCTGTGACAGTATGATAACTTCTTTGTGTGTCGCCAAATTTAGTTAAAAAAAGACAGGGTTACTTAAATCTTGTAGTTTACAACTAAGTAAACACAATGGATGCAGGCAACTATGAGGACAATCAAATCACAGCCACTTGTCTAAGTTTATGAGTTGGTAAAAAGCAAAGCCTGTATTTGACTTCCTGGGACAAACTGAAAATGTGTGATTTTTAAACAGTTTTACAGTATGTGTATACTTTACTGTGTTTAATGTCTTGTCACCCAGAGACTGGTTCATGAATGGAAACTACCTCATCATCATCGTCACTGTGTGCATCATCCTCCCACTAACCCTGATGAAACACCTGGGTACGTCTGCTGGATCACACCTCAGAGTAAAGCTTCTGACAGCTGCATTATTTCATGGTCTTTAGGAAGAACTTACTGTATGGTGTGACAGTTTGGAGTTGTGTCTTACTGTCTTCTTGCTGTCCTATGTAGGGTATCTCGGTTACACCAGCGGCTTCTCGCTCTCCTGTATGGTCTTCTTCCTCTCTGCGGTGAGTCTGTGGGTCACGATGCGTAACAGTGCTGGAGGAATGATGTTGTTACGTCACTAAGCTGCAGCAGCCACTAACAGCCCACAACATATACTGAGTGCCAGCTGTGACCATGACACTGTAACAATAACTGCTTTATAGAGTTAGAGTTTATAGTGAGCGATATTAGGAACAAAAGGTACTTTTCTATGTTTCATTTGTGTTAAAATGTCCAAATGTTATGAAACTTACTATGAAATTAAGAAGTACCAAAACTGCAGTATTGGAGAAAGACCCAACACACGAACATTATTTAGGAACACATTTTAAAAACAAAATTCATTTTTACATGCACACACCAGATTATGTAAATAAATGTGTGTTTCTGTGTATTATAATACAGTATTTACTAGTAACTTTACCGCACGCTCCTACATGAGCTACCGGTTAAAGCTGTACTTATCCATATTTTTATATTAACAAATAGTGTAGTGACAAACACAAAACACAGAAAATTATCACCAACGCTCTTCAGAGCGTTTTAGCCTCTTTCAGCTCCTTGTTTATCTGTTCTGGTTCCTTCTCAGCCTCTCAGAGTGGTGCTTTCAGAATAAAAGCTGTAAAAAGCCACCAAACAGCAGACAGACCCAGTTAGAGACTAGCTGGGGAACAAAGTGGAGCATTTAGCAGCTAAAGAGACAGAGATTTCCCAAAAACAGAGCTAACAGAGAGGGAAAACTGGACTGAACAAATGAATGCTATTGTAACTGTTTGCTAGCATGTTAACAGAAAGGGACAATATGTCAGTGTGTTTACAACTTGATCTGCTGCCTCCATGTGGCCCAACACATTTAATGAATGCTGCTTTAACTCAGAGGCCTAATTGAATTGAATAGAAAGTCCTGATTTGTAAAACTCTTACTTGATCAGCTTTCAGATGATTCTGATGGAAACGAGTGTCTCTCAGCTTCTTCTTCTTCTCCTCAGCGTCTCCTGGTTGAATCCTTCCGGCTAAAGCTGGTTGGACTGGGATGAGTTACCCTCAGCAGCTGCTGTGGTGTGCTGTTAGCTATACAGTAGCTGCTAGGTGCTAACAGTATATCAATTACCTAGATGTAGATAGTATATATGTTAGACTATGTTTTTCTAAGGGTCCAATAGTACCAAATGGTATGTTGTTTTATTACCAAAGGCAGCCGCTGTCCTGTCTCCTCACACTGTCCCTGCTTGTCTCATCAGGTCATCTACAAAAGATTCAATATTGCCTGTCCTCTGGAAGTGTTTGACAACTCCTCTGTGAGCGCAGACGTCCCAGAGGACACATGCACTGCCACATTCTTCACCATCAACCAAGAGGTCAGAGCTCTACACACAGAAGTTACCATTTGAACTGTTCGTTTACGACAGGGTCTGTTCAGAGGACACAGAGAACACATGCATGCTCGGGAACTATTTGTGGGTGCATTGTGTTACGCGAGTTCACGTGCTTCCTGGAAAACAACCAAATGAAGTCGCTCTGTTACTTGATTTGCAGACGGCGTACACCATCCCCATCCTGGCATTCGCTTTTGTATGTCACCCTGAAGTGCTTCCCATCTACACTGAACTGAGCAAGTAAGACGCACACATTATTAGATCCTTACAGTCTTCACATGCAGTACCCAGCATGCACTTCCACAGCACATACACAGGTGACCTTCAGCTGGAAAAACATTCCTGACTGAACTCTTACATGCCTTTTTATTTAAAGTTGCACTCCTGATTTTGTGATTGTGCCCCAAATCCAGAAAACGTTCTCCCACCTGACCTTAAAGATAATCTTGGTTTATTACAACGTAGGTCTTATTGTTGTTGTGTTATTTTGGCCACAAAATCTGGGAATTCAGACGGGTTCAGAAATACGAGCTTCCAAAGATCAGACAAGTTGGAAAACAGTTTATTTACATAAATAACCATCTTTGTCTTGACTTCATGCACTGTATTGCTAAAACATCTGCCATCTTGTTCCCCTGCAGCCCAACCAAGAGACGAATGCAGAATATTGGCAATGTTTCCATCCTGGGCATGTTCATCATGTACTTCTTCACCGCCATATTCGGCTACCTGACCTTCTACGGTGAGGCAACATTTCTTTAAGTCAGCTGCAAAACACACCTCAGTCTAATGACAGTGAGGTGTCATTGTGTGTTTGTGTGTGTGTGTGTGTGTGTGTGTGCAGGGAACAGTGAAGCAGAGCTGCTCCATACCTACAGTAAGGTGGACCCCCTGGACACTCTGATGCTGTGTGTTCGGCTGGCTGTGCTGGTGGCCGTCACTCTGACTGTACCTGTGGTCTTATTTCCTGTAAGAACATGTCAGGCCTTCACACACACACACACACACACACACACACACACACACACACACACACACAAAGATGTTATATGAAACTGGACAGGAAGTTTTAATAAATACTGCTTTCATTAACTAATTAATTCCATTTGGTGAATTTCTATGGAAGCACATTGTATCCACCCAAGAAAAAGATTATTGGAGGCTTATAATTACGACTTATTATCTCATAATTACGAGATCCGGATGACATCATTGCTTTCAAAAGAAAGCATGAAATGAAGTAATATTAAAAACGTTTGCAGTGGAAATATATCTGAAATTCCTTATCAGGTCATAGAATCCTGGATTATGAGATTATTATGAGAACTTTTCTTGTAATTATGAGATAATAAGTCATAATTATTTTGGTAATTGGTCATTTTTGGTGAATGCAATGCGCTTCTGGGCATTTCCAACATTTGGACAAATTGACATGTAACTAGTTGAATAATCAGTACAATTTCTAACTTTATGTGCAACAACATGTTTTAATTCTGATGAATCATCAGTATGAATGAGACACTGCTGAAAACAATAAGCTTCATTATGAAACACTAGAGGCTGAGCTTTGTAGAACTGTATTGAAATAAATAAATAAATTCCTCTCTTGATGTTTTGGTTCAGCTGCAAGGATAAAGATAAAATGATGTATATCTGTTAACTGTGTAAACATGATGTAAAGTTTTTCCCCTGTTGCTCTGCTGTGTTTCTGACACACAGTAGCGTTGTTTCTGATTCCTGAGCAGCGTCCTCACGTCTATGTTTCTGTCAGATCCGCCGTGCCCTCCTGCAGCTGCTGTTTCCAGAGAAACCCTTCCACTGGCTCCGTCACATCGCCATCGCAGTATGTCTGCTGTTTGCTGTCAACCTGCTGGTCATCCTGGTTCCCAACATCCGAAACATCTTTGGCATCACTGGTGGGATATTAGATACTAGAAGCATCACAAAAAGGGATCAAAAGAAGCTCTAGTGAAATAAAAAGGAAGGTTTCTGTTAGGCTTATTGAAATTATTTATTAATTGGTTTATTTACATTTGTCTATGTTTTTTAACATAATATTTAATAACACAAAAGGCTACAAAATGAAAATATTCATATAGAGCAGACCTGTGGAAGGTTGTTGCAGACATGTGGTTCAGCCATTGTATAATTAGACTTCAGTGATGCATTCGAGTGATCAACAACAACATATTACTAAACCGGCTGGATGTGGAGTTCCCCAAGGCTCCATTCTCGGGCCTCTTCTGTTCAACATCTACATGCTTCCACCAGCTCAGATTACAGAAAACAAAAGATTTGACCATAATAATGTAGACTATGACACAGATTTACACAACAATATCACCAGGTGACTGTGGTCCCACACAAGCACTGAGAGCACTGAACACATGCATGCCAACATTTACTCCAGTGAAACAAAGACACAACTGAAAGATTGTTTAAGGAGCCAAACATTAAGAGTCAGTGCTCAGCTGAGAATCCGATGCAGACGTTATGGACTCACAGAGCTATATTTTAACATCCACATTAAGATAATTATTAACTCACTCAACTATCTCTCAGTTCTTTTAAATCAATGCTTCTTTTCTGCTTCTTTCTTTTATCGTCTATATTATTTCCTTCTTATTAAGTGTGTATTCTGTGTGTGTCCAGGGGCAACCACCGCTCCCAGTCTGATCTTCATCCTTCCTGGACTCTTCTACATCCGCATCATCCCCACCAACCAGGAGCCCATGAAGTCCAGACCAAAGATCCAGGTGTGTTCACATCTGTCCCTGGCTGAGAGCAGCAGAGTTAAAGTCTAACAAAGACCTGAGAGTGACTCTGTACTGACACGATGTCTGCTTTGTTTTCAGGCTGTGTGTTTCACAGCACTGGGTTTTATATTCATGACCATGAGCCTGACATTCATTGGACTGGACTGGATGAGTGGAGAAAACCGAAGTCACGGCGGCCATTAAAGTGTACCCCACCCCCAGCCCTTCAGCAACAGCAACCCACTGCTGCGCCCTCCACCAGGAAGAAAGACTCAGCCTGCTGCTGGAAGGCTCGGGGCTTTGGTGGGACTGGTTTTATTCAGCATAAAGACAATCTGTTCCCCCAGAGTGATGACAGGAGCCCAGTTCTGTCCCGACACCCACCCAGGTTGATATACACCACCAGCATCCATCACAGGTGGTGCTCTAGCTGACCAACAAAGCTAAATGTGGTTTATAATAAAAGCAATATTAAAAGCAAAGTGGACAAATGTCTAAATGTAAAAAACATCTGTTTAATTATCAGCAAAGTTTATGCATTTGGTATAAACTGCTATCCCATCATGGTGCCCAATTCTTCCTGCTCGGAGGTCAGAGGTCACCGAACTCATGCATTCACATAATTCACTTGAGTGTTTTGTGAACTGTAATTCTGCAGAGCACTTTTTGGCAAACTGAACAAACAAATGTTGGCTTCCATCATGAAGTTTATGCAACTGTGAACCAATTCATTTGGTAAAATTCATCTGTGAATTTATTCTGGACGGCGTAATGTGGATATTGTTTAATAAAAATTCACAAAAGATGAAACCCGTTTCATTTTCTTTCTGCAATATAAGCTTTGAATTTTAATAATAGTACTGTGCCTGGTGGTAATCACAAATTGCTACAAACAAAAGGCTGTTGTAAATAATGTAAATACTAATTATACATTTTGTAAACAATCATGTTGATTTTCATTTTATCATCAGGGAGCTGGAAACACAACTCAGCTTTCACATGAAATGATCTGAAAACTATTGATATTCACACATTAAAGGAACAGCATTATGAGAGTCCACATGTCCAGTTATTGACACTGAAGCCCAAATCGCTCCCGATGGGCAGGACAGGAAACCGCTCTTTGTCCACTAAAGGTAGAAACACGCTAATCCAGTTCTAATCCAGTGAGTATATTTAGCATCATGCTGCTGGGAGGATCACCTTCTGTGGAACATGAGTAACATGCCGTCTTTATGTTCCAGCAGAGCAGAAACACTAAAACAAGAGTTTCAAACGCCAACAGCACAGCAGTATCAGAGAACCTTTAACCAGCACTTAACCAACAACAGGAGGAAATATTTGCATTGTTTGTACCAAACCAATGAGAACACTGTAGTGCATTAAAGTGTGTAAGATGGTATAGAGGACAGGAGGTCCCTCTTCATGACCAGCATCTGTTTAAAGATTACAATAGCTTCAAGTTTGTAAGGCATCTTTATTTAAGCTGGTACCATATTATATACAACAATACTCTGCTGGACGACATCATTAATGGACTACATTCAAACTCCATTCACTCAACATATTCATCTCAAATATAATCATGACAACCAATGAACTGCTAATGTCTGAACATGGTGGAAGGACTCCTGTATTAAAAACTGCAGGTCAATGATCTGAATCAAGATATCTTAGGAAACATTTCACACATCAACATGAAGAGAAAAGGTGTGACTGCACCCTCTGCTGTCCAGTGTTTCACACACAGTACAGGGTCCAGCTTCAGAAGGAAATCTAATGGTCATCTTCATCCATCCACACAGGTTGTGCATTAAAATGTCTGGTTAGTTCCACGGTACAAAACTCTGCCTGCCTTTCTGAAGAAAAGCAGGTCTCCAACGGCGACAGAGGGTGTTGCTAGTGACCAGCAGCAGTTTCTGGAGGGCTGTTTCAGTCCCTTTGAGGTCCGGCTCCGGACTCAGCAGGCAGAGCAGAGCAAACCAGGCTGCCTTCAGCCTTCTCGGACTTTGGCAGCGAGCACAGAGTTCTCCTGTCGGATGGCCTTGTAGTCGTCCAGAATCCTCTCCAGGTTAGCCACCGTTTTGTTTCCGTTTTCTGTCTCAATCTGTGGACAAGTCAAGATGCAAATGTGAAAAATGTCAACTGTAAGTCTCTGAACGTGCTGCTACATTTCAAAAAGAATACACATGTTGCCTTTCACACTGAAAAAATACTGATAACAGTTTGATTCTGTGTCCAGTAGAGAGATACTGCAGGATCAACACAAAGACTCTGACCCAGAAAGATCAGCCCAAAACATGGCAGATTAAAGATGCAGGATTTCAGTAGATTACAGCAATACTACTGAACAAACCAGACATCTTTGATTTCATGTTGATTATTTGGATTGAGAGTAAATCAGGTTTTTGTCACTTTTCTACCTTCTAAGTTGTGCTGAGTTCCTATTTTTAACATTATTTCCAGAACTAATATTATGTTATAATCTGCTAAGTGACTAGAAGTTAAGGGAGATTCAGGAGCATGATATGTAATATGAAGGAATTAAGATCACAACCCTTCAGCTCTGCCCAACCTTATGGAACATTATTATTCTGCTGCACAGCTCCGACCTTCGGTATATCGCTGAGATACGAGATGGAAAGATACTGAATGAAGTATGGAGGGATGCTGCGTCCCAAGTTTGATATGTTGAAATGAGAAAATGCTTTGACTCGATCACTGAATTCACTTTGTAAATCTGGTTCAGAAATATAATTTGCAGAGGAAGGGAAAGTTCTCATGATTCCAAAATCAAACCAGGGATCATTGGTCACAGGTTTGGGGCATTACAGCAAAACACATTATAAGTAACAGAGTGAAATCAAATGTTTTTACAAATTAAAGAAATAATATGATTTTTCTTTTTAGGTATCTGCAAGTCAGGGATCATTTTGACAAAGATAAAAACTGAGTGTTATCAAGGTCTGGTGACAAGCAGAAGAATCTCTAAATGTATATCAGAGATAATATCTAAAGAGGACTGGTACAATATGATATGACATATAACCCCAAGCTCCAGGCTGTGGAAAGACTGAGATACTTCCAGCTGCATCAGTATGTTTCATTGTGGTGTTTCTACTGTAACAACAAAATCAAACGTAATAAAATTAACTAATAACTCTGATGCTACTGGCAGATTTGTATTTCTAGATTTATTAAAAGACACCTGATATATCTGTGTCTTTATGCTAAGCTAACCACATCCTGCAGCGCTCTCTGTACTGGACACAGAAATGAACCTGATATTGATCTGAATCTGTCTCAGAGTGTACGATGTGATGATGTAACAATAATCAATAATCAGTTAAGCTGTAAGTCCTACCTGCTCCTCCAGATCTCGGATCTCTCTCAGGATTGTCCCGGTGTCCTCGATGGTTTGGATCAGCTGGTTACAGTTCTACAGAAGAAAAATGTCTTATAAACATGATACATATATGATGAAGTATGAGAAAGCCACACAAACATGATGACTCACTTCGTGCAGGGCAGCCAGGTACTTGTAGGATTTGCGGACAGATTCATCTTTTTTGGCGTCCTACAGATGTAAAAAATAATTGGTTTATCCAGAAACACATACATATATACTGACATTTTCTTGTGTGATGACCTGAACTTCAATTTACCCGATGAAGATGAAGCAAAACACATACTTGAGGAGTTTTGTGAATGTATGAAGCAGGTTTTTACAGCGGTGTTCATTTATAAACCATATTATTTCCATGTACTGCACAGAGTTAACATCATGTGTGTATTAAGTTGGTGCTGGCTGTGTTTCTAAAGACACAAGACAGTAGAAGTCTTCACCTGGGTGCTGTTTGGGTTGTTTAGTTGTGAGAAATTACTCTCTTTAATTAACAGTTCAAACAGAATGTAACAGAGTACTGATACTGATGCTACCTTGAAGACCAGCTCATCGGTCACAGCAAAGGTTCGGTCCAGTTTTCCTGTGAGGCTGTTGATCTCTTTCTGGAGCTCCTTAGTGTCTGATAGAATCTGCATGGAAACAGTGTTGATGACGGATGTTGCAGCTGATACCAGCACATACTTCGAGCTTGAATCCACTGAAATGAATTGATTTCCCTTCAAAATGTTGCTGTTTTAAATGCCCTCACACTGCTGTGCAGAGGATTACATCATGTGGGCTGACAGACGGCCACCCATGTCTACGTACAAACTCGATCTATTGAAACTAGCCCCGTGTTCACTTGCTTGCTTTGTGTATTAATTATGTCCAGATAAATCCACCTCCTTGTAATTAGCTTTTAAATGTACCTTTGTAATTTCCTCCTTCTGTTTCTTGATGTTGCTGACAATCTCCAGGATCCTCTGAGTGTACGCTGACCGAGACGCGTCCTGAGGAAGGTTTTCTAACTCTGTTACCTGCATTGGAAAAAATACAATCAAACACACATTCCAGTACATTCAGCAAGGCCAAAAGGCAACTCACTGTGCAGACAGAGAATTTCAAACAAACCTGTGTCAACATGACGCTTGCAGTAAGCTATGAGTGCACCTGTGCTAATAAAGATCAGCTGAGAGTTCTCTGCTCAAAAGAAAGTCAGTGCGTTACCAGTTGTTTGTACATTTCCTCCTTCTTCCTCGCTTCCTCTGTGGACACACGGATTTTATCATGCAGAGACTTGATTTCAGACAGCTTTCTGGACGACTCCAGCTGAGGAGACATGTGGACAGAATCAAAATGGGTTTTTACTCTAACAAAGTGGCAGGTCTGCAGGAAGGCAACACTTACGTCTTGGTTGCTGCAGATTTCTTTGAGTCTGCGGTGCTCGTCGATGAGTGGAGCGCGGTGTTTCTCCCACTGAG
Organism: Maccullochella peelii; assembly: GCA_002120245.1. Lineage (NCBI taxonomy): Eukaryota > Metazoa > Chordata > Actinopteri > Centrarchiformes > Percichthyidae > Maccullochella > Maccullochella peelii. The sequence goes on along the minus strand of LKNJ01000332.1, from coordinate 156,608 downwards.
AAGCCAGGTGCACCACCCGCTTGGCACCGGCCTCCACCAGAGCCTGGAGGAAGAAACACACAGGTTTCCACTGACCGCTCTGCTGGGTTTGATGCCAGCTGTTATCAGAGATCTCCCTCAGCCCTCCTACCTGAAGTTTCAGCAGGTTGTTGTCTGCGTCTGGCAACAGGTCGATTGTTTTCTTCTTCACCTGCATCTTCTCCTCTTTATCAGAGTTTCTCAGCTCTCTCTGCTTCAACTCATCCAACACCTGCAGCACAACACACACGTGGAACAATAAGCATGCATTTGTGTTCGTTTTGCTCTTTTTGGACTCACTTCTACTCTGTCAGTGTTGGTCCTGCCTCTTCTTATAAGGAGGCGTGTTTGAGTGCAGATATTTATTCATAAAACATAACAGCATCATGTCAGCCTTCCACATACAACTGTGTGTGTGTGTGTGTTACCTGTGTATTAGTGACACTCATGTGCTTCATGTCTGCTGCTAGCTGGTCCACGTCACTGCAGAGCTGCTGGAACTGCTGCTGGAATGAAGCCAGCTCCTCCTGCTGACGGAGCTGGATATCACTCTCTGACTGGTGCCCAGTGGAGATAGAGCTGGTTACTGGTGCCTCCTCCTGGAGGGGACACAGACACACACACAGCAGTTAGAGAACACTGCATTAAACTCTTACTGCTGTGTTTTAGCACTGTGCTCGCGAAGCGGTCCTCACCTGTGTGAAGGTGAACTTCTGGGTGTGGGTGAAGTGGGTGCCCTTTGTCAGGACGTGGTCAGAGGGGGCAGAGCCTCTGAAGGCCTGCAATAGCTCAGACAGGTCAGAGGTGGAGCGAGGACCACCAAAGGCACTTTCAGGAGAGGGCAGAGCAGCAGAACGCAGCTGCTCCTCAATGCGTTTATGCAGCCGGGTCAGTTTCCTGCAGCGATACTCCTGTTCAACAACAGACACATGAGAAACATGTTCATCTGCATTACAGCCTCTCCTGAACAGGTTTAGGCAGGTGGGGTTCTGCACCACCTCACCAACAAGCAAGGTGTGTGGAAACAAATGGTAAAAAACAAAAATTGCGAAATGTTTTGCAGATTTTCAATTGTTAAGTCACTGTTAAGTTCCACATTAAAAGTCTTCCAGTGGCTCAAAAGGCATCATTGCTCCCTGTCCTCGAGGCGTTTAATGTTTATCATCTGCAGTTTGGAATTTCATTACAGCAACAGCGCTACAAAGTAGAAGCGTCTGGAATTACTAAGTGAAAGAAAACAGTGTCAGTGTTACAAAGAGAAAGTGGTGAGGATGACGTGACTCTGTTGTACTAATGGAGTCGATCTGTGGAAATTTACCAGGTGAGCTCTCACAGGTAATTCCACCCTGCTGAGTGTTTTACAACAATGTCAGAGGATCCAAAACAGACAAACAATGTAAGACTGCGTGAAATGTAAATGTGAGTGCAGTGAGAGTGATGATTTGCCTGTGGTGTGAGGCGAGACAGGAGTCCCTGACTGTTCCACTCGCTGTCCCACTCCTGAGCAGCACTCAGCTCAGCTGTGTGCTGCTCCAGTACGGATGCCACCACAGAGGCATGATGGGAAGGCTGGGCGGTCACAGGAGGAAGAAAGTCCCGCTGATACTCCATCACCTCTGAAACCCAAAGAGTAACACACATGTGATGCCACCACCTCATCTGTCAGAGCTTTGCTGTCTCTTTGTATCATTTACACAGAAACAGTCCTGTTAGTGCAGTGGTTCTCAACCTTTTTTGGACCAGTGCCCCCCTATCCATTATCCAGGTCCCTTACCGCCCCCCCTCAAATAAAATGTAGGCTAACTGTCTTCCCTGAGTATTAATGTTGATTATTTTTCCGTGTTATATCATTAAAAAAGCATGTCACTGAATGAACTGGACAGTTGGAATATCATCATCATTAGGGGAGCATAAAAGCCATATGAATAGCAATAATATTCATGAGTTTTAAACAAATTCAATGGTTAGAAATTTGACATTCATGATGAAACTCGTGGTGGACGAGGGTGAAACAGGAAATACAGCATGCAAGACTGTACTACTGTACCTTTCAGCTGCTTCTTTCCTGGACCTATAGTGCAGTGTGGTAAACTGAGGGGCTGGACATGGAAGCTGTGCAACGCTCCTGGACTCTAAACAGGGAAAACACATTGAACTTGTCAGACATGACGGCCTTTCTCTGGTCAGGTTAACATCATGCATCCAGAGGCTGAGATGAAAGTCACAATCAAGACACAATCATTTAATTATCAGTAAGAATATCCAGACATATTTGACCTATAGAGTGAATAAACTGAAGCTTGGAGATGGATCAGAAATCAAAATGCAACTTTAAAGAGTTTACTTGTGTTTCACCGTGCAGTGGCAGTCTGCAGTTTGGAGGCAGCCAGGGCACAGCCAGCTGGGCTTTGAGTGCAGCAGCGATGGCTCTCTGGAGGACCACCGATTTACCTACAGGAAGAGAGGACAACTTAGGATGATGCCTCAGATCAGAGAGAGAGAGAGAGAGAGAGAGAGAGAGAGAGAGAGAGAGAGAGAGAGAGAGAGAGATAACTAAATGCCTCGTCATGCCAACACTATCTTAAGAACCCGTAGAGCTGAAAAAGAGCCTGAGTGGACAACAGCATTTCCTCATTTCTGTAGGACTGTGTCACTGTTCCTCAATCAGTTCCTGTCATGTGTGAAATTAAACTTAATTGTAAGCTTATAGCTGATCATCTATTCATAATTATTTGCTTGTATTCTTATTAATATTTAGTAATTAGATGCTTATGTATTTACATTTAAATAGTTAGTAGTTTTAGTTGAATTCTTGTCTTAGTCTTGATACTCAACCTAGTCTAACGTGTGTATGCTGAGCAACGTGATTCTTGTATAAGAAGTCAAAAGGTCAGCCATATGTTTGAGTATAGTCCTTATATGGAGATGTTTTTCGGCTCTCCAGGATGTACCTCAAGGGTCCCGTTATGTTTTTTGGAAAGTTCCCATAGGTCTAAACTTATCGAACTATGTAACACTGACCAATGGAAAAGAGTTTCTTTGTTGCCAGAATATTATAAAAGCTGTATTCTTGTATTTTCTCTTTGATGACTTCTGATTGTCTGTCTCCTATTGTACAATACATCTTTGTCAACGACCTGTAAGTGTTTCCAGTGTTAGCCACATTTTATTGACCCCAAAAAAAGCTGCTTACTTGTCTAGCTGCCGTCTTTGTTTGCTGTTAAACAACCACTGAGTTTACTTGCAGTTATATTGGATTTCTGTGACTCAAATGTAATCATCAGTGCAAAAGGCTCAAATGTAAAATAATGATTACATGATCACTACAAACCGGGATTAAAGTATCTTACGTTATGGCATAAATAACAACACATGTATAAAATTTCTTTGTTTCTGAGGATAGGCGATATGAAACTGTAAGGATGACAGGTGACACAGACAGGTGTTCTCTGTACCTGTTGGCTGGTCTGAGGCCTCTGCACTTTCTCTGGGCAGCTTCTCCACCAGAAACATGAGCAGGGAGCGGATCTCTGGCTCGTTGCTGTACAGAAAGGTCTGGTAGCCTATCTCTCCTTTATAACCAATGTCCTGGAAACCAACAGTTCATGTTAGGAATACTACTGGGGAACTACAGCCAGTGCTTCACTTGAGCCGGTACTCATACGGGCTATCTGTACTTCTAATTAAGCGTCCTCCAGTGTCTTAAAAAGCCCTCTATAAATAAAATGTATTATTAACTGCCTTCTGCTACTTTATGGTGAACGCCGGTATTCAAAACAAACGTTTTTGTTAAAATGGATATACATCGCAAAAGAGAAAAAAATGTAAGACTGCTGAAAGATCTTCAGTGAAGATACCTTCAGGGTCACACACTATATTTCAAGCTTTCAACCACATTTCATGGTCTTCCTCTGTGGATGTAGTTTGCTCAGTTGTTTGTCAGTTCACATGAAAGCTCCAGAACAACCTAGTAAGTGGACTTTGAGTTACCTTACCTTGTTGAAGCCTACTCACAAAAAAACTATGTGTGTACTCTGGAGAACCAAATAAAACGTTTCTATCTGTTAACCACATGCTGCACATTAAACCTCCACGTGTTAACAAAATGTACAGTATTTTGTTATTGACTGGTATTCAGTCACATGCCATATTACTGGCATCTTCACTGTTCAGATTCAAACACTGACTAACTTCCTCCATTCATCCTGAATAAATGAAGGCTATAACTCCCGGTGTCTTACCTGACAGGCCTGTGCCAGGCTCATGCCCACCCTGAAGCGGGCAGACATGCCTGGAGGGAGGGAGGCGGGCAGCCCGCTGCCCAGGCCTGGATCGATCACCCGGATACATCTGACCACCGCCTCCACTATCAGCTCACTGCTGAACTGTTTGACGCTGTCAATCTCCTCGCTCACCTCTCTGTGGGCCACAAATCAATCATCTAATCAGATATTAGGGTTACTTAGACAGCTGGTTAACTCATATCTTCTTATTCAATGGAAGCTCACAAACTCAGCCTGGAATGACCCACACCGTCTCAGGTCATATGACTGCTGCTGTTGACTACATGTTGCTAACAGCTTAACATCAGTCAGCTAACATGTCATTTCAATAACTATTGTTTAAGTCTGCATTAAACATAGCTGTACGTGAAGAAAACGCTGTTGGTACTTACGTGCCGACTTGTTTGAGGGCGTGAATCAAAATCTTGTCCACTTCTTCCATCGCTGAAGTTCTTCTGGAGATTTATGCTAACGCTACTAGCTAAGACACAGGGTTACAGCAGAGCACCTGATGCTAGCGGGGTTATTTATTAACATGCAGTTAGCTGATATTACTGTGGGTTTCCCATGGATGAAAGCAGGCTAAAGAACTAGCTTCCATCTTCTGAGCGCTAACTTAGGAACTAGTTAATTAGCCAGGCTGCCCCTCCTCACCTCCCCGACCACAGCCATTGTAGTTCTCCGGTGCACGTGAGGCGTTTTACTAAACACAAGCTGTCGATTTAATGACAGATTATTTAGCATTCCCTACAAACTGAACGTGATCCGCCACTATCGTTACAAATCTGACATTTGTGCGTCTGGTTCACTGTGGAAATGAAGTAATATGGGACTAAAGCGGCAGTGTTTCTGGGAGGTGTAGTTTCATCTCCACTGACTGTCGTAGAGAGCAAAGGGGAAGTGCGCAACCTAGAAATACACTTCCCAGCATGCACCAAGAGAGACAGTCTCATGACCGGAAAGGTGCTGGAACGTTGGGTGGATGTGTGGTTGGGATATGATGTGATGCTGTAGATGATTTTATTTTCTTCTCAAAGTGAAACAGATGTTCTTCCTGTGAATAAACTCTATAGAAACTCTAATGTAATGTTTATATCTAATATCTATTTGATTTAGAGAGTCCGAACTTTGGACAGGGTTCATCCCCTGAGGACAAACCAACTACCATCATGTTTAGTGCATGTCTCTGTGACAGTCACATGACTCTGTTGTGCTTGTTATGAATGCCTACAAATATGTTTTTGGTTTACATGGTGATATTATATCCAACAAGGAAGTTAACATTTTATTGTAAGTTTTATATATTATATTTATGCTTCTTGACTTGCAGTACTTGCTTTATCTTTCTTTATATTTTCTACTTGTTGTTATACACCAAGGCAAAGTCCTTGTATGGCAAAACCTACTTGGCAATAAACCTGATTCTGATAGTTATAGATTGGGAAAAATAATAACCAGGCCGTTCCAGGCAGAGTAAATATCTAGAAGCTTTCCCTGAAGGTGCATTTAAGTCTGTGTTGACACCACAGACTATATAAAGTCTTTATATAGTCTGTGGTTGACACAGATACGGTCTTAACATCCAGGACTTGAGAGTCAAATAGAAACTTTTAAAAGCAAAAAAAGACATTTGTTCTCAATCAACAACTACACTTTTCAGCAGCAGCCTCTGAAATCTGACTGCTTTCCTCAAACACCTGAATGCACCAACATGAAAGCTTTTCATTATTCATCGATCCATCGATCCATCTATCCATCTGCCATCCATCCATCCATCCATCCATCCATCTGTCCGTCCATCCAGCCACCTTTCCCAGCCCACCCCAGGTGAGAGGCAGGGTACACTCCAGACATTATTATAGAACTAACTCTGGTACCGGTCTGGGACACCGGGGCTCAGTGAGGACAGGATGGAGCTACAGCCACTAGATGGCGGTAATGCATCTGTAAACCATCTGTAAAATCAAAGCAGAAGAAGATCACGAACTAGAGGAACTCTGCTAGTGCTACCTCATCATGTTATTGATCACCATGTCGGTGTAGAAGGAAAACAAATCCCAGAACAACCATCCTGTTTCGAAACGGAGTCTTTAAAATGGCAGGCGAGGAGGAGAGGGGGGTGGTTCGTGTCAAAGTCAAGGTAGGACGGTTAACGTTTGAGTCTGCTAGTTAGCTAGCATTCCCGCTATCCTCTTTATTGAATTGTCTGTTTGGTAGCTGTCTATAGTGCTAACTTACACGTCAAAATAATAAACAGTTGAGACAGTGGGGCAGTTAGTGTGTCTCCGCTTCTTCATCTTGTTTATCGGCAGCTTTGTTTGTTGTCTGCTGAATGCCGTCTGTGACAGCTGGAGGAGCTGATCAATAATTCCTCCAATCGCGTTATTGTGACCGACTGTAACAGCTAGCTATAACAGACACTGTGACAATTATAGTAAACGCCATTATCAATATCCAACCTGACGCTATACCCAGTGAACCCGCACAGGCTTCAGTTGACGTCACCTGCCTGCTCAGCAAGTGCGTGCGTATGGGCGCGCGACAGCACCGCGTGACGTCACATGTTACCTCTTGTAAAAGAGGCATTTTTGTGGCCTCTACTCAGGAAATTCATATTTCTTATTTAACCTCTTTTATGATATGCTGCAAAATTGTACAAATTGGTGAAATGAAATGAGATGAGAATATATTATTAAATCATCACAAGACAAACTTCACACTAGATATGTGTGTTGCATATTGTACACTACAGCTGGGCGAATATGAACGTATCATTCTACACATTTCTGTTGTCCAAATGAACAATTACGAGCAAGCAAGTAATTAAAAGGGAAGTATATGTTGTACATATGAGGACTCTCATGTAATGCATGACAGAAGAACTCAGTTAATTACTCTGAACATCCGTTCAGTTTATTTTATACGTGCTTTTGTATATATATTTTGTAATATATATTATTTGCCATACCTGATATATACTGATATCAGATCTTTTTGTAATATCATAATAGACAGCCCTACTGTAAACAGTCATTCTCCAAGCATGTATTGATTATGCAGTACATTTAAACAGGACAAAGGGATGGTTGAAATCTCAGCATGCAGACTAAAATAGCTAAATTTTTGACTGGAGTGTTGTTGATGGACACTGTTGTCCCACAATCCATGCAATGGAAGTGGAGAAGCTACTCACTCAGGGAAAAACTTTAAAGATTGTGGACAATTGGGTGACAACTTTGATGACAGCTCACAAAACATAGTAATAAACATTTGCATTACTTTTCCAATGTCACAGTTTGAGTACACGCCTTTTGTACTGCACGTTTACTATAAAACAGTGCAGTACATAACTGCCAAAATAGTATATTAAAAACAACCTCAGATGTTGTATTACAAAGTACACAGTATCCATTGCATACTTTATGCTATTATACAATAGTATGGATGAGACTCTCCCATGTTTTTGTTGATCAGTGGTTATAGTGTAGAGATTGTGATGTGATGCCTTTCAGAAATGTGACGGGGTGCTTCCTGCGGAGTTTCGCTCCTTCGCTGTTGATCCTCAGATAACATCACTGGAGGTCCTGCAGCACATACTGATCAGAGCCTTTGATCTGAACGGGTAAGAGGTGATCACCCTGGCAAAACTGTCGTATAGATGCAAAAGCTGTCAGAGTATGTCCTAACTAGAGTTACATTATGTGTGTCAGCATTTTCTGTTGCTTTGTCTTTCAAACTAGGAAGCGGAATTTCGGGATCAGTTACCTGTCTCGGGATCGGAGCGGTGCTGAAATGTATATGTCTCTGGTGTCTGACTGGGAATTGGATGTTGCATTTGTCAGTGCAGCCAAACCATATCTACAGCTCAAGATGGACATAAAACCTTCAGAAGACAGTAAGAACAGCAGTGTGTCCTTAAAGCAACCATCAAAACTTCAGAGCTTAAAGGAAAAAAAGGCTCTTAATGTAGTTGTTCGAAAATTGGCATCTACAGATAATTCTGTGACATGTACACTGCGTATGATCCTAAACTGTAAAAGACTTTCATATATGAGAGAAATCAAATGCTCCTCAAAGGGTTCATATTTAATAAAGACAGCACATAGTTAAGGCAGACAGTACTTTAGCAGGGTATAACATCAAAAGAAATTGATATGTGACATGTTGTATTTAGTAATTAAGGGTTATGCATTTGTTTTCCAAGAGTGAAATGCCAAATCAGAAATACCAGTACAGTAGATATTTTTATATGCTAGAGCTGCTGAGAGCTTAAAATGTGACTGAAATGGAAAAGGAGATTCTAAATAGCACCAATAGACATTTGGATTGTGGATCCAGGAGAGCAGTATCTGAAAGTTAACTGCCCGATAGTTACAGAGAAGATGTTGTAATGCAAACCCCTCAACAAGTTTACATTTCTGCAGCTGGGTTTTACCCAGTTTAAACTTTCATACAGGCTGCAGAGGCCTCATATAATCTACAGATAAACTTTAGAATACATTTTTGCACAGGTGGGTTTTGTTCCCTGTCACTTACATTGGAAGCACATTATGAAGGGATCTCCAAATGTCCAGTATGAACAGGAGGAACGATGACAGCAAGCAGAACCTGTTTCAGAACCTGTTGTTTAGGTAGGGAGTGTAAAATGTTAGTAGTAATAATAATAGTTGATTGTTAAGTCTAGTACTTTTTGTTCAACTGCAGGTCCTGTTATGGAGGACTGGGACATCATAAGCCCCAAAGACGTGATTGGCTCTGAGCAGCTTCTCACAGACAGGACCAGGTCTTTGGCATCTGCAGCTCTTCCCTTCACCCAGTCTCTGCTGTCCCAGGTTCCTTCACCTTCTTCAACCTTCCTGGTCTGGTCTCTTTTACCTTCTCTGTGAGTCAGGGTCTTTGCTTATGCGCTTGTTTCACTTGCGTCAGGTGGGCCGGACCCTGTCCAAAGTCCAGCAGGCCTTCAGCTGGTCTTATGGGGAGGAGATCAAACCTTTCAAGCCCCCTCTGAGTGACGCTGAGTTTCACAGTTACCTCAACGGACAGGGCCAGTTGACACGACCTGAGGAACTCAGACTGCGGATCTACCATGGTGGTGTGGAGCCTTCACTGCGCAAGGTATGGCACCTGTGTTTTATTAGCATCACATACCAATCCCATGTTCTGCCGACTCCCAAGTAAACAGGGTTAGGTGTATGCTTGTCAGTTCTGGTTCTTACTGAATTCTAGTTGTGATTATTGGTACAGTATTTCAGCAAGAACAGAAACCAAAACATGTTGTATGGAGGAACCACTTTTATTTTCAGCAGATTAAGCCTGCTGTAAACTGTCATTTGTCACTTATATTAAATGACAAGTCATGCATTCTTATATTAAATGATTGTATTTTTAGGTTGTTTGGCGGTACCTCCTGAATGTCTACCCTGATGGACTGAGTGGACAGGAAAGAATGGACTACATGAAGAGGAAGACGAGGGAGTATGACCAGCTGAAGAGCGAGTGGACGGACCGGGTCAGCCACGAGGACCTTGAATTTATCCGTGGGAATGTTCTTAAAGATGTCTTGAGGACAGACCGGGCTCATCCATACTACGCAGGCTCAGAAGACAGTCCACATCTGACTGCCCTCACAGACCTGCTCACCACATTTGCCATCACACATCCACAGGTGTGTACAGATGTTCAATCAGTTGGCTTGTACCTGTGTTAGGGTTCGATAGCATTTTATCAAATCTGAATCTGCTTATCAAATCATCCTTTTGAATCCCTTAATGAGACAAAGACTGTGAGGTGAAAGGGAGTGCATGCAGGTGTTCTGAGAACAACAGGAAGTTTGTTATTGTAGTTTGTACCAACACTGTCAGCAGTTGCAGCTGCAGCAGTGACACACAGCTCATGGAGGATATTAAGCGCCCGATTTGTGTCAAAAGTCATATTCCTTCTCAGAGTCATAACTCAGTCAGATCTGAACACAGACATGACACACATATTTTAGATTCATTGGACTTTCACTTTCGGTTATCTGATGCATCGCGAATTAACGTCCATAAATCTGCTTAGAAATCAGATAAAAAAGATGCTCCTTAAAACTGCAGAACTTGCCTGAGAATCCTCCTGTTTTTAAGTTTTCTTCAGTATCACAGTAATCCAGTGATAGTTGTCTGTACATCCATGGGTACACTGCAAACAGGAGCTGCTAAGAGCTCATTCAGCACACTGACACTTTGACTACATGGAAACAAATATCCTGCTAGCTGAAATAACGGGGCTCATGATGTAGCCAACAGCATCATTCAGTGAATCCATGGCAGCATTATACTTCCTGTATAACAACTTTACAATAAAATGAAGTTAAAAATAAGTAAAACCCCAAACTTCTGTAATTACCTACACGAAAACACTACAGTCTTTCATGGAACCCTTATTGATGTTGACAGCCTGCAGCTCAACCCTGAAACTGACAGCAGAAGATGTGAAATGTTTGTTAAATAATAGATTTGTACATTGTTATTTGCAAATATAAAAGAGGGAGGAGAAATAAAAGGTTCGATAAGAGATTCATTAGCCTCAGACCTTTGCGTTTTTGCCAACCAGGAACCAGATCCAAAATGCAACCCGCAAAACAAAAGACACTTGCAGACAGCACACCATTCAAAACCTGGGGCCTCATTTATCAAAGCAACAACAATCAAACATGCGCACACAATGAACAGTCTCACCTGTTCATGCACATAAAGGCTCATTTACATACAGACATGCCCCCAGGCTGCCAAATATGGTCAACACTTTTCTTTGAAAGTCCTACTGGCCTTAATGCAGAGTCACTTTTTGTGGACAAAAGTAGCAAACGAGAAAGATAAAGACGAAAAACATCCCAGACAACGAGGTTAAGACACTGTTTTGTTTGTTACTGGTGTATTTCACATTGTGTTCCACAATGTTTGCACACTTGATTTGTTGCCCTACAATTAATTATTACGAGTGAATATTGTTAGACCGCTGGTGATGTGTGCACTCCCTAACGTGCATTTGATTGAGCTGTTATGAACAGATGTTGTGCCGAGATCACCACAATAATAAATGAAGTCCCATTAAGCCATTAACTGTGTATGAACGGACACTTCCACAAGTGGACTGTGCAAAGATAAATAAAGATACAGTATGGGGACAGGTGATAGTCATAGATTATAGATAATTCATAGATTACAAATTTGATTTGCAGTACCAGAGAAACAAGACAGAAACGAAGCATTATTGGCATCACTGACTCTGAAAGAAATTATTACCTTGTTTTCCTAATAAAAACATAAATGCACATATTCAGGAACTGTAGTTTATCTATGCATTATTACATGGTTGATAGATACATAGATCATAAAAGCATGCATATATCTACATGATTTAGAATTCTGTTTTTCTCTGTAAACTGTCGACTTCTGTAACTTTGTGTGGATGTGTTGTTTTTCAGATATCATACTGTCAAGGCATGAGTGATATTGCCTCCCCTATACTTGCAGTAATGGACAATGAGGCGCATGCCTTCATTTGCTTTTGTGGCATTATGAAACGCTTGGAGGGGAACTTCCGGCCAGATGGGCAGCTCATGTCTGTTAAGTTCCAGCACCTAAAGCTGCTTCTGCAGTACTCGGATCCCGAATTCTACTCTTACCTGGTGTCCCGAGGAGCTGACGACCTCTTCTTCTGTTACCGCTGGCTGCTTCTGGAGCTCAAGCGAGAGTTTGCGTTTGACGATGCTTTGAGGATGCTCGAGGTTACTTGGAGCTCGCTGCCCCCGGATCCTCCTGAAACCGAAGTGGAGCTTCTGGGACCACCACTGGAGACCGATGAAACTATGTCCTGCAGAGACAAGGACAAGACAGTTCAGAATTGCCTCAGAGATGATAAGGAACAAAAAGAGAAGCAGCGAAGAAGACATATGCTGAGGCCTTCAAGAGTAGAAGCAGATGTGTGCAGGAATGCTGTCATAGAAGAAAAAGACATAGGTGCTGGAAAGGGAAGCGAGGGTGGTGAATGTGATATTCCTCATCTGACCATGGAAAAAGCAGATTTGCAGGCTCCTCCTTTTGAGAGGCAAACGAGTTTCGGAGAGTTTAAATACTATACTGCCCGAAATGAAGATAGCTTTGATATGGAGGATGCTGAACAGCCACAGCGTTTGGTAGCTTCAAAGTCCGTAACGAGCATCCCAAGGCGCCAGTCCACAGTTGACAGTGAGGAGGACCCAGGAGAGAGAACACCTCTCATAAAAAACTGTGACAATGGTTTCTCTCCAATGTCATCACCTCCTCTCTTTCCTAGCGGCCTACCAATGTGGAAAACTGGCCCGTCTGCCTCTCTCACATCTTCAGTTTCACCCTCCAGCTGGCCAGGTGCTTCTCCAGACTCTCCTCCAAAACCCACATCCCCATCCATAACCAATGGAAGAGAAGCTTTTCCAAGAACTGTCCCAAAGGTGTTGACCTCCTCTGCTCAAGTGCTCAGCAGTACAGGGATAAACTCGCCCACGACCCCCACATTAAAAACATCTGTTGCGTCTCCCTCCCACACTCGATCCCTACTCTCTTCACCCATTTTGTCCTTTGGAAGAGGCCCCCCGCTGTCTGGCAGCAGGTCGTCCTCCAACAATCTCCCCTCACCTGGCAACAAATCCCCCAGCACCACAGCTAACACGCCCAATTCTTTGAAAGCTGAGACCACCAGCATCAAACCGTGTTCCCTGCCGCCTCCTCAAGAGTTTGGCAAAGGCAATCCCTTCATGCTGTTCCTGTGCCTGTCCATTCTGCTGGAGCACCGAGACCACATCATCAAGAACAGCTTGGATTACAACGAGCTAGCCATGCACTTTGATCGCCTTGTGCGGCGCCACAACCTGAGCAGGGTGCTGCAGCGAGCCAAGGCCTTATTTGCAGACTACTTGCAGAGTGAAGTGTGGGACTCAGAAGAAGGGGATGAGGTTAGCTCGGACTCTCCAACAACAGCTACCGCTGCTCAACACTCCCCTTCTTCAACCACCTCTGCCAGGCCCATTTACAGCCCTTTGGCATCACCTCAGTCTTCATCTCCGAACTCAACCTATAACCTCGCAACCACCATTCCCTCCCCAACAGCTCAAGTTTCCCTTTCTCCCACTTCCTGACTCCATCATGCATCATTGGCTTCCCATCGTCAGTGAACTCCTCAGTAGACTGTTTGTGGCCTGTTGGAGGTGTAGATCTTTTTTAGACAGCCTTCCACATTGACTTGGGCTGTTAATACTCATTCTGTGTATGCTTGAATACATATATTCCTTATGTCTGTAGTCATCGTGATATTTCATTTTTTTATCAACCTTTCAAGTTAAGCTTTTTTTGTTGTCTGTCCTTGAAGAGTGGGTGAAAGGGCTTAATTTCCCATCGTGTCCTCTGAGGTTGCTGATGCATGAAATGTTAAACCCTGTGATTCAGGCATTTGGCTGTCTGAGTTTTGCCAGAACCAACAAAAGTTTAGCCACTTGATGCATTTAGCCTGTGTTGCCCTCTTTATTAATTTTGTTTACAAGCTCATGTTGTGTCCAATAAGCCACAAAAGTGTCTTAACTAAAGCACTTGAGTTACATTAGTTAAAAACATATGGAAAAATCCAGACTGATTTGTTGAAAGTCAAGGTTTAAATTGCTCTTGTTCATAAAGCATGTCACAAAGGACTTGATCTTGGTTAACAAGTCTTGTCACAAAACTAACTGATGACAACACTTGGAAACTGTTATCTACAGCTCACGCCTGTAACATCACTGGCCTTTTGGAGTGAATGAATACACACTGCTCAAACAGTCTGGTGGTCTGAACAGACTTTAATGCCCAGATTACACCAGCATTTATAACAACAACATTTTTATCAAAATCAGTTCATTTCAAAGCAATCGCAGCGATCAGTAAGAGGTGAAGTACATCCATGCAGAGCTTTGCATAGAGTTCATCTTTGCTGAACTATGCAAATTTGACCAATTCAGACTGCCTTGACAGTGATGACCTTTGTGGGAACATAGAGCCGGAGAGTCCAAAATACAGGAAGCTATCATATAAGCTGTGTCTCGCTATCCCATTTAGTATAACCATGCTCTGTCAGAGTATAAGATGCCCCACAGAAGAGATGCAGCATGCAAGCATTCTGACCCGTTTAACTCTGTAATGTTTTACTGTTTAAAACACCCAAGAAAAGGAAAGAAGGGAGGAGAGGGGATGAGACTGCTGGCAGGATGAGGAACTATCTTGACCTGATATCTTTGCCCACTTACAAACTGGATTAAGAAATCTACCAAAAATTTAAAGGGAAATGCACTGATTTGATAGATTGAGTTCTAGTCTAAGAGTTGTATAATGTCTTCTGTGGATCTGGCAGAGCTTTGCCAAGTCTGACTGTGTGTTCAGACAGAACGCAAAGCGGATTTTAGAAGCGGCGCGATCGCATACAAAGTCAACAGAAAGACACAATAAGACGCCTGGGCGCTTATGAATCTGCTTCATAAACATACAGAGACGAGGGGAAAAGGAGAGTGGAGGGAAGTCTTGCTGAGTTCAGTCAGAGGCATGTTGCTAGCTTACAGCTAACGTCTGTAGAGTGAGTACGTTTGGGGGCAAATAAACTCAGACTGCACAAACGGCCCAGCACTCAAAATCCTGTGCAGGCTGAAAATTTGCTTCGCTTTCTGTCTGAACAAAATAACCCTGATGATGTCAGAGTGATGTCTTCAGGGTTATCTCAGCGTGGGCATGCAGATTGCAAATTTACCACATTTATAACAGAAAACCTTCTTTACAACTTAGTGAGGGGGTGCAGAGTTTGAAAGCCTTGGGCATTTACTAGGCAGGTAGGGTCTAACGAAGAGATCCTATTGAATTGCATTATGGGAAATGGAGGATCCAGCGTTTTTGGAGCTTGACCCCAGTTAGTGAGTGTAACACTAAATCAGTGGAGTCCTCCTTTAAATTGAAGAAACATGGCCTGAAGCTGTTTTGTACCAGTGTGGTTGTTTGGATTTTTCCTTTTACTCTTCCAAAGTGCTATTGCATGTGGACTTGGTGGCATAGTGGGACACCCCAGAGAGATGGTTCTAAACAGAATAATGTTGCAGTACATTCCACCACTTATAAATGCCCAATCATACCATTTATGTTTTATGCTGTAGACTAGCCAAAATGAATTAATGTTAATTTAATATTTTTTATCCTGTCATCTTGTTGTCATTTCTGCTTTCAGTAAAACAAAACTTTCTAAAGGTTTAATGTTGCTTAAATGGTAAAAAAGTGGTTACATGATTTGTGCAGTGTAGGGAAGGTGAGATGGAGGGGTGAGTGTGACAGAGCTTAAAATCAAATGTGCAACATCAGAGGTTTTGGGTTAGTGCAATGAGTATGTATCAGTGACATGTTCACAGGGGGTTAAAGTTAAATATCTCTTATACAGTCACAGGTGGATTTGTTTGTTTGTTTCTACAACTTTGAATGTGATTCAGCCAATCACAATTTGAGGACTTTTAATACCTGTTTTCTGAAGCCTGACACCTGAGGAAGTGATGAGGCTATGTTTTCTGTTATTCATGAAATGGGATCATTGTAATTAAAACAGCACAAAGCAGCTAATTGACATCTTGTCATCTCACCATGTTACACTATGAGGACACTGTATGTGGATGCAGTTCTGTAGAGATCAGTTTGGTGTTGATCTGCATTGTACAAATATCATTCTGTTGATACTCTGTATGTGCTACAACAGTAGTCAGATAAGTACTGTACATTATTTAATGCTATGGTGGGTCATTATTCAGAGATGTATCATTTCAGCACTTTGTTTCTTGCTGTTTCCCAAAGACTCTGTTTTCAAAGAAACCAATCGACATATTTTGTCTAAATGAAGCTAATTGAATGCACAGTTGCAGGTGTCACATATTGGCAGTCTTTATATTTGCTTTGTGTGGTTGCTGATGAGAAGGTTGTAACTGAGTCCTGGCTGTATAATCAATATCTTTACCATTGATCCTTCAGTGTGATAGACATTAGAAAGTGGAATATGATGTGATGTCCAACCTTTTGGCGGAGAAGTGCCTCACCTGTTTGAATCAGTAGCCTTGATCTATATTTTATTTAGTGCTCTCAACATCTGTCTACATTGAGGCTGATGTAAAAGCCAGTTATAGAGCTGAGTGATGTGTAGGACTTCCTGATGTGAGAAAGTGTTGGGAGTATGACTGGATTGTATCGGTGCATGATGTTCACTGCAGAGGAAAGGCCATTTTTAACCATTTTAGATATTTCGCACCAAATTTTATATATTTCTACATGATTCTTATTGTAATGTCTCAGTGACTTTTTTTGGAAGCCAATTTCTTCCCGGAAAAGAGAAAAAGTTAGTATGCATATTTATAACATATCTAAGTGAAAAACTACTGAGCTACTGAGTCAAAATCATGAAATATGAAGTCTACATGTTGATGAAGAATCTGAATTTGGACCTTCAATGAGTAACTTTTCATTTTTTCATGCTGGTAGGAATGGGCTTCATCCTTGAAAACGTCTCTAATGTATTCCTGAGGTGCTCAGATCAGCTCCACCTACTGTGGCCAGTTTCACTTTATGATGTAAGACTTTCCACTGCAGTGGACATCATGCATCCAAAGGGTTGATCCTGTGTTAACATTTGGTCCAAAAATGCAACTAAACTCAGCAACAACATGCTCATGTGGAACCATAATATTAGCTTTTGTTTGTTTTCAAGTGTTGACATGGCTCAGCCTGATTTATTGCACTTTGATATGGATTCAGTTCATGTAGACGAAGCGCTGTGCGTGGCTGCAGCATCGCGGACAGAGAGGGAAATCATTCATTAACGTTATGTCTTAATACATCCTGGGAGATGCACCTCTTGGTTTTGTAATAGTGACCCCAGATCCCCAAATCTTCTCCCAGCTCATTGTTGATGTTTTGGACCTCAACATGGTTCAGTTGTGTCGGGAAATATGGGGACAAAGTCAGGGAGTGACTCTTAAAACTGTCAAATGCGTTGTTTGTCTCTGGGTTTTTTTTTCACAGCATTGTTTACCTTTAAGACTCTATTCTTGGTTTGGAGTGGCCTATGTTCTATATACTCAGTAGTCTGTAATGCAGAAGAACAGGAAGTGGGATGCAACAGGGAAATCCTTCTTTGATGAGTGCTGAGCATAAACTAAAGTAATTATCATGTCTTTAGAAAGAGCCTTGTGATTATTGTGCTTATTACTCTTACATTTGGTTTTGCCTCTTTTTGTATATCAGTATTTAATAGCATATTGAAAAAGAACTGAAGTAAGCGGACTGGCTGGACTGTGAGCTAGCAATATGTGCATTTGTAAAAAAATAAACTGATTTGTTTATCTCGTTAACTTATATATGTGCACAAAAGTTAAACTTTTTAATCATACAACACAGAACAATGTTACTGATTGTATATCGGACACAAATAAATAATCAATGCAACTGACTGGGTGAAGCATGATTGTGTTTTTGAATTGACTGAAAGGTGTATAATTTGGAGTATGATGCGATGATGCTAACAATCCTCTTTATTCACACACGGCGTGAAAATACCTGTAATTCTTGGGTGATTGCTGCAGCGGTCAGATGGCACATCAGCAGCATGTGCTAAATAATGTTTGGTAGTAATGTTTGTTATGTTGGCCTTACACTAGACTCACCATACAAGACTTCAAGTGGAAGAAGAAACACCACAAAAAAGCTGAATCCATCAGCAATAAAATCCCCTCCTGCTCCGTTCAACACACTCAGGTGTTTTCCTGCTACAGTCTCACTTGGTCTGGTATGACCACTAGCTTACGGAGGCTAATGTTAGCTTGAGCTACTCAGGTTTGACATTTCCCATAATCCCATAGTTATCACTTGCAGCCACAGTGGCCGCTGTCCGGCTAAAGTCACATGGGCTCTCTAAAGGCCCTCATATGCTTCCAAGAGGCTACTAGTTCACTGTTCTTAGAGCTTTAGACATGGTGGAGCTGAAAATTTAGTTTGTCCTGTGGGTGGTACACTGAGGGGGACACTAAAAACCTGACAGACTGAAGGCAGGACTTTTATCAGGAGACTACATATAGGCCTACAGTATGTGGACTCATCACATATCCAACAAACAATTTAAATGGCATATGGAGACCCTACTAATCAAAGTTAGCTCGAGTATGGACACATTTTACATGTGATGTGGTCCCACAGAGGCTCTGCAGCTTTAATGAATGCTTAGATACTTTACTTGTGTTCAAGTGTTGGTGATTTAACCTCACCTGCTGCAGAATCCTCATGGTGTAGTACCATCGACCACCTCTTGGTGGCGGTAACGCGCCCGTTAACCTCTGGGAAATGACGAAGAAGAGTGGTAAAACTCCAGTTTCCAGTACCGGGTCAACAGTATCCTTCACAAACAAGCGAAATGTTGACCCGACTGTCGCGGTTCGGGCCCGCTGTCCCCCGGTTAATCTCTAATCCACCGGCTCGGTTCGTCTCCCAGTCCAAACCGACTGGTGCCGCTGGTTCGACTGCTGTGACGGAGCTGCATCCTGCCGCGGAGACGTCTGGACACGGTGAGGTCAGCCCGTATGTCAAGGTGAGTTCCTCTCGGTGATAGTCTTCGTTTACTGACGTTAACATAAGTTAGGTTTCTGTCACAGACAGCAGTTAAGTTTCCTAACTGACAGTGAAAATGTGCTGTAAATTGCCTCACTGATGCAGAGTAGACCCGCAGTGAACTGTAGCAGCTAAGTAACGTTAGCTAAAGCTAGTTAACTCTAAGTTACCCCCGTTTACATACAGCAGCATTACAGTAACGTTATAGTCTTGCTCGGCTGCGTTACTTCTGGCTGGTTTACAACAAACACAGTGGATGTCTAAAACATTTACTCATGGATTTGAATTGCAACACACCAGCTTGTTCAGGTTCTGAGTTCAGTACATTTCTTAGTGTAACAAAAACACAACAGTACAAACATGACATTACTGGCTACGATAGTATTTCCCCTCCTCCTGTCAGTATTTAGTTCAGGTACAGTCTATAAGGACAGGTCTGTATCAGCTGGTGTACCCTCCACAGTGCAAAGATTAACAGAACAGTAACCACTAAACATGCACGGCTACTGGTTTGTTAAATGTAAATGAAACTGTTATCCCTGTACATACTCTGTAAATGTGTAATATCAAATTTCTCTACGTCTGTAAACAGATATATCAAAAATGAAAGACTCACAGCTGTGTCGGATTTTTCCATGGTTTTGTGGTTGACTTCAATTTAGTCTGAAAATATTCAGCGCCATGAAAATGTTCTGGTGTTCTAATTTAAATAATACATAACCTTTGTTGCTGTAGCATAGTTTTTTATTAGGGCCGTGTTTGACCTAAAATCCCTTTTCCCTCTTTGATAACATACAGATGATCTTTGTTCAAATTATGATGTCACTTGTGATAGGTGGCTCTTGTTAGTAATTAAATTAGTGATTTATTTTAGGTGCATCAGAGGAAAATACGTGATTACTTATTACTTCTAATTATTCCCTTCTGACAGAGACTGCAAGGGAGGTCAGCAGCCAATGGGAGAGCGTGACTTTATTATTCAGTCAGTCTGAATATGAATGTTGCTGTTGACACAGAGTCTGAACAAGTCTCTCCTGTCCTGTTTTGATCCAAGTTGGCATAACTGAAAACATGTCAGTAAAACCAGTTGAACTGTATCCGATGCCTCTGGTGTATAAGTTGACCCCCTTTGTGTGTTGGCAGAATCCAGATTACCATGGCTTCTCCAGTGACCCTGTGGTCGATAAGTGGAACATGAGGGTGGGCTTCTTCTTTGGCATCTCAGTCGCTCTTGTTATTGGAGGAACATTTATCCACTATTTACCAGACCACGGGTGAGTTCTCAGTTCTTTGCCTCACGTCAAATATGACATTTCATCTTGTGTCATAGTGAAGGTTCTGCTTAGCCTTGGTTTTCTGTCAGAGGACAGAGTAAAAGTCTCATGGTCATAAGATTGTCAATAAGCTTGCAGTGATTTTATAAAATGACTTTTATAAAGGATTAGACACCATGTGAGCACAATATCAACTGTGTGTGTGTGTGTGTGTGTGTGTGTGTGTTCCAGCATGCGGCAGTGGGCCAGAAGGGAGGCGGAGCGTGTGATCCTGCAGAGGGAGAAGGAGGGTCTTCCTCTCATAGAGGAGAACTACTACGACCCAAACAAGCTGGTTGTGCCCACAGCTGGAGAGGAGTAGGATGTCCAGCATCCACCTATTGAATTTCATCTTTATTGTATTTCACTCTGAGAGAATAAATGTTCCTGTTGAATTGTGTAATTATTGTGTGTGGACATTAATGACTTCTTGAGACAGCAGTTTGAATGTTTCTGAATTGTCTGGACTTTGATGCCAACTGTCAGTGTTTGACAGTTTGATACCCAACTCACATTCAATAGTGGGAAAATGATACACAAATACTCTCCTTATGAATGTGTGGTCCAAATGTTTTTGTTTTCATAAATGTGCTTCTGCAATGTCACATTTCCAAATAAATGACAACAGAAACATCTTTTGAAGACCTTCCACTTTGAAGTCATCTGATCAGTTGCTTTTAAAGATAGATTAATTAAGCACTAAATTATAATTAACAACTAAGAAACCCTGTAATTATTACAGTGGCACACTAACACTCCCAGCAGCACAATAAAACAGGAGGTGAAGTAGAACAGCAGCAGCTCTCCTGATGCGTAATACATGAGCCCTACAACATGTTGCATCTATACTGTCTGTATTTATATCATGTTACCACTTCCAGTCACAGGCAGTCGGAGCCTTCAGAGTATTATGCACATTCACTCCAGAGTATGTCATCCGATCTGTGGAGGTGTTTCTGTGTCTCTTTAGTTATTGGCTGTGTGTGTGAACCTAAATAGTGTGTAAGAGGTTCAGGGGCCACAGCGATCCTTGCCACGTGAAATCACAGTTGATATAATGAATTGGTTGTAATTATTAATGTATTAACTGTTAGCAAAAAAACATTCTAAACTGAAAACAAATAATTACAAATTGACCTAAAATGAATTACTTATCAAACAAAATAAATAACTATTGTTTTTATGCCTTCAGTCTGTTTTACTATAAGCATCGGGTGTGTATCAAAATCACGTTCACCATCAGTTATCTGCATGTTTTCTGTTAGAGAGCCCTAACTCACCCTCCACGGTCCCGCTCACACTCCACTTGGATGTGTCCATTTTTCTGTGGGTTCCTGAACGCAGCAGAGGTCACAGTGCGCATGCGCAGTGGAGTGAAAGCTCAGCTGGCGCCAAGGAGACATTAGTCTGGCTGCAGTAACTACTTTACACTACGGCTAAAGCAGTCAGCACTAACTGTTAACTTTAACACTTTTCACCCGTTTTTTAAAACGTGTTTAACGTGTTTGAACCCGGAAGTAAGTCAAAGTGCGTCACTCTTAACGCTAACGTTAGTGAATGCTGCTGCTGCTGACTTAAGCTAGGAGACACATGATGCCTTCACTAACTCTGAATGGCGTCACAGTGGATTTCCCTTTTCTTCCATATGACTGTCAGAAGGACTACATGAGCAAAGTGATTGAATGTCTTCAGAGGGTAAGTACTTATATTAAATTAGCTGCATGTAAAGTTGCTAATGGCAACAAGCTAAACAACCAGCACTGTAACATCATGGCTTAACTAGAGCAGTTTGTGTTTCTCAGCTCGTGCAGGAAATAAATTATTTAAATTGGTGATATACACTTTATACAGTACAAATTCTAGGTATTTTACATTTTGTTCAACTTTATACTTCTACTCCACTACATTTCAGAGGGAAATATTGTACTTTTTACTGCACTACATTTATCTGACAGTTTTAGTTACTTAACAGATTACAGTTTTTCACACGAAATGTGGTGATTTTAAATATTGAAGTATGTATGAAGTGTTCCTTCATGTGTTGAGAAAATTCTCCTCCTTCTTAAGCTAAATGAACTCTTTAAACCTTCCTTGGATCAGCTGGAAAAAGCATCGTCACAACATACTTTTACTTAAGTAATGTTTTGAATGCAGGACTTTTACTTGTAGTGGAGTATTTTCACAATGTGGTATTAGTAATTTTTCTTCAGTAAAGGATCTGAGTATTTTTTCCACCGCTGCCTCTGTGTGATAGATGTTAATTCTTAATAATCTTCACACTTCAGAGCACAACTAGAGCTGCATGACACTTGTGAAAAGGCTTTATGTTAATAACAAGTGCCTGGTGAATCTGTGAAACATCTCATTCTGTCAGGAGTGAACATCTGCTGAGAATCACGAAAACAAACCAGTGTACGTGTCTGCCTGTGTGTTTCAGAAGGTGAATGGGGTTCTGGAGAGTCCCACAGGTACAGGTAAAACCCTGTGCCTGCTATGTGCCACCCTGGCCTGGAGAGACCACTTCAAGGACACCATTTCTGCCCGCAAGATAGCAGAGAGGCTGGGCGGGGAGGAGATGTTCTCAAACACACCGCTGTCATCGTGGGGGACGGCTGCCACAGACGGAGACACCCCTAGTATGTTCACATCACATCAGCACACAGCTCAGTGCCTGTCAACCTGATCACCTGTCGATCACTGCAGCCGTAGTGAGTGAATTCATTAAGAAACATGATGTCTCAGCTGAGGAGAAATGTCTCCTCATGGTGAGATAAACACTTTGTGAATGTGGCCTCAGATCTGTAACATCTGTCAGATTAACATAAAGGCTGCAGCAGCACAAGGTTCAATATAAAGAGACACATTAGATGTGTGGAGCACTGTAATACATTTATTACTTATTTATCATCTCTCACAAAATCAAATCCATTTAATAAACCAGGAAACACTGTGAAGGAGCCTTTTTTAAGTTGCTGAGGAGATTCCTCTCATGTCAGATCAGACTGTTAAGATAATTATTTTCACCCTGATGCACTAATATCACAGGGACAGAACTGTTCACTCCCAGAAACAGCAACAATATGATGCTTCATGTAACTCCATGAAATCTCGTGTAATTATTGTGTGTTCTCCTTCAGTCTACTACACCGATGTTCCCAAGATCATATACGCCTCCAGGACGCACTCTCAGCTCACACAGGTTATCAGAGAGCTACAAAACACCTCATACAGGTAAATGTTGTATGGTAAAATGGTAAAGTTTATTATTTGTCAGGGTAACAACATTTAAACACTGACAATCTCCATATCTGGATCTTTACAGACATTTTGAACTGATCTTTAAAAAATGTTTGACATTGACAGAAAGACTTTAAAGTATTATTATTCACAGGCCTCTTCTCAGTAGTGCACTTCCTTCCTGAGTCCTGAGTTTCAAGCTGTTTCTGGTAAACCCATATATCAATGTTCAGGCCAAAGGTGTGTGTGCTGGGATCAAGAGAGCAGTTGTGTATCAACCAGGAAGTGATGCGTCAGGAGAGCAACCACATCAAGGTGAGCGAACTACAACAAGCAGCAGGTCAGACGCTGAACGTTGCTCTTCTGGCTGATGAAAAGGTGCTATATTGAACCAATCACCTGTGTTTCAGGTCCATATGTGCAGAGGGAAGGTTTCCACCAGGTCATGTGTCTACTACAATAACGTTGAAGGTAATGGTTTAACACATACAGTAGATATCAGGGAGGTC
Source organism: Maccullochella peelii (assembly GCA_002120245.1). NCBI lineage: Eukaryota > Metazoa > Chordata > Actinopteri > Centrarchiformes > Percichthyidae > Maccullochella > Maccullochella peelii. Next base: position 132,588 of record LKNJ01000332.1, on the reverse strand, counting down.
AACACAATGACTGATGTGAATGTGATGTATAGAAGGTGTTAAACCGGCCACATGCAGTATCATCACCACAGGAAGATTACTGGATCATTGATTGACGATCGCAGCTGGAGGCTCTGTTTCTCCAGCAGTGTTTAGAACATCTGGCACAACATCTGGTTGTTAAGTGCTTCTCTTCTGTTCTCCAGAGAAGAGCACGGACAGAGACTTGGTGAATTCGATCCTCGATGTGGAAGACTTGGTCACATTCGGCAACAAACAGAGGTGAGATTTAACAGATCTCTGTCCTGATGTATTAGAAGTCCAGTGAAACTGCTGCTGCATGCTGTTTGCTGAGTAGCTGTGTGTGGAGTGTAGGTAGGTAGATTATTTTTATTATTGATTAATCTGCAGGAACCAGTTTTAAAACGACCAATGAACCAATAATTGATTATCAAAAGAGGTGCTAATTCATTTTCTGTTGATTGACTAATCGATAGATCAGCTACATAGAGCCCAGCGGGCTGATAGTAGTTTATATTATATTAGTGTAAAATGTGCTGCTCAGCACCGTTGTTTAATAATCAAATGAAGAGGCACTAATCCAAAATGTTTGTTAAAAAACTAATATCAACCTACAGTATGTTGTCAACAGATTTTATAAACTCTCAAACATTAATATTGGTATTGGCCTCATGAAGCCTGTTGTCAGTCAGACTATACATCTTTACACAAACTGCATTGTAAAGAGCTGTATTTTAAGTATTTTATTTGGAAATGTGAAATGGCCCCCGGTCTGTGTTTATAACCATAATGTGCTCATTAGGCTAATAGCTTATTGTTATGCTAAGCTAAAATGAAAGTTGTCTGTATGTAGCCTAGCTGTTCAGCCTAATTAGCCACGTATCTTAAAATTGAGCAGATTCTTGTAGACTGTCTGGCTGAGAACATTCTACATTTGATTCCAAAGAGATATTATTGAGTTTCTCTTTGCTGTTGTTGCTGAAAGTAACCTGAGTTTTAGTTTGTGCATGCAGTGTGACCAATCCAGTTCAGACTGAACCTTTTCCTGCAGGGTCTGTCCGTACTACCTCTCCCGTTCCTTGAAACAGCAGGCAGATGTCATCTTCATGCCGTACAACTACCTGCTGGATCCAAAGGTGAGCTGACTGCTGCCAGTCAGGAGGCAGAAGTTCTGAATAAACTCAAAGATTCAGGTGACATCTGCAACAGTGTTAACTAAAGCTGGCTTCATGTTTCTCTGCTTCTGCTGAGGAATGGATTTATAGTTCAGCATCAGATTTTAGCTATTGACTCTCACTCACAGTCGTTTGTTACGGATTAGCACTAGCGTCTTCCCGGTTGGAAACATGATAGTGACGAATTATCACTCGTCACTAGTCACCTTTTTCACAAGGACACCCGAATGAACTTTGGGTTTGCCTGAAAATGATTTGTACTGCTCTATAAAGTCCATTAACGTAGACTTGAGTATGACGATTGGTCCTCTCATTACATATTCAAATACATGCTGGGGTTGTGTTCTCTCCCTTTGTTCCACAGAGCCGCAGGGCGCACAACATCGAGCTGAACGGAGCTGTGGTCATCTTTGACGAAGCTCACAATGTGGTAAGACTGTCCTGGACGTGTTTACGCTCAGCATTCACTCAGTCAGCATTCATTCAGCCACTGCCTCCATGATCCCCCACAGCTCTGTCTGTCGTACAATGGAGATTCATTCATTATGTTGCACTCGACTGTGCAAAAGAAAAGTGACACAAGTACAGGGTTCGTACAAAGTCTTGAAAGTTTTCAAGGTTAGGAATATGTTTGAATTCAAATATACTCCTTGAAAAATGCTTGATTTTCAACATAATCTGGTGTTTCATCACCTACACAATCGCTCATGTAAACCAAAGATTTTTAATATTTGAAATGAAACGATTCTGTTGCCATATGTTTGTTGTCTCCTGGCATTTATAGTAACAATTTAGATGGGATGATAAAGGCTTTCAGAGTCTGGACATTTTTGGCTTCGGTACCTTGAAAGTGCTTGAAATTAATTGAATTTTACTGTTAAAAAGCTGTACGAACCCTGGAAGTAGTTGTGTGAAGGATGCATACCTGGCCAATCACTTTGTGAAGTGGGTGTGATTGACAGATTGTCGGAAAATATGTCCGATGCTTCCGTCATTGGAAAGGAGGTTTCAGACGCTGTTGGACAATTTAACGAGCACTTTGTCTGAAGCACACTGAGGCCTTAAGAGTCCAGTCCAAGTCTACACCAGCAAGTTTGACTGTTTAATGCAGATCAGATGACGTAGTGTTTACTTTTCCTCTTGAGCCTGTATGGGTCTAGAGATTCAGGACGGACCTGACTCACTGGTAACAAACAGATGCTGTTTGTGTGTCTGCAGGAGAAGACGTGTGAAGAATCGACATCCTTCGACCTGACTCCGTATGATGTGGCCTCAGCCATCACTGCTGTGGACAGGCTGCTGGTGGAGCAGGCGAAAGACTCCGTCACTGAGGACTTCAATGTAGAATCCCTCAACTCTGGTCTGAAGGCTTCTTTGACTGGTTGCACACACTGAATATTTAAACATATTTGAAATGTTATAAACAAATCTACCCTTTACAGTTTAATAGCAGCGGGTGATATTTCTTTCAGGTTTTAAAATGGAAATAGGCACCATTGCTAAAATCAAACGTAAGTATTGTTGAAGGTGTAAAGAAGATAATTGTCTCTAGTCCATGATTACCTCTTGAACCAAATTCGGCCATTCGTCAGGACTCTGTTCTCGTCTGCTTTGACAGAGATACTGCTGGATCTGGAAGCCGCTATCGACTCCTATGAGGTTCCAGGTGACAGAGGCATCACAAAACCTGGCATGTAGGTGAAAGTGTGGTAGGAGACAGTAAGCAGATGGTTTCCGCTCTACTGACAGCTTCAGGTACACTAATGTCTGTCACTGAATCTGTCCTCCTGTTCTCTTCTACTGGTTCTGCTGGATTTCCACAAACCCCTTTACAGTCCATCTTGACACCCCTTCCCAGGTGTGAGACACCTCGCACATCCACACCTTGATTTATAATGAGTGTCATGTGACATCATGGCTGGGTATCACAATAACATTTTAATGGCGTCTGTCATCTCGTTCCATCTGCGGGATGTGAGGGTACGGTGGGCCACAAACATGTAAGAGACTGCTGGGTCTGAAACCAGACCAGAAGCCCAGGGAGTCTCCATAACTGCTGTCACTGGAGTCAGAAACATCTGAATCATTACAATAAGACTGCAGCGGATATCTTTCTTTTGACTCGCCACAGAAAGTTAGTTGAATATGGATTTTGAGATGAAGTGTCTGTCTGTCTCAGCTTCATCTATGAGCTGTTGGAGAGAGCCCACCTGACCTACGGCAGTAAGACGTCTGTATATGAAGCTCTGGAGCAGATCACAGGATACTTGGCAGGACGTCAGTATGGATTTCTTTCTTCATGGTTTTTCTTTATACAACAACATGTCACTTGATTTACAGTTTCTGCTGTCCACTGTGTGATGCATGTTGTGGAGTCTGACTTCCCCTCATAGCTACACAGCAGTAGGAGATGTATTTAAAGCAGCAGCTGTGTTTGGTTCTGGTTCCCACTCATTTCATACAGAGATTCACCGTCTGTTACAACACAAAGTCATATGTGTGGTCATTTGTATAATTAACAAATGAGTTGTGTGCCACATGTTTCTCATCAGAGCCGGGAATATTCCTGAACACCAGCGGGCTGCAGAAGCTGGCTGATATCATACAGGTAGGCTACACATTTTGTAATACTTTCTGTCTGAGAGTCAGATGGATCTCATGTCTGTGTGTTCAGTACAGAGCTGGAGACATTGTGTGGTTAGCCTAGCTCAGCAGAAAGACTGGAAGCAGGGGGAAACTGCTAACTTGGCCCTGTCCACAGTTCTAAAATCCACCTACCAATACCTCTACAGCTCCCTGACTAACATGCTGTATCTGTTTAATCTGCGCACAGACAAGTTTGTAGTTTTAGGGGGAGTTACATTATGGAACTAATTCTTTCTGAACAGCAGTTGGTGCAGTGACTGTGTGCAGCTTCCTGAAGTCTTGTCATCACAGTGAGGTTGTTGGTACCATTGTGTCTGCACAGAGACCAGAACCTAAACCTGAGCTCACCGACTGAATCTGGTAACCTGCGCTGCTGGGTGGATGGATACACTGTTGTTTATTAAGAAATAGTTCCAGCATTTAACTCACACTAAATCCACAAACTGTTGTTTTTAGATTAATTTATGAGATTGATCTTGATCATCACCATCTCTTTGGGGAGAAAGCAAATAAGCATATTTCCCAAACTGTCTGTAGTAGCCCACCCTGGGCTGCTCCTCGTTACATCTGACAGATTTTACTAAAACATCCCATCACATCGTTGATCAATCACATAAAGTTTTCAGTTCACTGCAGCAACAGTGGTTCTGTCCTTCTCTTGTAGCTGGTGTTCTGTGGTGAACCTTCAGAGAAGGATCAACAGCAGCAGATGCAGTCCAACACGGCTCATTTTAAGGTGTGTGCTCAGTAAAAGCCATCAGCGGCCATTTTGAAATGATTCTCCACACACTTATCACATCGCTATCATATGTGTCTGTCTGGCTCAGGTTCATATCCATCGAGACAACAGCTATCACAAGAAAAAACAGAGCAATGATGTGTGGACTTCATCTTCATCAAAGAAACAAGGTGATGATGACGCACACTGAGACGTGCTGGGTTACAGCTGTGGATACTGAATATGATTGTGTTTCTAGTGTCAGTTGAAATGATGCCATGTTGTTGGTGAAGCAGTGAGGAGTCAGAATGAATGAATGACATCTGTGTGGACATCAGACCCAGAGGACGCTGAACGTTAGATGCTAGTTTCCTGGTAAAATGGCTCCTGTGTGTCTCTTTGCAATGTGCAGGCAATATCCTGAGTTACTGGTGCTTCTCTCCGGGCTTCAGCATGCAGGATCTGGTGAATCAAGGCGTTCGCTGCATCATTCTGACCAGTGGGACCCTGTCACCCCTGACCTCCTTCACAGCTGAGATGAGGATGTAAGTTACCTACTTTATACCCTGGTTTAGCTTGACTTTATTAGTCATTATTCATGCTGCTGTATTAACAGCAGGTAAACCTTGATCTTGATCTTGTTGGTGTAGAGAGTTCCCCGTGAGTCTGGAGAACAGCCATGTCATCGAGCGTGACCAGATCTTTGTTAGCGTAATTGAACGAGGCCCAGATGGAGTGCAGTTAAGTTCGGCGTTTGATAGAAGGTTTGCATTTTATTTTACACACAAGCTTCTACACTTTATATATATATATATATATATATATATACACACACACACACACACACACACACACACACACACACACACACGTATGAGGAGTTACAGAGAAGTCACACACATCACCTTCTATACCAACCATTTGTTTTATAACGTCCTGGTGTGACTTATTTTAGCAGTAAAATAGTTTGACTCTACAGACCTTGTTCTTCCTTCTGTGACAGGTTTGTTCCTGAAAACATGGCATCTTTAGGAAACACTGTTGGTAAGCCATGTTTTTCTAGCTGACATTGATTGATTAATTGAGCCTGCAGCATGAAATTTTCTGTCTGATCGCCACGTGCTGTGTTCCCTCCTCAGCCAACCTGAGCCGTGTGGTTCCTCACGGTCTCTTGGTGTTTTTCTCCTCCTTCCCTTCAATGGAAAAAACCCTGGACTTCTGGAGAGTAAGTGCAGATTCAGCAGAATATAACTTATTGTTATATTGGATTTTAGTTGATTTATGTGTCCAAATTATTTGATGAATTGAATGATCCTGATTGATGATTGAACCTGATAAAATCAGGTTCTGTGTGTGTGTGTGTGTGTGTGTGTGTGTGTGTGTGCACATGCACCTGTGCATGTATTACTCATGTTGTGGGGACACAAATCTGTCTGCACAGTCACGTTGTAGGGACTCACCGTCCTTTTGGGGACAAAACACAAGTCCCTATAACATAAAGCATTCAATTTGAGTGTGTGTGTGTGTGTGTGTGTGTGTGTGTGTGTGTCTCACCAGGCGAATGGACATGCAGCTCGCATTGAGAACGTGAAGCCCATGTTTGTGGAGCCTAAAGGAAAAGGCACCTTTAATGAGGTGAGTGTGGTTTGATTAAACATCTCGATGCTTGACTGAAACACATTTCCAGGTTTCTGTGGAGGTCTCACAGTCATCATGTCTCATGAGCTGGTAACGTTCCCTTAAAGGACTCACAGCAGCTGATCTCGTCTCTCTGTCTGTTCTCAGGTTATTGACGGATATTACAACAAAGTCACCGACCCGGCATCCAAAGGGGGAACCTTCTTTGCTGTGTGTCGAGGGAAGGTGGGGTTATTGTGTGTTCCTCTGGAAAAGCTGTGTTAAAGCTTTCAAAATATAAAGAAAGGTTTCAAAATATACAGTCTTACCAAAATGGTCAGACGGAGCATTTTAGATAAATATTGCCATGAAATGTCAATGTCATTCAAGAGATATCATGTGTTTAGTGTCACCAGCAGGATAAACATTATTTCGTTTTGTTGCTGGAAAAACTTCAAGCACAGCAAGATTGTCATTTTTCATTGGGTGTAATGGTTCTGGTTGTGGTTAGGAGCATTATTGTCCACGCTGTGGAAAATAGTTTTTGGCTTCACCAAAAAGTGAAGGACAACGACAAAAAGCAGGACAAAGATGAGGATAAGCGACAGGGACACATCATTTAAAACAACATTTAAATTTAAAATGCGTAAATACATACAAAAACAGTAAAATCTAAACTGGGAGAATGTTTAGATTAAAGCGGGCTATGCTTCAGTATCCTGATGGATTTGGCAGAAAGGGGGTGAGAAGGATCACTTTATATTTAATTCATATTTCCTCCAGATGTTCGTTCACTAGCATTAAAATCATTTGAGCATGAATGAACAGGACAGGCCTTTAGATATGTTATTAGTCTAAGTTTAGAACATGTTTTAAAAGCTGCACAATAAGCTGCTCTGTGTTTCTGTCCGTCTGTAGCTCTAAACACTCCTCAGAGTTGTTCTGTCTTTGTCTCTGTGAGCTGTGATCTCTTAGCTAAAAGGTGTGTGAATGGAGCAGATCAGTCAGTATTCAGCTTCATTAAATACACATTTAATCTTAAAAAGAAGCTACTGCAAGAGCGTCCCATCTAATGTCTCATACAGTATGTTTAAGTTCTGACTGTAATATGATCATTATGGCAGTCACAGATTTCAGTGTCTTCCTGTTTCAGGCTAGCGAGGGTCTGGATTTCGCTGACACCTTTGGTCGGGGGGTCATCATCACCGGCCTTCCTTTCCCTCCAAAGATGGACCCTCGAGTCATCCTGAAGATGCAGTTCCTGGATGAGATGAGCAGGAAGAAAGCTCCTGGGCTGAAGGTGAGGGTCTCTCTGAAAGGCTTGATGTGGTTTTGGAGGCTCAGTCTTATCCTGTGTGTGTGTGTGTGTGTGTGTGTGTGTGTGTGTGTGTGTGTGTGTGGACAGTACCTATCTGGGCAGGACTGGTACAGGCAGCAGGCTTTCAGAGCCGTGAACCAGGCCATCGGTAGAGTCATTCGCCACAAGGACGACTATGGTGCCATCTTCCTGTGTGATCAGAGGTCAGACATGGAGCCATCACTCATCTTATCGGCAACTATCTGGATGATCAATGAATTGTTTCAGTCATTTTTCAAGCAAAAACATTCGTTAGTTCACCTGCTCTTCCATTGGGACGATTTGCTGCTTTTCTCTGTTCTACATCTCAGTAAACTGAATATCTTTGGGTTTTGGACTGTTGGTCAGGCAAAACAAGACATTTGAAGACGTCATGTTACGTGTCCAGAAAGAAATGTTGTAACATGCAACTAAATTCTGGTAATGTTGCTATTAGATTGTTAAGAAATGTCATTACAAACCGCTAAAATTAGTCTCTCTCCCCTAAACAGCTGGCAGCTGAAAGTAGGAAAAAGTCAGTCTCCTAAAGTCAAATGAAACATCTCAAACAAAAAGGCTTGTTGAAAACGAGGTCATCTCTTGGAAAACAGTGTGAATCATGTTTTTTGTGTCACCCAACACAGTTGTGATTGGAGCATTCTTCAACCCAGTTGTTTTGATGCTTTCCTGACTACAAAGACCAGCAGCCTTTGCCACCCACTGCTGGAGAAATAACCCAAACAAAACAGCAGCATTTAGGGGAATATTTGAGCCATGTAAATGTGTTTCACCTGTGCTTTTCCTGCTATGACAAGTCAAACTGTCTGAGGTGAACAAGGTCTGTTATCTATCAGAGTAGCAAGTCAAGCAAAGACAGTCACAGAGATACTCCCCCCTACTGCCATATATGGACGTATTCCTCCTCCTCACAGCAGATATTGCAGTGTGCATGTGAGAGCAGACTCCTGTAGTGCGCCAGGTTGTCTGTTTTGCTGATAACCAAATGTTACTGATGTTAACATGTTCCTTTTGAGTAGGACTACATGATATTAGAAAAATGTCTGCAACTGTTTTTCTTTTGGGGCAAAATGTATCAGTATTACAATATTTAAAATTTTAAAACACACTGGCAGATATCCTGACGTCAAGCTTGAAAAACGAACTGTATCCTATATTTCCCATAATGCAACTGGATAGCAGCTTTCATTCAACCCTCCAAGCCCAGTTAGCCTGATGACCATGATGAAGGTGATTTTTGGAGTCACAGAATAACATGTGACTTTCCCCCACAGGTTTAAAGGCGCTGACGCCAGGGCTCAGCTGCCATTGTGGGTCAGGCCTTACGTGCGTCTCTACGACGGCTTCGGGAACATGGTCCGTGATGTCTCTCAGTTCTTCAGGGTTGCACAGAAAATGGTTGGTTCCTCACACAGGTCACATAATGCTACGGTCCTGGTCCTGGTTCAGTTGGCCAGAAACACAAAACAAACAGATAGCTGTGGTGTGATTTGGCTGCTGTGATACCAGTGAACTGTGACTCAGTTATGTTTGGTTTTAAAGAATCAACATCAACGGAAATCATGATGTTATTACAGTGCACCCATTAACTGTCTCATCTCTCTACACATAAATAAATCTGACATCAAGTGTTATCATCATCATGTGCCTGTTGGTCCAACTCAGGTCTCAAGTCTTCGAGGGCAAGTTACAGGACGAGTCTCAGGTCTTCATACGCAGCTACAGGTCAAGATACAAGCCTGTCAGGTCTCTAAGTGCTGCCTGTGGCCCCCACAGTGACAAAGCAGGAGCTCCAGTTGTTTCCAGTGTTAGATCATCACACCTTTCCAACAGGAGGTGTCGGTCCTACAGTTAGGCATAACACACATGGAAAAGCATTGCTTGATGATGCACTGAGGGCCAGTTTTACAGGATATTGTATACCTTTGGTTTAGTTTATATTTGGATAACTGATGCAGCTCTCTACATATTTCTGTGGTGAGACTAGTCTCTGATGTCGCTGAGACTTCTGTAGAGTAAAAGTAAAGTCATCTAGATGTCATTTGTGCTGTTAGTGTCTGTTTTTCAGAGTTGGAGAGTTACATAATCTACCTCAGAACGCGTCACATCTGCACCTGAAAACCAGAAACAAAAGCCTCTGACGGTCTGATTCAAGTTTAATTTGTCAGCCTGACTGTTGGTGTTTGTGTCTGATCGTGCATCACCAGAGGCCCGTGATAGAGAAGAAGGCTGCAGCAGAGAGCTGTGGGACAGTGTGTTCATCTGACACTCAGTCCTCTGGCTTCACGTCCTGCTCATCCTCCCAAAGCTCCCACACCCAGAAGGCCAAGGTCCTGGACGCCCACCTGCCCAGCCTGAAGAGGAGGAGACTCAGTGAGTAATAAGATAAAGGGGGTGTTAAAAACATCTCGCAGAGGAAGAGTGAGCCCTTTGTTCATTTGTTGTCTGGTCTTTGTGATCAGACGAACACACTGGAGCCAATGGGATGGCCAGGATCTGTATAGAGTATGAGTGTGAGATTCAGGAGAGCCAGAGGAGACCAACCAACCTGCTGGACGCTCTGGAGCGAGGGGACCACTGCAGTGCAGAGGACAGGGACGCTGCTGTGGGAGAGGAGAAGGTAGCTCTGTGAGACACTTTGGTCTGTCCTACTGGTCAAAAGCAATTCTCTTTTTGACATGAACGTGTCAGAAAGAGGCTTTTTGTGGACGAAAGCCATTTTACTGTGGTAAATGACCAATTTTCACTCTGTTAAACAGCCCATGTGTGAAGTGGGTCAGGACAGCTGTTACTGAAAAACTGTCAAGTCAAATTATTAGTGATTTTATATTTATTTGTTCAATTGTACATTTTTTCTTTTGAAGGCGAACCGTTTGTCCACACTGTCTCTTCAACATGACAAGAGGATGGATGATGAGCTGCGGGGAGGCAAACGTAAAATCAAAGTGGTCCAAGAACAGGTACATGCCACATGTTAACTTGTTGGTTTCAGTGTATGTAGTTTTTACTGATCATGATCATGATATTTTCCTTTTTATATAATTTATAGAAACCTGATAGTTTTAAGGACAGGAACATCCAATCAAATGACTTCAGCCAAGTCTTCTGTGATAAATGTGTTTCTGGTGCTGCAGATATCTGCTAATTGATTCTTTTCAGTGTATGTTGTGAGCAGCGTGTTTTTTTCCATCCTTGTTGCAGAGGGTGTCGGAGGATGTGTCGGAGGAAGGCTCAGCCAGCAGGGCTAAGAAGTTCCTGGCAGAGATGAAGAAGTCCCTGAGCCAGGTCAACTTTGACCGCATCGTCCAGGCTCTGCAGACTTACAAGAAGACTGACAGCCTGGACGTCCTGCTGACGGAGACGGCTGTCTTAACTGAAGACGCTAATACTCACTGTCTGCTCCGGGGTGAGTCTCCTGCTGTGGGGAACAGCAGCCTGCACCTCTACACTGGGGAGGTTTGAGACTGTGCACCAGGTGTTTCTAATATTTTGTCCACGTCGTTCATATAAACGGAGGAGCAGAAATGGTTCAAACAGCCGACAGTGTTTCAGTACAACAGCACCACAAGCTACAGCCTCAACGTGACCACAGAGTTCAGTCAACTTCCTGTTGCAAAGGTAGCTTTTAGCAGCGTGACTCTAGGGACAGCTGTGTCTGTCCATACACCACTACACAACTACTGTATAGATTCCCATGAACACGTCATTTGATTAACTGCAAATTTGGCAACATTATGAACTGAGGCAGGACAACTACCTACATCTGAATTCAGTTTACTGTTTCAAATGTTGCTCATTTTAAGATACAGAAATGATCAGGGTCTAAAGAAGTATAAAGAATAGTGGTATGTGTAGTGTACTTCGCATGTTAACTATAACTGATGGAGCTGCTGTGTCACAGGCATCTACCAGTTTGTTCGGCCACATCACAAGAAGAGGTTTGATGAGAAGTGCCAAGAGGCGACTGGGCAGAGCTGTGGATACAAACCGGACCACTCGCTGTCCAAGGACGAGAAGAAGGCGCTGCTGTTGAAGAGCGGTAAGATGCCACTCTTCTTCATCTGCAGGAAGTGTGTTTTATTTTCTTTATGATCTGTCGATTCTTTAAAGTCATGTGTTGTTAATGGACTAAAAATTGTGAAAATTGATGTAATAAGATTGCCTTTTTTTTGTCCAATCAACATACAGTTTAATTTAGAATTATATTATTTAGTTCCAATGATATAAAACAGAGAAGAGCACGTCGGAGAAACTGGAACCAGAGAATGTTTTTGCTTTTAAATGACAATTAATTGATTCACAAAACTGGTGGAGGTTAATTTTCTGCATTAACTGATACTGTATATATCAATTATAAAGTGACACCAAGTTGCTGTTGGGGCTTCAGAGATACAGGTGTGACATAGCAAACGGTGGAGGGCTTGTCTGTGTTTGGTGATGGTACAGAAGAAAAGAAAGACAACACCTGTGTAAATGTTTTGTCAAAGCTACAGACAGACAGGCTGCTGTGGGTCTCCCCTCCTCCAGCGGTACGTCTACCTGCAGTCAGCTGAACACACAGCAGCTCAACAGAGGAGGACACCACCTGAACCAGCTCAGAGAACCTCAGACTGGTGGGATATTACGTCCTTTGACCTGATCAAGGATTTTAATTATGAGACGGTCGCCACTGTTGGTAGTAACCCACTTAGTTACAGCACATGCCACATAACCACAGTGTTCACGGTTCGATTCTGGCCTGTGACCTGTGTTGCATGTCACACTTCTCTGTCTCCCTCTTCACTATGGACTCTTTTAAAAAATGCCACAAAAATAAACATCCATCTTCTTTTTCTAAGTCTCTAGACATTTCTATAGTGAGTCTGAGTGACTTTGCAGAATAATAGTTTAGTTGTTGGCATGTTTAGACAAAATGTATTGTGTGTTGAATGGTGGTTATTAAGCGTCTCCTCTCATGTTAATCAGGTTCTGGTCTAAAGAGTGAAGTCCACGCCGCCTTTCTGTCTGATGTGAAAAAAGCTCTCGGAGCAGAAAGAACAGCCCAGCTGTTTCAGGCCATTCACAGCTACAAGAAGACGGACAGCTATGAGAACCTGGTGAGCACCGCGGTGAGCTTATTAACAGAGAGGGACGAGGACTTCAGCCTTCTAGTCAGTACGTTCTTTCAAATCAATACACATTTACGTTCTTGTTAATAGATGTTTTTGTCTGCGGTTCTCACTCTTTACTCTTTGTGTTGTTAAGGATTTGGGATGGTTATCCGTCCTCACCATAAGAAACAGTACAAAGAGATGTTGGATGCGTTGACCGGTCAGTCATTCTCTGCTGCTGATGTTCCTGCTGTGAGTGAAGACCAGCAAAGACCAGGTGAAGCTCCACCAAATGTTTTATAGTAGAAACGTGTCTGAATTTCTTATTTTTTTTTGTATCGTTCCTCTAGTGTTGGAGAAGCTCAGAGGTGGCTGACATCCTAATGGAGATCAATAATTAATATCTGCAACAAACCTGTTGGTATCCAGTAGAAGTCAGTGGTTGATAGTTGAAAAAGGTTGAAGGAATATCGAAACCAGGAGGTCTTATGGAGCAGTACATAGGATCCTGCGCACTGTCGGTTACTTACTAACCCTGAACATGAGATTTATTGACGAGAAGAATATAGAATATACTGTACTGTATTCTTTAAAGCCACTCTGTGTAGGATTATTTTGGGATTAAGACCTCTTTCAAATCATTCTGATGGTAGAAGTTTCTGTTTGTAGAAAACTGAGACACTCCCAGTGAAATGTGGTGCAGCCTGTGTGTCAGCTCACTCCTCTCAGTGTTGTTAGATCAGATATGTGGGGCTGGTGTACCATCAGTGGGTACGACTGGGGGGCAAAAGTTGGAAATCTTCATTTTTGTGGGGAAAAAAACACACATTGCAGGTGATATTGCAGTTTTTTCTCACGGGTTTCAGTTCCCACAGACAAAACATTAGTGTTATCTATCTTTGCATGTTTTTTTTTCAGCTTCATCGTCACCTCCTGTGAAGACACAAAGCAAGATTTCCAGTTTTTTCTCGAGCAGCCAAAAAAAATAGAGCATTGTGTACTGTTACTGCTGACAGAACCATGACCTATCCAGTCTCTGGTCTGGGGCTGCAGGGATCTGGCTGTGCAGCTGTCTGAACACCGAAGCTGTGGTTGGGATGAACTGAATTAATGAACCAGACTTAGTGTTGGACTTGTTAGTATTTCACAGCAAACTAAAGGGACGTCTGTAACTCCGGACAACCCTCAACAACAGAACCTCAACAGTGAAGCAGGAGATCACTAATTCAAGATGACTTTGGCACAAAGGCTGTAAGCACTTTGTACTGTAACTCTAAATAAAGGCCACAGCCTGTTCTGTATTTAATTCATGTCATGAAAAGTGACAATGTAATATGAAGAAGTTACATGTTTTTATATATTTTTTGCTAATTAAATTCCTAAAATCGACACATGCCTCTGTGTTCCTCTGTAGCAGCAGTGCTGTACTCTTCAAACCAGCTGACTCCATGTTTCCATATGCTTTTCAATGTTGGCTTTGATCAATGCAGAGCTAAAAAACATGGCTGAACAAAGTAAATGTACTCTTTTTATTTCCAACCATGTTGCAGAGTGTGTGGGCTGGATTGACCAACTAGGGCACCTCTGCTTTTTAAAAAAATTATCTTTATTTCAAACTGTCAACATACCATGGATGTATAATAAGACTATAATAAGATATAATAAATAGTTTCTAAATAAAACATCAGAATCATGCACATACAGATGAAGCATTGAGAAATAACGAAAAGCAGTGTCAAACAAAAAACGCAAACGAAACAAATCTAACGTAAAATAATAAATAGATTAAATGGAATTAAAGACGCGAATGTATAACAATAAAGTCACTTAAAAACTTTAAAGATATTGCATAGGTTCATTGTTTTGATAGCTTTTTTGTTTTGTGAGGAAGAAATCGTTGACACGTATTCCACCTCCTTCATAAAGACAAAGAATTCATTTTTTCTGTTTGTAAATTAACATTTCTGAATGTGGAACTAGATAAAAAGGAAAAATGCATTAACGTCTTTGTCACTATAATCATAGCAGCCAAATATAATATGTCTATAGTAATAAACACAATCTGATTAAATTATTTCCACAGCTCAGATGTAAAATTATAAGAACAGAATGAATGGGAGCAAGTTTCAGGATGTAATTCACAGAAAGACAAATTTACATCTATGTCACTCTTTGACTTTGTTACTCGTTCCTCTCGGTTGCTAAATCCTGCCTTGATAACACTATACAATGCTAAAACAGATAAATCTATATTAGCACCAGTTATAACAAAGACATTTCACACAGAGTTTATCCTCTCACATACAGAACATGACAGGCTCCACTAAGAGTATTCAGTCACTGAGTTTTGTTTTTGTTAGCTAAAATAATTAAAGCATGTTAAAATAAAATCAAAATTTCACTTGGCATTTTCAAAAACAGCCAATACAACCCCAAAGAGTCCTGGCATCACACTTTTGTTGCTGCATGAAAGCCATAAATGGAAATCACGAGGGTACTGTGAAAGTATCGCGATAGTTCTTTCAGTACAGTACTTCCATCATGGCAGGCAGTAAGTTGGTTCTAGAAGGAAGAGTAAGTATAAACGCATTTATTTTAGGGCTCGGCGTTGTTGTAATTCCATTGATCAGAACCTGGTTTGGACACATCGACTGGGTCTTTGATTATCTGACGGAAACTCCCGGGAAAATAGCGATTTGTATCCACATTGCAGTTGTCAACGGCCTCTTGCTAATCATATACAGGGGACCTGTGTACAAGGTAAGCACTGGCGTTAGGTAGCCAACTTCCTGGCTTGGTTCTCATTTTATTTCATAAAGCGTTCATAAGTGTTAGTGTTGTCTGGCAGTAAATTATTTTATCTACCACAAGCTAATGTTATGGAGTCTGACATGACTTACTTCGCCATTTAAAGTTAAATGCTGCACTGCTAATGTTTGCTAAATAAATCCCTAGCGAGCTAACATTAGCTACCTTTTTAGTTAATCGTATTAGCTAAAGAGGAACGAGACAGCTGGCGTTCATGTGCCCAAGATAGAGACCTAAGCCAGGTAAAGCTGCAGTGGCTTAATCCCTACTTGCCGCTTGGTATGTTTAATTTGAATAGACCTGGCAGGTTCTGTATGTGCCGCCCAAAGAATGTGACACAGAACCCAATCCAGAAATGTTAGAATTCAGTGTTGCCTGGGTTTGTGTCGAATGTAATCTGCTTCTATAACATGACTTGAGATATTTGTCGAATAACAAGGCTCCTGGGACAAATTCGGCGTTATCCATTAAATAAAACAGTTACTACTATATTGGCTAAAATCTAGATAACCTTTTTTAGAGTTGGTTTGCTACCCAAAAATGTTCTTTGAACCGAATTAAAGAGTGTACTCTAATGATATGTGATATATCTTAAATATAATGCTAGGTATGTGGGTTTTATCAACAGGTAATACATATTTAAAATGCCAGATATTAAGCATGAGTTTTGTGGGCGGTCTCGGATAGGGATTCCGCAGTGTAGCCCTCTGAAACTTGCGGTTAATCTGAATTAGCAAAGGTGTTGAAGCTAGCTAGAGAGAAACGGGGTGTCGTTTAGGTAAGGGTGGTTGTTTGACCCGTGATAACCTGACTGTCCTGACTCGTTCTAGGTTGCTGTAAGAGCCTGCTTTCTGGGGGTGACTTTCGGCTGTGGCTTAATTATAAGCTGCTCCGAAACCACTTGGACACATTTTGGCTGGTATGTAGATATATTTACATGTCATGCAGTTTTATCAATTTATGTTTTAAGTAACATGACGCCGCTATGTAGAAATGTACCCATACTATTCCCCCATACCTTTTTTTTAAATTTTGTATTGTTTTACACCATTGAATCACAGTGAATTAAATGTGCCTGAAAACCATGATTGTGATAATTCCTTGATTTTATGTTTGTTCAGCTCGACAGAGACACAGTGATCCAGCATATTTTGGCAGCAGGGTGTGTCTTTAGTTACAGTTGAACATGTAGTAGTGTAGTAATGGAACCTCTCTGCAGGTACATGTGCTCCCTGTCCTTCTTCCATTACTCGGAGTATCTGGTGACGGCCATCATCAACCCTCGCAGCCTGTCTCTGGACTCGTTCCTGCTCAACCACAGTGTGGAGTACACCCTGGCTGCTATCTCATCATGGGTGGAGTTCACTGTGGAGAAGCTGACAGTTCCAGGTTGAACCTTCATCGCTCTCATCGTCACTGTCGTGTGTATTTTGTTGATGGCACACAAAAGGTTTGCCTGTCAGTATTCCAGTATATCAGTGTAAGCTCTGGGCAGTTACAGGAAGTGATACGCCTCACTTCCTTTGCACTATACTCTTCCCATTGGCTTGCAGATCTGAGGTCCTCAGACATTACGTCTGCAGTTGGACCCTCTTGCAAAAACCAGGTGACATGTCTGACAGGTCAGCCTCAGCTGGAGTTATATAGGTAGAGAGAGGAACTCAGTGAGAGGAAGTCAGAATACTGCAGGTAGAGAAGAGCAAACCTGAAGTTGAAACTTGGTCCTGACCTTTGAATCACTGTTGTTCAGCCTGAGTTTTGAGGTCCATTACAGAGCCTACATGACCTCCATGTGGACACACTGTGATGATAAAGTGTGCAGAGTCTTGTGGTCCTGTCTCGCACTGTGAGACTTTTCATGTCCACCAGTATTGAATCAGTGTGTCCTCCCTCTCAGAGTTGAAGCAACTGAACTGGTTGAGCCTGGTGGGTCTGCTCATGGTGCTGTGTGGTGAGGGTCTGCGCAAGGCGGCCATGTTGACGGCGGGCTCCAACTTCAACCATATCGTCCAGAATGAGAAGGCCCAGAGCCACGTGCTGGTCACCAGCGGGGTCTACTCTTACTTCAGACACCCTTCCTATGTGGGCTGGTTCTACTGGAGCACAGGAACACAGGTGAGCAACCACATGTATACAGTATGCCTGTAAATATTTTATTATCATGTGTGTCCCTTTATAATACTGAGATTCATACCTCGACACGTAATGAATCCTGCCAAATGCGACTAAATAATATAAATAAAAGTACAAGCTGGATTTTTAGCAACATTTCTTTAACAGTTAACTTTTTTCCAGTCAAATGTTTGTTGTTTTTTAATGAGTTTACTGTCATTTTTTCTGTAATGTGCTATCACTGTTAATTTGGATTCCCAGGTCACCCACTCCTGTTATTACTGCAAAAGAAATAATGCTGAGGTTTGAGGATATTATTCTCCAGCTCTCTGCTACAAAGCAAAGACTTGATTCATGTACAATGAACACATTCAAATTTAGTGACATTTAAACAATGTAATAATGAGAAAGAAATGTGTTCCTGTTTGCACCTCCAGCTTTACAGAATATAGTCTGTTGGTGAGAGAAACTGTGTTCTGAAAATGGCACCATACAATCACAGGTCAGTCATGTAGCTGGTAAACTGTCCTCCAGCCACAGAGATTTATTTCAGGACTTGATGAGGGGAAAAAATCCGAGCCTCTGGATATAAAGCCTCCCCCTTATGGCTGACGTGGTTCATTGTTGTGGTCGGAAAGATTTCCGCCTTTCAAATGTCACACTGCACCTTGGATTGTTTTTGGCCACAGAACCACTTTATGGTGAAATCTAAAAATAAAACTTTTGACTAGATGAAATGATGATATTAATGGTTTGCATTGTTTGTGAAGAGACATTTTGTTTGCTGATGAGACTGCTGACTGTTGCAGGTCATGCTGTGTAACCCGGTCTGTATACTGGGCTACACGATAGCCAGCTGGAGGTTCTTCCGGGAGCGGATCGAGGAGGAGGAGCTCTCCCTCATCCATTTCTTTGCCGAGGACTATGTGGAGTACAAGAAGAAGGTTCCCACTGGGCTGCCCTTCATCTCAGGCATCCGGGTCAACTAGGCCCAGGATCTGAATGCTGGATGTAACAGACTTGGAGCACTAAAGCAGGTCAGACCTGGTGGGTGTGTGGCGTCTGCCCTGGCGGCGGCCCTCCAGAGGGGAACCGTGCAGCTGGCTGAGAGCCTGTAGCTCACAGACAAAGACCATGACAGCTAGGTCGGCGACAGGCAGCTGGGCTGCTGTTTTTCTACCAACTTCCAAAATCCAGTTAAAGACCAGACAACCTCCTCTGTACTACATGTATTCCAATAACAGCAGCTCCATCTGTTTCAGTTGTGTTTCTGTTTGCATGCTTTGACCATGCTTAGTGTTTTCAATGAGGACCTGCTGTGATGAAGAGTGATGCTACACCGGACATCAGAGTTTTAATGTTTGAAGATGTTTGAGTTCACAGGAAACCCACCAGGTTCACCAGGTTTAATTTATAATATCATCATCATCATCAATATTTTCAACAAGTTGCCACCACTATCGCAGTTTAATCCAAATGCACAGTTTGAAATGCTTAAAGGAATACTCCACTCAAAAGTCTATCAGTCAGTGGTCCTGTAGTAGAGCTCTTCACAGATTCGTCCCTGGACATGAGGCGAGTCGGCTCACAATGATATCCGGTCTAACGAGGACTGGGGTCCTTTTGTATTGCTGCAGGTCTCAGATCTGTGTGTATCATCATTAGAGAGTGAAATGTGCAGAATATACCGTGTGTTTGTATTTTTGAGGACTTTTTGGATCAGGTCTCTTTGTGTTTTAATGAGTTTGAGTGTTTTCCGCAGTCTGTTTCTGATTGGACCTGTTTGGGAGGGCAGACATGTTGGATTCACAGTAACAAAAAATAAGTAAAATGTCCATAGAAACTTCTCAAACAGCTCCTGCAGCATAAATGACTGATACATAGCTGATCCTAGTTTCTCCACAGCAGAGCTGAATACATGACTTCAGGTCATCGCCTCCTCGTAGCTCTGAAGCTCCTCCACAAGTTGTGTATTTAGGGTTGATTTAAGCCACAAATATCTTCAGTGGAGTGTTCCTTAAGTGTCCCTAATAATTATGTAATTTTTCAAGGGGGAACAGAACAGACCATGTTAACGCTGTCCACTAAAACCAAGGATATTGTAATACTTGTAGTTAGTAGCTCTTGAACACCGGGTGAACCAGTGCATCCAAACAGGTGACATTTTTTATTTAAGAATTTATCCTCAGAATTTAACTAATAGAATTAATCAAATGTGTAAAGAAAGTATAGGATTCTATCAGGTTCTTGAGACTGTTTAAATGTAGTTAGTGAAGAAGCTCCATCACTTACAGGTAACGGGCCAGGAGTGGCCTGATGTACTTCCTCATTGTGCACTCAGGCTAAAACACATGGCAGTATCAGTCTTTATGAAAGACAACATGAAGCCACACAAAGGGACCATTCCTTGTTATGTTTCTGTTCACAGGGGTGTGCAGCATGATCAATTGTTAAATGTTGTTTGATTAGAGAAAGTAAGAGCTGGGTTCACCTCCTGAGCATTGTTCAGTGCTGACATCACTTCCTTCTGTTGTTTAACATGTAGGTCAGTTTCCTGAGCAGTACTATGTCCTCTCATTGCATCACTGTGATTTCATCCTGTTGACCTGTCATGGTCACTTTGTGTTAAAAACCAACCAAATGACTGAGTTGTGTATTGTAAAGGGGTTGAGAGGCTGATTGCAGCTCTCTCGCACGTGGCAGAAGTTTGCCTTCAGAGTTTTCTGCCAGAAGGCTTTGTTGCTCTTTATACTACACCACCTGACTTCCCAAAGCCTCTCTGGCAGAAAACCCTGAAGGCAAACCTCTCCCATGTGCAGCTCTCTCTCTCTGATCTGTCTTCACAGTGCTGCACTCCACTCTCCAAACCCTGATCTCACTGTGAGAGACAGAAACAAAGAGAGAGAGGGATATTGGTAAAATCATCAGTGAAGGTTTTCAGGAGCAAAGACCTCTGTAGGTAAAAATGTGGAGTTTATGAGCACTAGCAGTGCTGTAGTGTCATGATTGGATGAGTGTGTGTGTGTGTGTGTGTGTGTGTGTTAATGAAAACTTCAGTTTAACGTTTAAGAAAATTAATCTTATTCAGAATGTTTAGAGATGCACCGTGTTTTTGGAAGATTGTCCCATTGATCAACTCACGTTCAAACAAATGAAAAACATCTAAATGATCATTATCTAGGGTAGAATACAACTGTTCATTCGGAGATGTATGCTAACACACAGGGGCAAACTAATGAGAGGAAGGTGGAGGGACACCATCATATCTTGTGCGCGCAAATGACCAAAACATTAAAACCATAGTTGACATTTTAACATGTTGACGTCAAAGATAACCGAGTTGGGCGTCCTGGTGGCCAGAGGAGGGGGACGCTGACGTGTAATTACAATGTCCCTGCTTTGATTCCAGCTGGGAACTTTTGTTGCATGTTGTCCCCCGTTTCTCTTCCTGCATTTCCTGTCATCTCTCCTCTAATAGAGGAAATCAATCCCCCAAAAATACGTAAAAAGACAGATCTAACACACTACTGTCACTATGTGGCCTATGCTAATGCTAAAGTATAGAGTCTGCTAACTGCTACTAATCTCAGGACTAATGTAGAACACAAGAAATATTCAACCAGTTCATTCATTGACTTTTCATTTTGACCAATGGCACAATCTACTGAATCCTGCGTTTCTGTGATGCATTTAAGGAGTGCACGTGTGTGTGCACGTGTGTTTTGGGTTGAATTGAGTTTAAAGTGACCCACTTGTAGCATGTGCACTGTACAAGGTTAGATACTGAAACTGCTGTATGTCAGGTGACTCCTGAGTTTAGTTTTGGATATGTTGCACTTTTACTGTATAGATACCATTTATCACAGGCCTGTATTTAACAGTCTTTGACTGACGACTGACGGCTGATTACTGTGCAGTTATTCACAAAGCAGATTTTCTCAACACCTCTTGTGTGAAATAAAACCAAGACAATTATTATTACGGCTCCGTCTTTCTTACTGTCATGATGCAGAACTGATTTCTGAGCTTCAGGTAGTCAGTGAGGTGAACAACATACTGCATCAGGTTCGTGGAGGAACACATTCATATATTTACAGTAATGATTAATTAAAAAGTAAATCATTAGCTGTGCATTTGTTACATTACACTAAAGGAAAGGATGATTATGGTGTCAAAAGTATTAAAAAGAAAACTGAAGAGCAGAGTTTCTGGATGGAAATGTTGACTTTTGTATTTCTCAGCTGATCATTAATGAAAATGAAGATAGGTCAGCAGTTACACCGGCCTTCAGACAGAGTCCGGCTTACTTTCAGGGAATTCTGGTTCGTAAAGGACCTCTAAATAAGTCTGACCTCAGTTACCATGGAAACGTATCCAGAAGGACAAGGTCAAGGCCTTCTCTGCTTCACAGGCCCTTGGCCTCCTGGAGGAGGCTGGAGTCTCTGAGCAGAAGCTCACAGTGAAAAGAGGAAGAGCTCGGTCTGGAAAAGAACCCGCTGGAGAAGGAGTCCATGTCCAACTGAGACTCTGACACCTGAGTGGACCGGTGGCTCAGTGTCAGTCTATAAAACCTTTATATTCTGCCTGTGTTGTACAGTTGTAGTAGTTTATTGAATAATGCAGAACAGGATGATATCAGTAAGCATAAATCTGTATACACAATAAAGAAATAGATGTGTAATTTACAGCAGTGACCTTATAAAAAACACAGAAAACATACTACTATATTTTTCACAAACTATTTTACTATATGACAAATACCAGTTTTTGTTTTTTGACAAATTCAAAACTCCCCTTGGTAGCCTAGATTATTTTATTTTCTACACGGTTTCAACAATTGTCATGGACTAATGGATCTAATTTTACTTTGTTTTGTTTTCATATATTTACGGACTCTTTTGTAGGCTATTTAATGACATTTTTTAAATAAAGTGAGAATAAATCCCAGTTTGTTAATCAATCTCAGATGCGCGGATTCGATCAATAATTCGGCGTTTGATTAGTACATGTAACGCATGCGCACGGCCTGTTCTTCCTTTCTGCTAGCTTCTCCGCCATGGCGCCTATTGTAAGTAAAGTCGCGTCTTAATAAATCAACCGAAATTGTAGATTTTCATGTGTGAAAGCCAAAGAAAACGAGCGGGATGAAATGACAGCGTTGTTACAACAGTCATGGTCATAATGCAGAGTTTCGGTTCGGCGTTTAAGTGCTTTTATGAGCAAAAATGTTGCGGAGTTTTTTTGTGGCCTACGGCTGCCGTTTAGCTAATGATAGCTAGTTAGCGTCGGTAGAGACTCCTGCTCACCACGTTGTGATCTCAGCTCGCCTGTCCCGATCGCTGCATGACAGCAGTTTGTTTAACAAGTTACACAAAGGATACAGGTGTAGAAGCGGTTGATATCTGACGAGATGATAGTTGGATAGAAAGCCGAGCCGATCTCTTGGCAATGTACTAAATCTGATGTTATGTTCGCCTTCCTTATTGGTGAGTCAACGCGCCTCAAAGCACGAATCTTATGGAGAATAAATGCCCTTATTCTTCCTGTCGCGTCTCAGCATGTTTTCGTCAGGGTTTAGTCATCAAACCAAGTCCGGTTAAAAACACACTGTCGAATAAAAAGACTGATTCAGATTTTTTACTGAACAGCTGCTGCGTACTGTGCGTTTGTCAACAAGCACTTTAATGTGGTTTAAATGGTGTATGGCGTCTCCATTAAAGTGTATAGACTAGCACTGTGAAAAGTCGTTCTGTCCAGTCAGCTAATGTTTGGGGTTTTGTCAGCAGAAGAAGCAGAACACCGGCAAAGGTGGTAAGAAGAAGAAGCAGGTGCTGAAGTTCACACTGGATTGCACCCACCCTGTTGAAGATGGCATCATGGACGCTGCCAACTTTGTAAGTCCACCTCTCATCAGATGTGTGTTTTAGTCCAATACTGTCCACAATCATGCTGATTTATCCCAGACAGACATTAATGTCGCTACAACATGAAACCAGCTTATAGAGACGTAACATTTGCTTGTGTTGGGTCACAGTGAACAAACTGAGCATGGACATTATGTACACGTGGCTGTCAGTGGTGTGTGTTTGTGTGTGATGTTTCCACCATCATGTTGTTTCCAGGAGCAGTTTCTTCAGGAGCGCATCAAGGTGAATGGGAAAGCCGGCACCCTGGGTGGAGGTGTGGTATCCATCGAAAGGAGCAAGAGCAAGATTACAGTGTCCTCCGAGGTGCCCCTGTCCAAAAGGTAAGACGCACTCACTCGTTATCACCTGCTTTTATGTATATATTGCACTGTGGACTCGCACATACTGAGACAATCGGCTGGCACAAATGTAGAGTTTGGAGGATAGTTGGTGCATCCATATTGGCCTGCAGTATCCCACAGCAGGCTTATATTGATCATATAGAGCCCATTTCCACCTCGTGTTGTTCACATGTGTCTGGATCAGCACAACACATTCAGATCAGCCCAGTGGCAATGACATCTGCAAAGTTTGGACACATTAAGAAAACAAACTGGCCCACCATGTTGAAAGGTCACCAGACTCCGCATCCTCCTGCTAGCTCAAGCTGCCTGGTTAAAAGCTACAAGTAGCAGAAGTAGTTAGCTAGCAAGTCTTCCCTCGCAAAATGAATGGCGTCCGTTCCCAGAATTGCTCCCCTTCACCTGGGACGCTGTGTTTTTGTTGACAAGTCCGCCAGCTCCGCCCCCGCTAATTTGCATACTAAGATCCAATCACAGTGTGGGCCGAACACTTATTGATAGTATGTGTAAATGGCCAGTGGATCATTATGCAGATACAGATCACATGTTTCAAATCGAAAGATGAGATGATTGATTTCTAAATGGGTTTTACATTTAGAATGAGGACATAATAGAAACCAGGCTACGCTCCCTGCATCTGACATTAGTTGTGCTTCCGTCCACCTGTTTTTATGCATGCTTTCAATTTGCACCAAAAAACCAACTCCTAACATTCACATAACTGCAGTGGATGGAGACGTGCATTAATTCACATTTTCTTTTGCCGACGTTTTTGAAATTTGGTTCATATTTGAGCCACATGTGGATGGCAATCTGACTGTAGTCTCAGTGGTCGCTCTGTTGTCATGTAACATTTTGGGGAGATGACGGCTAATGAGGCTAAAAACATAGTCTTAATAATACAGCAAACAGATGTGATGTGTTCTCCTGTAAACACACCTCTTCCTTGGTATCGACAGGAGCTTCACTCTGTGCTGAGAGAGAAGTTAAAGATCGATGATCTAAACATCTGCTGTAGATAAAGAAGTGGCTAAATGAGACGGAGGTTGTCAGGGACATCACGCCGAACACAAACTCATTTACTCACTCGTCCGCCTTTACAGCTTTGTTGGGTTTATACTCACACAAACTGTTCTAATGCTTTTTTTAGAAGACGTAAGCGCGCACAATCAAAGTTGAGATTATCTTGCTTAACAAAACGTGTAAGTATCAAACTCTTGTTTACCACAGAGCTTATTTTCTGCAATAATCCAAAATCCCATTGGCCTTTTGTGGAGGGAACCAGGGTGATGCTAACTTCCGGGTTGAACTACAAAAATACATCATCCCTGACCCTGCAGCACTCTGAGCTTTAGAGCTGGTCGGTGCATTTTCTTCTGACAGAGCCAGGCTAGCAGTCTTTGTGCTAAGCTAAGAAGCTGCAGACGATAGCTTCATATTTGCAGTACAGACATGAGGTTTCAATCCTCTAACTCTCTGCAAGAAAGCAAATGAGCGTCAAACTCTTCCTTTAAATAAGTCTGTTGCATCAGGCTGAGAGCATGTTGTCTCATGCTAAATTACCAGTTATCTCTGCTTTCTCTGTCAGGTGGCCATGTAACATATGTAGTAATACACTGTGTCTTGTATTATGGCTGGAGAGTACATTTAGTTGGTCAGGTGGACACTGGAATAGGGCTGCAACTAACAATTAATCATTTGGTATATAAAATGTGAAAAATGATCACATTTTCCCAGAGCCCAAAGTGACGTCTTCAAATTGCTTCTTTTGTCCGACCAACAGTCCAAAACCCAAAGACTCTTCATTTACTGTCAGAAATGTGGAAGAAAAGCAGTAAATCCTCACATTTAAGAAGCTAGAACCAGCAAATGTTTAACATTTTTGCTTGAAAATTACTGAAACGATAAATTGATTATCAGAATAGTTGGAAACAAATATTCAGTGAGTCAGTCAACAGAAAAGTAATCCACCAATGGAAAACTGGTTCCAGTTTCTTCAGCGTCTCAGTAAACTGAATCTCTGGGTTTTAGACGGTCGGTAAGACAGAACATTTGAAGAGGACGTCCCCTTGGATTTTGGGACAGTGATGGACGTTTCTCAAACATCAATCGATTAACAGATTGATAGGTGCAGTGGAGTAAACGGAGCGGGGACAGTGAGGCAGTAGCTGAGGACATTCAGTTAAACTGCTGCTTCAACTGGAGTTTGATTCCAGGTGTCAAATAAAAGATTGTTTCATATAGTCATGATTTTATACAATGTGAACATGACATGTTTCAGTTTATGGGATTGTATATATTAATGTGTTGATTGTAATGAAATTAAAGTGAATATTAACAGCTGCCAGTGGAGGTGAAATGATGCCAAACTAACAGAACGGACTGTTCTAATGGTGATTGATTAAGATTCATTTAGGATGTTGTAGTCGTCACCTGTTCTGTGTTTGAGTATGACCCGCTGTTTGTGTCTCCTGTTCTGCAGGTACCTCAAGTATCTGACCAAGAAGTACCTGAAGAAGAACAATCTCCGTGACTGGCTGCGCGTCGTGGCGAACACCAAGGAGAGCTACGAGCTCCGCTACTTCCAGATCAACCAGGACGAAGAAGAGGAGGAAGATGAAGATTAAATTGACAATTCATCTGATTTTGTACATTTAAATAAATGTTGTTTACATTACAGAAGTTCGGCCCAGGTGTGTTCTTTATGGTGTCGTCAAGGTCCATCTGTGAACATCAGGCTGCAGCACAGTTCAGGAAGTTCTCAGACCTGAGCCGTCGAGCACAGACTACATCTATTCTGTAAAGACAAACTGCAGGGCGATACATGTTCAACAGACTATTATAAAGAGGGTAAAATAATCAAAACCAAAACCAGTGCAGTTAAAAACAAAAGGAAGTGAATGATTTGCAGCAGGCTGTGGGTCTGCATAATCTATAGTCTGTAATCATGTACGGAGTCCAGGGTCAGAAAGTGAATTTTCTGTGCATCACAAGTATTGAAAATGACTACAACATGTATAAACAAGCATTTTCTATTCACATTTACTGGACTTGTCCAACTGACCGAACGGCCTCCGTGTGGTTAAGAACTTCAGTTTGTCTCTTTTATTTAATGAAAGAGCAAACCGTGAAAATGTTCCTGAGGCTGCAGCCAGTGGTCAGAGTGGTTGATTACCTTTTGCGTTTAAAGTCATTGGAACACTGCAGATACAGACAGAACAGAATAAAAGCAGCAATTTAAAATATGCGTTATGTGCTGTAAAGTGAATCATGTTCACAGCAGTGCGATTCCTGGTAATCTGGTTTTATGAAACAGCCCTCTGCATTGAAACAGCAGAAGAGTAGTTTCAGTTTAATCATAGCTCATTAAATGATTTTATAAAACGCAATTATAATTATATTATCCATTTGAGTGAAAACATAAGATGCAGTGAAAATAAATCAAGCGTGAACTTCCATGCTCAATTAGAAATCGAATGAAATGACAATCAATGATCAGGAGCTGTGACTGGTGCAGTCGTTAAAAATTTATATATAAATGTGTACGGTCAAAAACATTGGCTTAAGAGTTTTTAAGACTAAGGTAAATGATGTAGCACAGGAAAACAAATCAATTCACATGAATATTTATTTAACCATTTCAATGAAAAACCCAGAGAAACTTCACCATAAAAAATAAAAAAAAAAGACTGCAGTACAAGCAGGAGGAAAACAGGCCACGCGTTCTTTCCCAGCACAGCTTGATACGCTGAATCCAGACAGCAGTGCACTGACCTGCCTGTGAAACCGCTTTGAGTGTTGGAATAATTAATATTGCTCAGGTGAGCAGTCAGTGTGGTCTTGGAAGGACTGAGATGTGCATCCTTAATGCAAACACTTAAGAGGACAACAAAAGGAATGTAACATCGAGTGGAGTGCGCCAACTCAATATCTCACCTTCCAAATCCTGATTGTAATCTGTGGCAGCTGCACACACACCTGCTCATACTGCCATGTACACTAAAGCAGAGTGATCAGCTGATCCTCTGAACAACACAAACAAAAAGACTTCCATATCCTGAACTTACACGTAGAAAAAAGGCACAGGTATGGAGAGTATTGGTCTCTGAAAAGCCCTCAGTAGGAAAAGACTGAGGGTCCTGCTGTAGCACCCGTAAATGTGACAACTTGATCATTTCAAATACTGCAATAAAGAAAACGACAACAGAACTAAAGACACGAAGACATGAATGTTTGGCCGTATTACAAAATAGAAAAGGTGTTTTAGGGACAGCACAACTCTGCTGGGTGTGAAGTGCTTGGAGCAAACTGTTGCAGGTTCACTCGAGGTGGGAAGTGAAGAGGTGTTGACCATTCATTGTGAGAACTGGACCATCCAGAGGATCTGTCAGCCTCCTGTCCCATGTACTCTGATTTCAGTGTCCAAATTAGTGTGGAGCCAGTTTGCTGGTAGTTGAGTGTGGATATCCAGTGCCTCCCCCCTGAACTTAACCATCCCACCAGGACTGAACAGGCTTCCTGCTGGTCTCTGCTGCAGTGACAAAGGTTGAGGTGCTGCTGCTGGAGGCCCAATCAGATTGTTCGGGGGTTGTACTCCGGCAGCTTTTTCTGTCTCTCCTGTTCCTGCTCAGTTTCCTGTCTGGCAATAACCAGGGAGTGAGAGTAGCCCATCACCACCTGCAGAAAGAACACAAGACCCTCCGTCAACACCAGGACCAGCACATTTCACTGTGTCAACGTTTAGACACCAGGTCTGATGAACTACACAGAGGCCTTTGTGCCGAGTCAAATCCAGGTCTGCACGTCTATTAGATCCAGGACACACACACTGCACCAACATCTCAGCACTGCTCAAGTCTGGAGTTGAGTACAAACAGAACTCCTAATGACTTCGGTGATCCTCTGACTTGTCCCCTAGCGCCACCATGAGGTTCACATTTGTGTCTGGATGTGTGACGTATTAAAAGTCTGCCCCATTAGGAGCTGACCAGAACCTTTGATTGCTCTGTCCATTTACCTGCTCGATGTAGATGCCATCCAAGGTCTTGACCTCCTGGGCGGTGGTGGAGGATTTGGGTTTGTTGTCTCCATATCCCTGAAGGACAAATAATACGAGATCCAGTCAGTGCTGAGCTCCTGACCATGACAACAGCCAATATTCAATCAATATTCCCGTCAACCGTGTTCAAACAGTGTGTCCTGTAATGACCCCTCCACGGCAGAGGCCTCAGGTCTTACCAGCTCTCCAAATGTGGGCGAGGGGCCCCAGCTGATCGTGCTCTCATCTGCAGCGATGATGATGCTGCTCTTCCTGTTCAATACAAAACACACAGTCAAACTCCTGCACACAGAGACAAAACTCCTGCAGATGGATGTAGAGAAAATTAGTTAAGTGCTTAAGGGGCCAGGTAGTGACTAACACTGTCTTTCCCATTACACACTTTGTCCTGATGAGGGCACATTACAGTGTCTCCCAGTACCAACAGATCAGGGTCTGTCTAGAAAACATTTCCTTGTTGGTGAAATGCATTTGAAGTACACAGGGGGATGAGGTCTGACCTTGGTGAACTGTCCCTTTAGGGCAAGACAGTAAAAAAGTCCTTGCCACAGATGAAAACACTCCCCATGTCACAGAGACAGGAACAAGAGATGTCAGCACTCACCCACATGACAGACTGCGGATCTTCCAGCCACACAGATCCTGCACAGCTTTGGGGTACATGGTCGACTCTCTGGAAGTGTTTGTCACCCCCCAGAAAAACAGCCCCCCTACAAATACACACTAATCAGACATCTACAGCATCTACATCAGTATTTATAGACTTAACATCTTAGGTTAAGAATCTGTAAATATTAGACAACAACGAGGGAGACGGAGATCGTACCCATCTCACTGACAGCGAAGGAACACTGGTAGCCTGTACAGATCTGACTGGCACCGCGGCCGGGGAAGTCAAACAGCTTGACCAGTCGTGGGACCATCTCGTCCTTCTGCTCCGTGTGACCCAGACGCCCGTAACCACCAAAACCCCAGCTGAACACTCGCTTCTGAGAGTCCAGCACCAGCTGCAAACACACACACGGACTGGTTTTAATGCTCAGGATGACTGCATTAGCTGAACCATCACTTCTCGTCTATGGAAGGATTACAGTATAATTACATTTGGTTCTAATGAGACTAATGAGTGTATGTTCTGACCGTGTGGTTTGCCCCGCAAGCCACATCTCGGACCACCACATTGGGCACGGGCATGACCTGACCGTCCTTGGACTTCTCAATAAAGATGGCAACGCGGCGAGCGATGAGCTCACAGTCAAACTCGATGCGCTGGGCACGAGCGATGAACTTCCCATCACTGTTGTGACCTGCGACGAGACGAGGGGTCAAATATTAACAAGACACAATACAGAACACAACAACACTATATGCCCGTCTGTTTTGAGTTTTAAAAGTCTGATATATCAGCCAATACTAACAATGACACTTCACATAAAACAATGTGAAAAATAAACAGTTTCTAAATGAGCTCTCACATATCTGACAGTTCTTGTTGCTTATCAGCTGACATACTATATGCAGGTGCTGATACCAATACATCTGTCATAAGCTTTCTTTGTAAAACTGGTGTCAGCTTCCAACACTGGCCTCCAGCAGCTATAAGCAGTTACACACTTTAAAACCAGTAGGTGTGTCTCCATGTCGTGAGCGTACCCAGCTGTCCGTACTCTGGGCAGCCGAAGGAGTACAGGTTTCCTTTGCAGTCCACCACCATGCTGAATTCTGCACCACAAGCCACCTTCACCAGGGGCTGGCCATTGTAGGAGATCTTTTGGGAGAGAGAGAAGGTAGACTATAGAGAAGGTAGACCAACATGCTCATTATGAAGCTTCTGAAAGGTGACTGATCTGTTAAGGTCTAGCTGGCTCTACAGCGTGAGCTCGGTGTGACAGTGATGGCTTACCGGTGCTGGGCTGAGGACTGCATCAGTCTGGTTGCCCTGGCCGAGCTGGCCCAGCTTGTTCTCACCAAAAGAGTACACCGTACCGTCCTCTGAGGAGAGAGAACAAACTCTCAGTCTAACTGCTTACTGAATTATTGCTGGTTTCCTTTCAACCAGTGATTCAACAGATGATTTCACCAATAAAAGGAGCTAGAGGACAGACATCAGCTGGAATGAAAACATCCCCAATGATAACACGCATCACGGCTTGGCCTACCTGTGAGTGCCAGGGTGTGATTGCGTCCACAGGCTGCAGCAACAATCACATGATCTGCCAGGGCTTCGATTAGCTTGGGAGCCTCCAGACGCTTGGTGTCCCCATGACCCAGCTGCCCTTTGTCGTTACGACCTGAGGAAGCCACAATCCACAAGCTCAGTGATGGAGAAACCCAAACACTGTGACACAAATCCACTTAGTCAGTCAGTAACCAGAGCTGAATTCGCCAGGTGTAAACCCATAACCTTTTTTTTTTTTTTTTTAAAACAATATGTTTAGCAGGAAAATCTTCTGCACCTGAATGCAGCATGTCACTCACCCCAGCTCCACAGCTTGCCCTCAGTGGTCATGAGGAGACTGTGTGCAGCACAGGGCCCAGCCACCACACAGCTGACCTGGACATCATTCAGACAGCCGTAGCGGTGAGGACCCCACAGATTCTGGCCCAGATTACGGAAAGCAGCTGGAAACACACACACATCAAAATCTCATGATATCCATTTTATACACCTGACCACAGAGACAACATCAACACCTTATAATATATAATGCATCCGTATAATTATCACAATCTTGCAAGGTATCGTGATAATTTTGAGGATACGGTCTTCAGAACTACAATATAAATAGGATTACAATATCATAATGTAATAATCTGAGGAAATTGCTGAGCCTTTTTTACACTACATATTTGCAAGCTGTTTTTAAAGATTGGCGTCTTCAGCAGGAACCAATGGGCTTGGAGCTGAGAGCCACAGACAGTAAGTCAGACAACAGAGAGACGGGCCAACATTTTGTTGGTTTCATATTTTCATGGGACAGCAGCCTTATCCTTTAAATAAAAAGGAGTTTAATAGAAAAACATGTTTATATTTCTAAAAGGTATCAAATAACTTTTAGTAATCTGCACTCTTCATTTCAATAGTACTGTGATGAGTGTGTCATTGTTAAATAGTTGAACCGAGTTCACAAGAAAGACAGAGACAAACTGCTGCTAAAAACACCAAACTAAATCTTTATATATCCAAAATAACATATGTGAATGTGTGTTTGGTGCAGCATTTCGTCCGTCCACACATCGTCTTTGTCTAAGCAGCTGCTCCTGCTGACCAACCCCCATCCAGTCTCAACAAAGCAGATTTATCAGTGTGAACCAGATAGTGAGGCAAGGTTGGAACAAGGCAGTGCACAGCCTGCTCCAGGCATCGGGGGGGGGGGGTCTATTCATATGCATACATATGAATAGACATTACTGTCACAACCAATTAATGGGATCTCACTGGCTTTAACACATGTGTGCATCCTAAACAAAGAGACCTGAACACATAATGTATGGACACACGGGGAAACCTGATCAATACTTTATTGAGTGTGTCTGGCTGAACGTCTCTTCTGTACATCAGTGACACACACAGGCTTCCTATAACTCAATACAGGCATTAACAAAAATATAATTACAGGAGGTCAATATTCTCAGATGGATCTCAGTCTCATGTCTGTGTGTTTTGTACAAAGCCAAAGTCAGGATGTGGTTAGCCTAGCTTAGCATAAAGACTGGAAGCAGGGGGAAACAGCTAGCTGGCTCTGTCCAAACAATGCCAACGCCTGCAGACTGTCTTCTCTTGCATTTAGATAGATAATTATTGGTATTAATTCTACCTTGTTGTTTGGGCACCTCCTTTCTTCCAATCAAATCCCAGTTGGTTGCTCCAAAGATGAGCAGTTGACCTTTAACCTTCGGGCACTCAAGTTTCTGTAGAAAGGTCACAATGAGGTCAGTGACATAAAAGGTCAAAAAGCAAATAATTTCAACAACTAAAGCTGGATCACATGGAACATTAGGATGTTTGAGACATGCACATTTATTTTTGTCCCTGAACTTTAAACCAAAAATACCAAAAAATAAGTATTTTTCATCAATAAACCACAACTAACCATCTTTCTGCATTCATATGGTGGACATAAGTAAGCTGGCAAGACACTAAGAATATTCTCTTTTGTCAGAAAGCAGATAAAAGATGTTGAAGAAAACTAAATTATGTGCCAGGGTCAGGCTGGTCTACATGACGGGAAAACAACTCTACCACACAAACACATGCAGATAAAAGAGTAAACGCTTGCTGGCTGGAAGTCATTGTTATATGAGATATTAAATGAATGTATAGACTTCTACTGGTGAGAATTTAATGTTTATCATCAACATATGTTTGTGGCAGGAATGGCCAGGCATAGATGGGAGGTCTTATAACAGAAACAATAAAGACAAAACAAAGATATAAATTAAAACCATTCTGGCAGTTTTCTTAAAATAGCCAATTAGTTGAGGCAGTGCATGAAACTCACAATTTTCTCTTTGACGTCGTCTGCTACAGTGACGGGCTGCAGACCAGACTTCACAGGCTTGCCGGGTTTCTTGTTATTCTCCTGCTCAAAGTCAAACTCATCGTCGCTGCTGAAGTCCCTCTCTTTCCTTTTGCCGCTGGCCCTCTTCTTCTTCATCCCACCATTCCCTGAAACATCTGTCACCTTCTTACGTGGCATTTTTCAATCAGAGGCTGTTTGTGTGGGAAAGAGGCAGTGATCAGTTTATACAGACTGCAGCTATTAAGTGCGATAAGGAATATTCAAAGAAACAATGATGAGGGGGACTGACCTAGAGAGATACTGGGTCACAGCAAAGACAAATATTAAGATAAATGTGATNTATATATATATATATAACGTAAGAAAAACGTCATTAGAGAATAGTTTAAGTAGGACTATATGTCTACAAAGTATAAATTACAGAATCATCCAACAGCACAAACCCGTGGAGACAATGAAAAAAGTCAATCAAGATGCGCTACATGAATAGAAAGTTATATAAAATACATAACACATTAAATAATGCAAACGCCAACTATTGAAACTCGTGAGCAGGTTGTGGAAGAAGGGGCATTATTAGCTAAAGCAATAACTTTCACACTTCTGCTTTTCGTTAAATGAACTTTACAAACTTCAGCAAGTGAATAATTCAGACTTTGCTGCCTGTAAACACACACATTTAAACCGGCTAACGTTAGAGCTCTGAATGTGTCTTTAAACCGGTTAACGTTAAAATAAGAAAGTTTAAATAGCCCAGGTCACTATTGTCAAGTACCAGCCATTAAAATAAAAATAAAAAATTGGCCAATTTTCTCAAATTACCTCCTTCACTGGCTTTCTAATGAATAGTCAGATGAAATTATCACCAGAAACCAAAAACCAACAGCAAACTAAATAATGTACCGGTGTCCATCGGGTTGCTATCTGCTAGCTTCATTAGCCTAAGCAGCTAACCTCTGTTGTTCTTTGTTCACATAATGGTTGGGCAGCAAGCTAGCTGACATGCTAACGCGCATCATGTGAAGTTATATAGTTAGCCGCTACACAAACGATGTAAGTAAAGTTTGTATGTTATACAATACAGCAAATTCTCTAAAAGCCAGACTGAAATAATCGCGTGTAAAGTGTTTAAAATAGCTGACTACTAGGGTTCATTAAGCTAACGTTACCTCGCTACTGTAAGCTAACAGCCACTCTAAATAAAGACACTAACGTTACTTGACACGATGCTACAACAAAACTTTTTCAAACATTTTCCTGCTTTTACACGTTTTAAGTTTAGCGTAGGGTCAACCTCTGTGATGTCGGAAACCTGTTGTTTGTAATCTGATAAATCGAAGAATAAATAAATGTACCGGTGATTTCCTGATTCAGCAGCTCTCTGTCCGTCTCCGGTTTGATTGATTTGAACAAAAGAAGCTGCAGTCTGCTTTCACACCACGTGGTTTGTATAAACTATTCATACAGGAAACCGAGCGAGTACTCAGCATCATCACATACAACTGCACGGTCGGACAAACACTAGAACACACAGTTCGCTAAATTTAGTGTTTGACGAGTGGACTCTGGTACTGAAAACTACACTTCTACCAAACTGAACTTCTGGCTTACAAAAACTTGTTTTGGCACAGAAGAAAAGTTCTTTTGAGAAATGAAATTCTGGCATCAGAATTAAAATACAGTCACACAGAGAATTAGTCATACAGAGAATTAGATTTTGTTCCACTCACATGATTTCTTTTATATAATATATATAATATCTGTAAGAGCATAGTTGGAAGGAGGCTGAGAATGTCATTGCTTCACTGTAACTGTTGTGTACATGACAATGAAAGAACAAGTCTCTCAGCTTGTTCAGCTTCATTAACTGCTCCAGCGTATTCAGTATCTGCACTGACACTGACATGTAAAACACCTCTCCACTTTGTTTTCTGTGTTGTGATTTGATTTTAATGTAACATGGAACATAATGTCACAATGAGAAACAAATCATTCAGTTAATAGATCATTTAACACACGTTTTATTTTAATTATGACTCAGTAAATGCAGACATAAAGAAGTCAATGCACACTTACTTTCTGTCACCATTTGATCAAATAGGGAACAAAAGGAAGTAAACTTTATTTATCCTTCACATTTAACACACAGTGCTCAACAGCTACTAAAAAGAAGCAGACTATATACAAATAGATGTGCAATATATACAACAAAATATACAAACATAAATACATACATACCTCAGATGAAAACACTACTATCAGAATCAGCTGTGAGATCAGCTGACTCTTCAAAACAAACTATTTTAATAAAGGTTTTCCAACTTAAATGTTTCACAAATCAGAAAGCAAATAAGTGTTTGAGTTAAACTAGTGATTAGTGATCACATTATTCAGCAGTTATATCTACTACAAACTAATCACTGTCACTCTCCTACAGCAGGTTGATTGGTGTTGCCATGGTAACTGAAGTTACATGTGGTGGTTGGAGCCAGGCAGCAGGTCAGGTTTGTGCCCACCACTGCTCCTCCGCTGAATGGGCAGAGGGCTCTCATCTCCCCCCTGCAGCCCCCCAATCATGGAGCCCAGGGTACCGTGGCTGCCGCCGTAGGCCTCCACCTGAGCTGCCACGCTCAGGCCATGTTTGTCTGTTGGAGGCTGCGGTGGGGTTTGGTTCAACACTGAGGAGGGAAGGGAGACGGGGGTGGTGGCGTTCTCACTGAGGCTCTGCACTGTCACTGATGACTGGCACAGAGGTATGTACGTAAGGTGAATTCATACAGATAACATTCAATTCATTTTCTATCAGAAACACAAAGATTGAAGGTACACAAGTTTTACTTTGCTGGTGGCAAACTTGTGTAGAGGCAGTGCGACTGAGTGGAGCCTCCAACCACATCTAACCACAGTTATTAATTAATTATTATATCTATATATAAGATGGCATTCAGCATCTTAACCATTGCAGGTAACAAGCTGAGCTCCTAATCCATTTCCATCTCCTGAGATTTGGACATTGCAGTCACTGAATATCCCATAAAATATGTTAAGGGAAGAATGTTGAGAACTCACCAGATATTATGCAATTTCTTTTACATTTATTCAGCGTTAAGTGCCACAGCTATGCCTGTCCTCATGTTACCTTAGTAGTGATGTAGTAATATATATATATAAATATTTACATATATATACAGATTATTAATGTGGGGAAAAGAGAGCACTGGTGTCAGCAGCAGATAGCTTGACTTGAGTCAGTGCATCCCTAAATGGATTTCCTTCCATCTGGTGAGTGCCTGTTTTCAACATTCTTCCTGAAACTAATGTTACATCTGCTCATAAATTAAAATGTCCAGGTTACAGGAGCTGGCGATCAAGGATCAGGATCAGGATCAGGGCTACCCTAAAGCCTGTACTGCAGGTAAACAGAAGAAACAAACGGAGGGAAGTGAGACTGAAGGGAAATGGTTTGGTGGCATTAAGCTGCTCAGTTGCCAGCTTTAAACCCAGTGCTGGGAAATAATCAATGACATCTGGGAAATAATCTTGAAATAATTGTAAAACAGCACATGTGAATTGTGTGTTGGAGCTCCACTTAGTGAAACTGCAGGAATATTTATGCCATGTTCACATCAGATGGGATATAGACGGCCATATTTGTTTCCTCCTAGTGATCATTACGACTTACACTATCTACAAGTCAGAAACCGGTAATTACAGGAACTCCCATGTGACATGAACACGGCATGATAACTAATTAAACATACTGAATAATTCCTACAAGTTCTGAACACAAAACACATCAATTAATTTACAGAATTACATGCACATGTAAATTAATGCAATTATATGGATATCTCAAGAGGAGCAAAGTATTCACAGAAAATGAACAACATTAAAAAAAATGCAATGTGAGGAAGAATAAAGGAAATTAAAACAAATATCAACTTGTACAAGTAGAGATGAAACAGGGAGACGGGGTTATTTGAAGCACAGAAAGAAAAGATGGAGGGCAGTAGCTGCAGGACAGGGACAAACGTTCCTCTAACGACAAACATCTGGAAAACTGAACCAGTTCAACTCACATTGCCCACAGAGACCTCACTGCCCGCCACTGTCTTTTTCTTCCTGGCCTTGTTGGGATTCCAGTGGCAAACCAGACTGTCGTTCTGCACACTGTAGTTCTTATGGCCAATCAGCCAGTATGTGTTCATCTTGCCTTTACCCTAGCAGCAGGAGAAACCACATGAGAGAGGAACAGTGATTACCAGAGGTCACTGTTAATGAGAAATCCAACTTAAAGGGTCTGTTCACACAAATTACAATAACTACCAACATCACTGAAGGTAAGCCAGCAGATAGTTTGGGTTTTATATGCCGAATTCTGCCGCCATCCAAAACAATATCTCAAAATAAAACCTTAACAAGTTATACACATGAGTACTTGGACTGTGTGAGATACATGTGTGGATTGTGAACTTGATTTTGACTGGACTGAGTGATTTTACATTCACAGTACAAGGTGAGTTGTTAGTCCAACCGTCAAATCTTTAAAATTACATTACAAAAATAAATAGCTTCCTCGATGTAACAACAGAGCTAAGGTTTAATGTCACGGCGTGTCTGGGATCTTTTACCTTAACCTCAATCTCTCCACGAAGCTGAAGCTCATAGGCGTTGTCTTTGATCAGAGCCAAGTAGGTTTCTGAACTGGTGTGGATTCTCTGAGCTGGCAAACAAACAATAAGAAACGCTGTAAAACACAACTGAGGTTTGGCCAAAGTCAAGCTAAGCATGGATCTCAGTACTATCCCTGTTTTCCAAATTAAAATTAAAATTTTTCAAGGAGCTGTCTGCAACAAAGGTCCAACATCTGGTTACAGCCCTTCTGTGTTTAACTTGTAGAAATGCTCTGCTGTTGAGGTCGAGGTCGAGGCAGATGACCGCCCACCCAGAGCCTGGTTCTGCTCGAGGTTTCTGGCCTGTGGGAATTGTTGGGTCTCTATAATACTATAAAGAGTACGGTCTAGACCTGCTTTGTATGAAAAGTGCTCTGAGATAACTTTGTTATGATATGGCGCGCTATATAAATAAAACTGAATTGAATTGCTATCTTTTTGAATAAAACCACCGGGAGACACTAGAGTCTGACAAATACAGCTTAAACATCTAGTTTCCACTATCCCTGTGTCTGTGTGAGGTGTGCAGCAATGCATGCACACAGATGTGTGTGTGTGTGTGTGTGTGTGTGTGTGGCATATACGCAGGCTGGTGGACTCCATTCTAGAGGCTGTGTTGACTGTATCTCCAAACAGACAGTATCTTGGCATCTTGTAGCCCACTATCCCCGCCACACATGGACCTTTAGAGCAAGGAGAAAAACAGCTTCACTTTGCTGCAAGAAGTTAAAAACATCCCACAATGCAACAGGATTGGAGAAAAAGAACAACATACTGACTATTGTGTTATTTTGAAGCCTTACCAGTGAAAGAGATTCAAATAAAAATTCTAATCTAAATAAACAGCGTCTACAGCGTAGTGGTGGTGCAACGACCAAGCAGCGCTTCAATGCCACGTTTGCGTTGGCGAGCACTCTGTCTACACAGGATGCGTTCAGGCACAGTATTGAGTCGCCATTACACACGACCATCCATTGTGTCTACCTTCATTAAACCAGGTGCAAATAGCACCAGGCAGTTACAGAATAACCACCTCTACACACATCAGAAGGGTCTGTTATTACTAATAATTCAGTGGTTCATGTTTTCTTCTTGAAATGCATCATTTTAAGATCTGATTTGACCATTAACAACGTGAAATACAGTAGAATCCTGACTTCAATAGCGTCAGATTGATGCTTTCATAAATATCCAGACAACAACATGATTTCCTGAAGAAGAAGTGTCTTTCCATTTGTTGAGCTGCTATCGTCATGCTTCCCTGTGATTGGCTTAGCTGTTTCAGCGCAATGAAACCAGTGATGTGATTGGCTGGGAGTGTATTTTTTATTACCTCACCCTCTGATCTATATTCACCTTCAGCCAGCCCTTAAACACTTTGTGCTGTTGCACATACATGAACTAAAACAGCAGGCGGAGACGCCCAGACTGTCTGTGAGACCAACACCTCCCGCTCTGCACACGATTAAAATAGGACCCATTGTCTCTGATGGATTCAATTTTGATATTTTGTTCTGCAGTGGAACAAGATTAAAGCTCAAATTGAAAGGATGAATATCCATCACAAATATTAATGAAATCCAGTGATTAGTTTTCTGGATAAGTTGTCGTAGAGCAACTGTTGGTCAAGTGAAATATTTAACCTTAGGGTGGCGCTAGAGGAAAGGTCAAGGGGTCACAATCACTGAGAATCATCCTCTCATCTGGCCCATAGTTTCAAGGTTTCTTGCCCTGGTGCAAAGTATTGGCTGGCACCCACAGCTATAAGCACCTAACCAAGGTGTCACTGAGTCACTGTACTGATCAATATCCCTATCAATCCCTGCACAGGTGATCATTTTATGTTGACAGTACAGACCTGACCCACTCCTCTCACCTGTGTGGATGCCGGCTCGCAGCTGCAGCCTGTGATTGGGCATGTGAGGGATGGAGACCTGTCTGACGGCTGCTACCAGATCCAGCGCCATCTTGGCGATCTCGTCCGCATGTCTGTCCCCGTTCCTCTCGGGCAGACCGCTCACCACCATGTATGCATCCCCGATCGTCTCCACCTGGTTCGATAGTTTGATAAAGGTTTCCTTTATCAAAACAAAACCTGACAACTGAACCATCCCGGGAATATAGGTAGTGTCCTGGTAAGCCATGTCAGTGAGCCAGCATGTACAACACCAGCATCCTGCCACTGCTAGAATTAAATAGATATTAATTACACCTGTGCTTTTCCTGCTTTGCTGGTGACCACATGCGTGTCTCTGCTGCAGGTTTTGTAGCGAGGCGGGGACTCCAGGCAGACACACAACAACTGAAACACAGTTTAACTGGGGACTGAGCTGCACAGTATACGCTTCAATACAGCATGTGTGTGTGCTACCCAACTACTGCATACTATTCATCATTTGTCCACAGCCCAACAATCAATCTGTGTTACATTTAGATAAATCAAAACTACTCCCACCCTGCAACCCTCTGAGTGTGAGATAATGTCATAGTAATAGTTCAACATTTAGGATATTTGCTTCTTATCTTTCTTTTTGAGAGTCAGATGTTCAGATGGATCTCATGTCTGTGTGTTCAGTACAGAGCTGGAGTCAGGCCGTGGTTAGCCTAGCTTAGCATAAAAACTGGAAACAGAGGGAAACAGCTAGCCTGGCTCTGTCTAAAGCTTCCTGAAGTCTTGTGGTCAAGGTAAGGTTGACAGGACACTCAGAAAGAAAGCAGATGAGGATATTTTACACATAATGTTAAAGAAAAGCAGGGCCCACTGTTAAAGAAAATCCTAATGTGAATTTTCTTTGTGTGTTGACATTCCATTGTTACCTTGTAGACGTTGTAGGAGTCAATGCGTGTGTCAAAGCACATGTAGAGGTTGTTGAGCATCTCCACCACTTGCAGAGGAGTACAGGACGCAGAGATGGAAGTGAAGCCCACAATGTCTGAGAAAAAAATGGTCACCTGGAAAAAAATGGAGAGAAGTGACAGTGTGCAATAGTATTAGTTGTATTGGACAAAACTGGACAAACATGCACTCAGTGTCCAGTTTATTAGGGACACCTAGCTAAAACTAATGCAACAATCCTACAATAAATCCTCCCTTCATATCAATGAGAGTAGGCTAACAAACATAAACATCTCTCTGTATAATGCAATACAGCACCTTCATTGCTAACAGGTGTCACGTGTTCTGCCCCAGACGAGCAG
This sequence comes from Maccullochella peelii, assembly GCA_002120245.1. Taxonomy (NCBI): domain Eukaryota; kingdom Metazoa; phylum Chordata; class Actinopteri; order Centrarchiformes; family Percichthyidae; genus Maccullochella; species Maccullochella peelii. The sequence goes on along the minus strand of LKNJ01000332.1, from coordinate 91,347 downwards.
CATCAGGTAGCTCTTTACCGGACTGCACCCGTCAGGGCTCAGTAAGTCATGTTTTACTTTGCCGGTTAGTTTGGAAAAAAAGAAGAAGAATCGATGGGTCTTACTGTTTCTTTCCAGAATACTCAAGAGCTTCAAATCAGTAAAAAAATTAGCCTGCTGTCCTATTCAGTAATACCCCCCCCCCGTGCAGAGTGCTTTTGGTACAGCTGCTTCAAACCTCTTCAATAAGCCAGATGCAATTTTCACAAATATAACTTGTTTTATCTCCTGATGAATATGGAACAGGGCAATTATAGGTAATTACGCCAACAATAACAACAAAGGCAGCAAACACACACATTCATTGCGTTTGCAGATCTTGCAGAGGTAGCCTCCTCGCAGCTGCGCCCCACAACCCTTGCAACATTATATGCTCTAAATTAGTTTGGTTACATGTTAAAAGTGAACGGGGAGGAGTATGGAGGGGAAAGGTTATCTGTCTTCAGCTGTCTGTTTCTACCACTTGCCTTTAAGGTTTGCATACAGTATGTGTTGCAGTTGTTTTTATTGTGCCTTGTTGCATGATGAGTTTCCCTCTTGGACATTAAAAAGTCAAATCTGCTTAATAAATACTTAACACAATAACAGTTCAGTCAACACTTAATCACCTTTTGGTTTCCAGGTCCTTGTTATTCAAGGAAAGAAAGATTGTGGAAAGAAAGAGCCAGGGGACAAAGTTGTTTTCCAAGTCGCAAGTAAGTTTCAAGTCTTGGCTATGAAATCCAGAGTCAAGTACAAAGTCAAAACCAACAAGTCCCAAGTCAATATGCACGTCCAGACCAACACGTCCCAAGACAACTCACAAGTCAAGACTAACAAGTCCCAGATCAAGTCACAAGTCAAGAATAACAAGTCCCAGATCAAGTCCCAGGTCCAGACCAACAAGTACCAAGTGATGTCCCAAAGTCAAGACCACCAAGTCCCAAGTTCAGACCAATAACTCTCAAGTCAAGTCACAAGTCAAGACTAACAAGTTCCAAGTCAGGTCCAAGACCAAATGTAATGCCATTTAAAAATTTTAAACAGAGTAACAGCTTAGCAATTTACATAAATAATAAATGCTAAAGTTTAAATGAAACTGATCAGGTGTGTCTTGGTGTCTTGGTATCTGTTTAAAATTAAGAGTTGATTCACCATCCAACATGTGTCTTGGGGAGAATATCTAGTCATTCCAGGTCAAAAGGCTAAAGTCCAAGTGAAGTAGTTAGTCTTTTTTTAACCAAGTCTAAAGTCATCAATTTATGACTCGAGTCAGACTCAAGTCTGACTCTTAAGTCCACATCTTGTGACTCAAATCCACACCTTTGGAACGGAGGGAGTGCTGATAAAGAAAACAGCGTTTTTTGGTCTTTATTTATCCAGGGTAGGGTTTGCTGAGCACGAATATTGTTGTTTTTTTCCAAGCACGCCCTACGCCGTAGTCACACGCAGTTACAGGCTGAAAACAGCACTCTATTTTAAAAAAACACAACAGGTTGCATTGGTGAGGGTGTGTTGTTTCAGGTACCGGTGAGACGATGAAATATAATCCAGGAAGTCCAGTTTGAGTAGCACATCCATCAGTCTGAAGCCTTAACAGATGCCAAAACAAGGCACAGTGGTTTTTAATAGTATGTGGAAGGATTTTACAACTCTGGAAAGTGGCAGTAAATTTATCCTCTGTCACAAGGATCCCCAGATAAACATGCATGCATGTATTTGGCCATGTAGTGTAAATTGAGTCAGGTTCAACTTTTTTGCTAGATGACCTTGTATTTGTAGTCAGAGCCCTGCAGTGCCATCACAGTGACCTACTTAAAATGAATGAGAGGGGTACATTTTTGTGCAGATCTAGTGTCTGTCTGAACATTTTCATATAGTACCAAGTAAAACATGGCAAAAAGCTGCATTTATATAGCAATTTTCAATTTGTATAATTGTACAGTTTGGTGCTGACCATCGGGAGCAGTTTGGGGTTCAGTGTTGCTCTCAAGCGCCAAGGCAAAGACCAATGACAGGCCAGGTAGTAGCATGTTGGTCCATTCAGGTGTAAAAAGGGTTTGAGCACTATCAGTCATCTATTGTATAACCTGTCCTGGGCTAATGCCTTCTTGAACCATACTAAACCACAATGACAAAAGCACAAATGAATACACTCTTTGCGATTGCACCAACCTTTTCATAGCTCTCTGCCTTGACATGTTTTTGCTGGCGGAGCTGCTTGGCAACTGACTTAGGCAGCATTTGGTGCAGCAGATCCTCAGCCAGCTGCCTCTGGCGCTTCAGGTCCTCGGTCTTCTCCTTCAAGCTCTGGGCGTAGTTCTGTATCCACTTGGTCATCTGCTTGAAAGAGAACATCGCCACCGGGTAGATGAGGCAGGCTATGGCCAGCAGGCAGACCCTCATGCTGAGGCCTGAAGACATGGATCGAGACGCCAACCTGAGAGCTGGCACCGCACGATCAAACAAGCACTGCTGAGTATTTGTCAGAGCCTGAACTCCAGTGTGAGACCCAGACAGAAGCTCTGTTCCTGCTCCAGAGATCTGCCACAGACTTGTGTCGAAAACCCAAGAATGTTTTACGTGCTGGCTAGAGTTTAACTTGAGGTCTATGTTCTCTAACCAGCAGTCATTCAGTCGTTCTGTCATAACCCTGGCAAAGCCGAGGTAGCTTAATACATAAGTCCACTTGTACTGGAAGTCAGTGTGAGTTGGCATGTGGGGGAAGTCCATCAACTGGTGGTTGAGCTCTATGAATGTGACCAGAAGTCTTGCAGATAGCACATCTCTCCAGTTAGAATTCTGTTTGACTTGGACTAAAGTATCTTCTACTGTACCCCAGATGTCAAGAAGTCTTCCGATGGCCAGGGAGTAAGCAGAAGTACCATTTTCACTCGTGCCATTTGTATCCAATGAAGCATTTAGAAATCCTTGAACGCTCTTCCTCATCTCGTGGCAAAATCCAGCCAACTCAATACTGCATGGGAGCCCATGGCTGTTAGTGTGACCTGCCATTTCGCCACAGAGATGACCGAACACAGGAAACACAACCTCTGACATACTTGCCTCCAATGTCTCATTGCCCATGTCTTTGGTAAATAAACGTCTCATTTTCTGAAGCTTACTGACGAGCTGCAGGATAGCTATCGTCCTGCATGAAGTCAGCTCACCATAAGCCGCCTCCGTAGTGTGCAGCAAGTCAAAGTTGGAGCTGAGGTCAATGGATACAGAGCCAAGCAGGGCCAGGAAGGAGAGGACGCAGGCCGTCAGAATCCGGCGAACAGTGCGGCTACTGCCAGACAGGGAAAATATGGAACACCTGGAACAACAGGAAAACAACTGGTGAATTACTGAAGGAAGCTTCAGGGTTGAGTGAGCTTCAAACTAACTACTTCGCACAAAGTGTCCTGAACCGGATCTGAGGACGCAGTGTGAGCAGATCCTGATCTGGACCTGAGGACAGTGTTTGTGTGAATTCAGATCCTGATCCAGACTTTGTCTGTGTGAACACATCCTGAGCCAGATCTGAGAACTGTGTGTGTGAGCAGATCCTGATCCGGACCTGAGGACAATGTCAGCAGATCCTGATCCGGACCGGAAGAGGGTGTTTGTGTGAGCAGGTCCTGATCCGGTCCTGAGGACACAGTGTGAGCAGATCCTGATCCAGACCTGAGGATGCAGTGTGAGCAGATCCTGATCCGGACCTAAAGAGGGTGTCTGGGTGAAGGTTTATTCCTGTGAATTCAAACTTCCTGGGAGAGTCTCGTGTGTCTCACCTGTTCAGCTGACAGTCGCTGTCCGCATCCTGCTGCGCCCCCGGAGCGACCCTCCTCTTCTTTATGAATCTTCTTTTGAGAGAGGCCGAGGACAGGGTCCCAGGTGCGAAACACTCTTTTTTCATCAAGTCCAGCGATGACATGAGACTCGCGCTGCAGTTAGTTCACTACCTCAGAGGTGGCCTCACAGGAGTCACCGCAGAGGGAGGACCGCGCTGAACCAGATGTCCCGTTAGTTAGTGAAAGCACCAAGTCCACAGCAGCGTCTTCTCAATTTCCGCTTGCATACTTCAAAATAAATAAGAATCAGTTTTATTGGCCAAGTATATGTACACACATAGGAGGAATTAGACTTTTCATTGCTCTCACATAAACAGACATAACAGCTGAGAACAAGGACAACAAAGCTGAACAAATAAACTATTCTATTCTGAACACAAGTATGTGAAAAAAAGGTGTGTATATACAGTGTGTACATATGTGTGTGCTTTATATATGACCAACAACATAAATAAAATGTCTATATACAGGTGTTTCTGTAAGTTGTAAACAATACAATACAAACATTGCAAGAAATAAATATTGAATGGATAGGCTACATAAACGTTTTAATGTTAATCATTTAAAATGATTATAAATGTATTCGGTTTTAAAAGGGATAGTGTAGGCTACACTGATCAGCATCAGTAACTTATTTTTTAACTGACTCTCACTTGTTGACATTACATTGTATGTGGATTACAACAACCCCATTTTAAAACCTTTAAACAGCACCACCCCTGATTAACCCTTAAACACAGGGTATCTTGTATAGTTTTTATTAGACTGTCAACCCTCTCGTTACAGTGAAGATGCCAATGTTTGTTAGAAATTCGTGGGATTTTAGTTTGAAAGTGAAACTGCTAGGCAGGAAGTGATTGTGCAGTTTTTTTTCTTTATGCAAAATTGACGCTGTATCAGATGTGTGACAACTAATCTCTTACATGCATTAAAAATATAGTGTTTTGTACATATAGTGAAAAAATGACATTTATTTTCATAGAAAATGTGAATATGCAACACAAAATGATTTATGCAGTGAATCATTTCAATATGGGTTTAATCTGAAATTAACATATCATTGTATACATTTGACAGCTGTACCTCAGGTGGTTTTTGTAAACTTTTCTTAAAGTGGAAATTAACCGTATTTAATAGAGTTTATCAGCTACTACTGCTACTTCTTCAACTACTACTACTACAACAACAACAACAACAACAACAACAACACATAGTGTAAAGCTGGCCAACGTTCAGGATAATACCAGAACTTAAACACTTTGCCTTCAGAATATATGTGTGAAACTGGACGAGCAGGACCTGGCTGCATGGACCAGTGTGATATTCCCTATAGTGCACATTTTGGAAATATACTCAAGGTCCACTTACTAGCTTTTTCTGGGGCTTTCAACTGCATCTCACGGTTGTCATCACAACCACTAAAATTTGCGGTTTAAAGCTTCTGGAGAAAAGCTAGCAAGTGGGTCTTTTTTGGTCAAACTATTGACTGTATGATTATAAAACACATTTTGCAAGAAAGAAACAAATATTCATAGCTATTTATAAAAATATATATGGGCTTTAATTTTGAAGGTTGTTGCCGGAAGTCGTTGATGTGAATCTCTCGTGCTTGGTCATGAGGCACACGCGCACACACCGAGGGGACCGTGGCGTCTGCAGTTCGAACAAGTAGAAACATAATGAGGATATGAATCAGTCGCTAACTTCGCGTGTGCTCGTGTAACGGGGCTCGTTCCGCCGGTTGAATATTAGTCGGTGTTACCGGCGGCGGACCGGCTCCTCGCCGTTGTGGCGGGGTGAGTGTAAGTAAATGAAAGCGTTGTTTGGAGCCGTTGAACAAAGAGCTTTTCTTCCCTCTACCATTGTTACCGAGCGGAGCGCCTGTTTTCTAACTAATTCAGAGCTGGTTTCGGACTGTAAAAGTAAGCTAGCTACTCTGAACTACTCCTGTTTTTAAAAAGGGGTATGAAAACGTGGCGTTTAATGTTGTGTAGTTTAAATCATTCACACATTCAGCCAGTAAATCCCGGTAACCACTGGGCTGCATTGATTTGGCTAGCTTTAAGTTTTACGCAACATTGATATTGGCAGATAACTGAGGCATTGACTGGGTTTGGTGTCCATAACCTCCACTTCAATTTAATTTGTGCAATTTAAACAAAAACAATGAAACTGGGAAAGGCTTTCTTTTCCTTGGCGAGTTTGGATTTAACTGTCTTATTAACGCTCAATAAGTTATAATTCTTTAAAGCCAGCCAATTTAACAAAAGGATATTTTGCTAACAGTCATAACGTTACCAGATAATGTGTATTGAATCAGTAGTTCCCACTTTAATAATAATATCTTGATATTAAGCCGATGGGTTTTCGCAACAATAATGTACACACGTCCACATTAGCCTAACGGACTGATCCTGTGTGGCGAGATTGTCACGCCAGACTGCATTCTGAAATCGTGCAATTCAGGGTTGTCTTGCTTATCGCAACCAAAAAATGAGTTATACAATACGACTCAAAACGGATTATGACACATTGGGAGAAACTCTTTACATCGGCACGCATTAAAACTCCTTGTAGAACTGAATCCTCCTAAAACAAAGCTTCTTTAGTGGATTATATCTATGCCAAATTCAAAAATGGTTCTTAAGGAGTCAAAATAACACCTGTCATATGTAAAGCAAAATTATAGTAACACTATGTACTTTTGCCAAAACATTAAACTGCTATTGAATGGTCTGAGCTTTGCATTCTTTCTGTATTTGTATAGCAGCTATTGGATGGGCCAGCAGATCCCAGGTCTACATGGCCAGCGCTTGTTGAGTTTGCCATGCTGCTTATGTTGACAGGTGAGGGGCGGCCTGTGCTCCAGTCATGACCTCTGGGAATGGGAACACTGACAGCAGCCAACACAATGGAGAGAGCAAACCAGCCCAGGCACTAGTCAAGGCCCACATCCTCACCCATCTGATAGAAGGCTTCGTTATCCAAGAGGGTGCTGAGCCTTTCCCTGTGAGTACTGGAGCTCTGCGTGTGTCTGTCTGTGAAGTCATGAATACACAGACATAGAATATGATCATTATATGACAGGGACAGTAATCAGAGACCTGGGAGCGGACGGCATAACAGCAGGTAACTCAAGAACAACACTGGCCATATTGACATAAAGACACTGCAGTGTAAAAGGCAAAATATCACTCATAACAAATTGTGTCAATACATACATACAATAGTCTTTGACCCCTACCACCATCTCTCCATGTTTCATTCTCTACTGTCATCTATCAAATATGAAAATAAATAACTATCCATATGTCCATTTTCTGTACTTGAGTGTCCAGCATATTTGTACATTGTGTTCTGTGATCAATGTCAGTCTCCTACAGTGGCATCAGCTGCTGTAATGAAGTACATGTTTTCCTGTCTGCAGGTGGAGCGTCCATCCTTCTCGATTGAGAGCCTGAGGAGACAGACAGCAGACTCAAAGATGGACGGCCTCTCACCAAAAGGTAAAGTTCTTTTAGTGATGTAAAGTTGTCAGACCGGCAGCACAGCTTCTTTATTTCTGTCTCAGTGTGGAGCACGAGGGGAGCTGACATTTCTCTCACAAGGCTCTCTACACATGATCTGTGGCAGCGTCTCCAGTTCAACTTGTCACGTCTTCACTATTTACTCGTTGTCCCGACACAGATGTGTTTTCTGTGGCTGCTGTTGGTGATGGTGCCTCTGCTTACTGTGTGTTCCCTCAGAGTTAAAGGCCCAGCAGGAGCCCATGCTGACCTGTGAGCTGTGTGGCAGGGTGGACTTTGCCTATATCTTCAAAAGGTCCAAGAGGTTCTGTTCTACTGTGTGTGCCAAACGGTAAGGTGGGGCAGGGAAGATGTCACCGTCTCTTCATTCTCTTCAGTTACACAGTTCACCCTGTGGTGGAAGTTGGGGAAGTCCTGATCAAGTATCTGCAGATCCCGAGTCCGATCCGATCCTTATATTTACACACATGTTGATTAAAGATGTATCTGACACATTGAAATAACAGCTGTAGATACTTTATGATTCACAAGCTCCTTGATCCAAATACTGAAGGTCCTGGTATAAAATTATGAAGTTGATCATCTTAGAACAGAATTGGGCTAACTACATGTCAAAGAGTTTATTTCAAAGAAAGGAAGCTCGCTGGGCAAATCGAAGAAGAGTGAAATACCCAGCATCACGCAGAGTACGTGATGGAGATGTAGGAAGAAGCTGCTCTGTTTGTAGGTCAGAAGGAGGATTTTGTAAGCAGCCCTCGCTTGTATTAGCAGCCAGTGCCAAGACATCAGGACAGGTGTATATGATCAAACTTCTCAGATTTTGAGGACTGAGTATGTTGCTGTTGTGGGTTGGCCAGAGAAAAGAGCTCTGCAGTAGTCGATTCTGGATGTTATAAAAGCATTAGCAGGATTAAAAGGGGTGTGTTTTGGCTGAAAAGGCTGATATGTGGCTCAAAAGTGAGAGAGGGATCAAATGCTGCAGAAATCTATGAAAACTGATAGATGTCTGGCTGGACATAATGTTTGGTCAGGTAGAGAGGAATTTAACCCACAACAGAACAGTTTAATTTAGTTCTGTCATCCAGTTACTCACTGAATTAACCTTAAATATCGAAGTCTCAACATTAAGGGACTTTATGCGTATGAGATACAAGCTTTCAACAATTCCTAATGTAAGAAAAAGTAAGTTTATTCACAGCAAACATACAAGGTGTGACACACCTGTGGTTTGAGAGCTTACAGAGGTGCAGACCTGTTGATAATGTACAAATATGGAGATGCAATGTTCCAGCTGGTTGTGAAAATAAAAGACTCCGCTTCAGATTTATTATCAGGCTGGCAGTTTCAGCTGACCATGTTAACTTTGTTTGTAGCTACAATGTGGGATGCACAAAGAGAATGGGTCTGTTCCCAAACCGCAAAACCACCCTGGAGAACATGAAGAAACAAAGAGCACTGAATGGAAACCACAAAAACTGCAGTTTGGAGTCTAAAAAGAAGGTGAGACAGCAGTCAGACGAGTCAACATGTCTTCTTTATCTGACTTATAGCTTCTTATCTCATTTCTACATTAGATCGTGTCAGAGTGATGTATATAATCCTTCCTCTTTGTTGTATTTAATCCCTGCCATGGCTCTGTCAGACCCCTTCCTCTGTGCAGAAGCCTGCTGCTGCTGCTCTGTCCGCTGGTCACACGGTCCACCCTGCGCAGGCAGAGTCCAGCCAATGTTCAGACTTGTCTGGCTACAAAAGACCCCCGTCCCCCCTGTTGGCCACCCAGCGAAGCTCTGAGCTGGCCCACAGCTTCCTGCCCAGTGACCCCAGCCAGTGGAACATAGAGGACGTCTACAAGTTCATCTCTTCTCTGTCAGGTGGGCGCTGCCTTAGCTGTTACTGTGAAGATATCCATCTTTAAAAAACCCTAACTAATATATAGTTATATAGTAATATCCTCAAACAGCTGCTCACTGTAGTTTTTATCAAACCAAACGGGAGGAAGTAGTATCTTTGTTGGAGACTATTTTAAGCGGCGGATTAATCCACATTTGGTGCTCTAGTGAGTATTTGGGGCAGCAGGACAGTGTATAAATAAACTCCAGTGTGTGTTCATGGTGATGAAGGAACAACAGTGTGGCTCACTGATGTGTTTTTGATAGTTTTTGATGTTTTAATGTGTATTTAAGGGATGTCAAAGATAAGGTCAGTCATCTGACAGCCATTTGTTTCGCACATCAGACATCACAGTGGTGAATGACAGCAGCCACAGCTCGACAGAAGTGTAACAAAAGAGCGTTGAGGGACAAATGACCACCTAATGATTTTAATATGAAGGAAAGAAGTCAGTATTTGCCAAAATCAAATCTGTCCATTACTTGATATAAGAATTCGTCTAAACATCTGATTATTAATATGATCAATAATGTGTGAGGGCTTTATCTCATCTCAACTGAAAATTCAGAAATAAGATTGTCATTGTGCTGTCAAGAGTTTAATAAATTTATAAACCGTTTGATGTTCACTGGCTCTGTCTGGTTGATTGCTTACAATCCTTTCTGGATTCCTTCTCATGTGTTTGTTGTTAAAGGGTCTTTTGTTGTACAAACTGTGTCTTCTGCTCGCGGAGCCTCCAGGCTATAGATTTTGAACCTGTTTCATTGTACCTTTTCTTCATAAATCATATTCTTTCTATCCTCACTGTGAATTTTGTGAATCTCCTGCTGAACAGATCTGCAGATCAGCAGAGCTGAGTATCTACGAGTTGGTCTTACAGATCAGGCAGTTTTTTAACTTTTTTAAGAGCTGTAATTATTCCTCTAAGGAAAGCTTTGGCTGCATCTCATAATATAGCAGGATTGCCTTCTCCACTGTCACATACAGCTGTGAATGTGTCACTATTCAACACACCAGAGTTTTCTTTGAAGCACAATCCACGTGTATCTTCGTCCAGAGTGTCCAGTCCTCATTACTGAACATGAGAATATTCCGGATCTCCAAAGACCTATTTTAAAATTTCTTTCTGTTTTAAAAAAAACACAACAAATTATAAAATAAATTAAAGATAAAGAAAAGAGCAACACTCGCACCTGTTTTACTTGTAAAAAATGATACATTATTAGTTGGACTTTCATACAGATCAAGATTATTCTGATACCATCCATGTAGAGAAATGTCTGGTGACTGTGGTGACTAGTTGGCATCGTGGTGCGGATCATGAGCTGTAACTGCTGCTGGTTTGTGGCTGCAGGTTGTCTGGAGATTGCTGAGGAGTTCCGCTGTCAGGAGATCGATGGACAGGCCCTGCTGCTGCTGAAGGAGGACCATCTCATGGGAACCATGAACATCAAACTAGGCCCCGCACTCAAGGTCTTTGCCCAGATTAGCATGCTCAAAGACTCATAGCCCACCTCCCCCTCTCACACACACACACAGACACACACTTTGCTGTGACTGGACAAAGTCGATGCGCTCAGGGTCCAACATGTTGACTAACTCTGAGCTGAGTTGAGGTCCCACATGTTGAATTGTTGGATGGATGTTTTGTCGTGGCCTGCTGAACATGAGGACATCAGCTGGGACTGTTGGACTTTCACTACTTCAGGAAAACTTCTCCTTGTAGCGCCACAGGAACGCTGTGTTAGGTAGTCTGTGTTGGGAACATATTATCTTCATAATGTACGACTGGACCTTGGGCAGGTTAGCAGTTGATTTGTTCTAGTGTTTCTCACAGGAGCACGACTGTGAAGAGTTCAGATTTTGGAAAACACACCTCTTGATTACAAGATCCTGTGCAGATCTACAGTTAGTCCTGATCCAGGACTTTCATACTACCTCTCAGGGTCCTGCACTGCTGTCTCCTTGAATTCTGGACATTTCAGTCACTGAGCGCCTCAGAAATCCATCACAGGGAGAATGTGGAAAATAGGAACTTGCTTGGATGGTTGCAATCTTTGCATGTCAATTCAGAGATATTCAACAAAGCAGCAGGAAGGGAGGCGATAGAAAGAAGCGGCAGTCTTCCTGCAATGCATCTCCCAGCCACCAGTGGGAGCACTGAGTTCACAGCTCTCCAGTTGAGTGGAAAAGAAATGCGCCGCCATCTTTGATTGGTGTGTGTTGACTTGAATGGAAGATACTTTTTTTTCTTTTTTATTGAGCGTAAGTTTGTGTGAATTGTATGAGGCACTCAGTGACTGAAATGTTAGAGGTCCAGGAGAAGGCAATGCAGGACCGTGATGTGCAGTCCTGGATCAGGGGCAAGACACCGTACTGGACTGGAAGACTGGAAACTGCCAGCCTAACTCCTTCAGTTGGGAGGAAAACCATCCAGCAGCTGTTAACAAGATCCAGTACTGTGTGTAAACAAGACTGTTTTGAAGTTAATGGAAGACAGACTGCTTACAGACCAGGTTTATCTCTGCTTCCAGTCTGTGTGCTGAGCTGGACTAAAGGTGTCCTGGTCCCGTCTCTACTGGAGCCCAGGAGAAAGTTGGTTCTGACTCTGGTAACACAGCACACACGCTCATTTCCCTGAATATCAGAAAACGGCCTGATTGAATGGCCAGTTGCTTAATTGGAATAATTGAAGAACCTCAAAACAGATATTGATTGTTTTTACGAGGTTTTGGACAAAATACACACTGACTCAGTAACCCTCATGTAGCAGAGTTACACTTCTGTGCAACTCAGCATGTTGTATTATAAAGTATATTATTCTATTTTTGGAAGAAAAAAAAAAGAAAGACAATAGGCAGCATGTAATTCATCAATAAAAACTGAGGCGTCCATTTCACTGCAGACACCTCATCATATCTTTGAGTAGTTTTCCTAAATTAATCTGTTTAATTTACTGGTCAACACTGATGATAATCTGCTTTACAAGGTGTCTGCATTTATTTATAGTATCTAATTTTGTAGAAATGCAGTGGTGACTGAAAGCGTCAGTAACAACAGGTGGTTAGTGGTACTGGACTTTGTTTTTTTAAATACAGAAAACCAAAACTTCAAAATAAAACCATTAGATGAATCGTATTGACTGCATATGATCATTTTTCAACAGTTTTCCTGTATTTGTTCATCAGTGTTGGAACAGATCAGGTCCTGTTGAAACCAGGTGCATTACACCTGTATGTCACCTCACCTACCTGTGCACGTTTACGCTCTCTGTTCTGAGCAGTGAGGATGTCACCATTGGTAAGTGTTAATGTGTTGTGTATATATAATAATCTCAACTCAAAAGCCCACCTAATAGTTCTTCCTGGGCTTTCAGCCACAGCTCATAGTCTTCATCAGCAAATCGAACTGGCTCAGTCATTGTGTGACCCGGGTATGAAACCTGATGGTTCTGGTCCAGGGTCCTGGCTGTTCTCCACATTAATAACTGAATTTAATTATAATTATAATCCAATTATAATGAAATGGCATTTAAATAGTAGGTAGTTTGTTATTCCAGTTTCTAATGTGTCTGCCTCCATCTTGCATCATGTTTTCCATCTGATGATCGCTCTAATGTAAAGTTAATTGTCTTTAATTTAATGATGTGAAAACAATTATTCTAAACCCAGAAATATATGGAACAAATTATAAGACAACATAATTATACATTTTCTCACAATAATTTAGTGATTTATTCTCACCAACAGAAGACAAATTAAACAATTATTTTTTACTTTAACATGATCACAAACCATTCAACTACAATCCAATCAGATTATAGCCACAAGCTCAATAAATTAACTTCTTTCTTAATTAAGGCACACTCAGTAGTTCACATGAAATAAACACATTGGATAAAAGCCACAACCTGAAAAGGAAAAAGATTAACAAATATTCTGGATCAGAAAAAACGTGAATCATAATGACATGGCACCACATTATTTGTTCCTTATTAATATTAGGTAAGATAAGGTATTTATACTTGGGAATTATGTTGCATAATCAAATTAACTTCGTCTGAGAGCCAAGAGGAATAGCCAATAAGAATCTATACACAGCTGTTTCCAGGTGTTGGGGAGTTGTACTACATGTTTTAAAGTAGTCTAAAGCCTTCAGTGTCTCCAGAGGAAGCTGTTGAAGTCTGATAAATGTCCTCGAGTGATGTCACTTGAGTCAGCGTCAGTTGGGGCTGAAGATGAAAACAATCTGTTGGTGTGGAGTTAAAAAGTGAGCTGACCAGACCTCTGCAGCCCTGCAGGCTACATTAGCCGCTAGCTAGCATAACACACCCCAATCTCACACACAACTGTGAGAGGGAGAGTTGCATTGTGGGTAATGTAGGTGCCAAGTTTTGACAAGGAAGAAGAATGTGTGGAATAAAACAGGATATCTCTGGTTCTGCTGCATTGACTTTGATGCTTCCTTGTGTTACAGGAGCGACACGATGAATTAGTGGAGACTCTTCTAAACGTTGGTCAGAGTCTCTCTGGCTTTAATAGTAAACAATCTGTTGAGTCAACATGTTTTGTACAAAATGTGAGAATTCTGCCTCATGTTGCTGTTACACACAGAATTTGCTGGGGTTTTTTGTCTTGCGTGATATTAAACTGAATGTTTTTGTGTTTTGGACTGTTGGTCGGACAAAACAAGACACAAATATGTAAACTTGAGCTCTGAGAAATTGTGATGAGCATTTATCATGATTTTCTAACAATTTATAGACCAATCGATTAATTAGTAATGACAATAATGGTTAGTTACAGCCCTATTTGGTTTTAAAGTGACCCCCAGTTTTAACCTGCATGCCTCCACATCTCCTCACAGCAGATCTGTGTGGGTGGTGTCATTCGCACCCCAATGTTAATATCTCCCATGCTGCCACATGTTGAGCACTGTGGCGTTCAAGCAGCACTCCTGGTGTCACAGCAGCCATCCTCACTTTTGCTGGCAACCTGGTGAAGTCAGAGGGGAGGGTTAATAATGGCACTACCCCACCCATCCACACCGCCTCCCAGGAGAAATGCAAACACAGCCACAGCAGGGTGTGACAGTAGTAAAGAGCCAAAGCCAACCCATAGATTTCTTGTTAATTTAATTGAGTGATTCAATATAAAACATCAAAACGCAGGAAGAAAAAAAAAGGAATAGCAGATAAAGACTTGTGGCAAAGTGAGCACACAGTCCGTGCTGATCAGCTGCAGCACTGCCTTCCCAGCAGGTCAACATCTGGTTTGGAGTAGCCGTTTTACAGGCAACAGACGTATGGACTTCCAGCACCACCTTTCTATACCAAGGTCTAATTCTGTCATTTGCAGGATAATTTTGCTTTGGGTCGATTCATGACAATCACCTCACTTAAAGGAGCAGTAAGATTTATTCAGGTAGCTCAGGAAAACTGTGCACAACTACAACAGACGTTTGGCTAACCTGAAGGTTTGTTCACAGCCTGCCTGATCGTCTGTATTGGCCCCATTTTTCACGATATTGCTGTTCCCAGATTTCAGCGATTCACTTGGTGAGTACAATTTTATCAAGACTGATAATTCTGTTGACCAGAGCTACGAAAATGAAGTTAGTTTTCCTTTAAAGAATCATTTTCAAAAGGAACATACCAGTGTTATGGCTCATTTACTACAAATCACGTTCATGCTGGAGTATTTTAGGTTTACGGTTTCTGAATTGTGTTTTTTCCACCCTTAAGGAAGTCAGTGGTTTCCATTATTTCAGCTGCAGAATAAAAAATAAGCTCTCTAGAAACTTGTTTTAGTTAGGTCATGAATCTCAGTGAGCATTAAAGCTGCTCTTATGTTTGTCAAAGTTAAAGTCACTCTGTGGAAGTTTCTTGTAAACAAACTAAAGTTCAGTGTCCTTCCTTATAGCATTCCTTATTTACATTGTTCACATTGGCTTGCAGTCTTTGTTGGCACATTTCTGTTTGTTGGTGCATTACTGCCACCACCTGTCCATCAGTGAGAAACCATAAGCAGGGATGTGCTGCACCACCTGTGTGCATGACACTGCTCTGCAGCGCTGTTAGTGGTCAGAAACTCCACAGGGTTTCTTCAGTCTAACACGTTACTAAACAACAATACAGTAACTTTTACAAAAATAAAGGCAGACATGATGTCCACTGGAATAATACCCAACTCAAACACACACACTGTGATGAAATGAATGGAAACCAATGGCTTCTCTTTCAACACATCAGAAACTCTAAAAACCTTTTACACTTTGGAAAATGTTCCTTCACTAAAGTTAAGTATACGTGATTTATTATAAATGCAAAATACTGGTACGGTCCTTTTAAAAATGAAAGTCAGAACAACATGAATCCAATAAAACAATAACCTAATCACAGAACAGAATAAAACTTAAGCTTGTTTTTCTTCCGTTGTGATCAACAGATGCTTTACATTCATGGACAGTGGAGCAGGTGCTGTGATGAAATGACACCATAGACCAAATTAACTTCACGGTATGTGATCTTGAAGGCTACTATCCTTCTGGTGCTTTTAACTTGCTGCTCTTAGAGGAAACTGCTGCAGAACAAACTGTATCAACTCCAACACGGAACAAAAACTGTGGCATCACCTTTAGTGAGGGGGGTGGGGGGTGTAAAGCTACTATGCCAACCCACTCCGAACACGAACCACGTGAGATGGGAAATAAAGTTCACTCACAGAGAAGGCGAGAAATCAACCGACAGAGAGAGAAGAAATCTTTGCCACCACACACACAAGTCAAAATAAAAAAAGAACCCGGAGCAGAGCAGATCAGTTTGCAGTTTTTGTTTCCAGTTATGTTTCATCAGCGCTGTTTATACCTTGCTCCTGAAGAGGGGCTTGGCGCCGGGGCCACAGTACTCGTTGTATATGAGCTTGAAGAGGAAGAGGTGGAAGAGCGTTATGAGCGAGGCCACGCTGAACCAGAAGAGGAAGGGCAGGCCTGGGTACCTGTTGGCCATGTGCTCCTCGTGGGCCAGGATGGCTTTGAGGTGCAGGGTGTGGCGGAGGTCCTGCAGGTGGCGCAGGTCTGTGGAGATGTACAGCAGTGGTGTGATAGGCTGGGTCACCATCACAGGAAAGGTGTGACCTTTGACCTCTGATGTCAGCTCCACAGGCTCGTTGAGGCAGCCAGCCTCGCAGGCGTACAGCTTCACCGGCTTCTCCTGCGGCTTCACCGACACGTGAAGAAAAGGCTTCCCCTCCATGTCCAGCAGCACCGCCAGGTTAATGAGGTCCTGGTTGTAGTGGATCCCTCTCAGGGCGTAGCTGTTGTGCAGCACGTCCGGATCAGCCTGGAACTGCAGGTGGTTCTCTGTGAACTGAAGGCCACCGAAGCTGAGCACCATGCCCTGCATGGCTCCGTGGGCACCAGTTGCAACCAGCACCTTGCAGCCCCTCTTCTGCAGGGTCAGAGTCCACAGTGTGACCAGTTGCAGGATCTGAGCGGCGCTGCTCACCCGCTCGGGCCACAGGTTCTCTGCGTGCATGGTGGCGTGGCCGCTGAAACAGTGGTCAGCGTAGTTGAGGCTGGACTCGAGACGAGCGCGCTCCTCACCGCTCAGCCTTCGATCCAGCAGGGGGGCAGTGGAGGAGGACAGGATGTAGTAGAGGGTGGTGTTCACCGTGCGGCTCGACGGTGTGTGAGAGTCTGTGATCTTCCTCATTTCAACACCTGAAGGATCAAAGAAGCAGAAGCACAACTTCACAAACACATGGAACGATTACTTCACTCCGTCAAATACTATTCTTAACTCAAGGTCCACTTACTAGCTTTTCCAGAGCTTTCGACTATGGTTATTTTATTTCTGTTGCATCATAGACATCATCTGTGTGTAGCTTTTATTTCCACTCGAAAATCCAGAGCTTTTAGTTTGTGTGCTTTTATTTTTATCTACACACCAGTCACTTTTCATGTGAAAGGTAAAAGCACTGCATCATTACTGTTTTCCCCATTACTGTTATCTAGCTTGTTGCTGCTTTAATGTAGCTTGATGTTAGCTTGAGATCAAGCTTCAGAGCTTTACATTCGCACAGCTACAGACAATATATTGTTCATTCACAATTTAGACTATGCAAGTCTCAGACTTTAGAAACAGCTATTTTATATTTTCAGAGAGTGAAGGGACGGAGAAGACAGAAGGGAGAATACCATCGACAGAAACATGGAGGAAGTAAAAAAGGTGCAACTGATTCAAGATTTAAAGAAAAACACAAAAGGAGGAAATAAGAGATTCAACAGCAGTCAGCTGATGGAAAGAAAACTGTTGGCTCTGTCTCAAAGAATTACGGCTCTGAAATGTTTTTAAAGGCACAATCTGTAATCCAAAGGTCACACTAACAACTCCAAACACAAGACTGGAACCGGCTTAAAAATGACTGACAAAATAATCAGTGACTAACAACAACAACTAGATTTAAATTATTCAAGTTGTCTGAAGTTATGGAAGTGGTGTTTACATCAGTCTTGTTTGTGTACACAGTGGTACATTTTGACAGACAGTTTCAGTTATGATCAGTTGAAAAAACATCAGGTGTGTATGTGATGTGGCTTCAAGTTCAAGTCAGTTTTGTTGTTGTTCTATATTCCAAAATGAATCTATAGTAAAAAACCATACAGACCGTGTGATTTAAGATTGTTTCTTAATGTCGATTATTTGATTTTAGAAAGGTTCTCTTAAGGCTGCGTGTGTTCAGACAACATTTCACATTGGAGAGTTTTGACTTCTTTTGTTAAATGAAAATGTGAGCTAACAATTGTTTGTCTGTGGGGTAAAAACTAAAGTAAAGGTCTGTATCTGTGATCGAAGTACACATCTGGCTCCACACAGACACTGGAGCAAACGCCATCATCTTTACAGACTGTAGGGTGACTAAAACCAAGCTCCATGCTGACAGACAGAAGACAGAAGAATACGTGAGCAGCCATAAAGTTTAAATCCCTGCCTTTAGAGTCAACATATCAGCCAGGATCTAACTAGTTTCCAGCTGTAAGTTTAGCCAGTATGAAATGTTAGCTCTTAGTTTGACCTTTGACCTTCAGATGCACACATCAGGTATGTTTAGCTGATTGAATGACCCTTCCTATTTTAGATTTTTGATTGTTTTTCCACACATTTCATTTTAAAACCCTAGTATGGTCCGTTAAAACCCAGAACTAGCTGCTGCTAGAACCTCAGCTCACCTGAAATGAAGAGGTCCATCCAGGCCTGCTGGTGATCTACAACCAGCTCATCTACGCTGGCCCTCAGCAGCTCCCCCAGCTCCTTTTTGGCTCCTTCTCTGAGGGTGCTGAAGGTCTCCTCCAGCTTGGAAGACTCGATGGGCTCTGAAGTCCACACCACGGACAGGATGTGGTCTGTGTGCTCTGATTTAGCAGAGACCTGGATCCTGCTGCTCAGCTTCTTGGTGACCACCACCACCAGTACCATCCGGTTATTCTCCACAGGCACTCTGCCGGAGGATAACACCACCTCTCGGTCCTCCAGCTTCTCCACGCTGGTGGAGAACTTGCTGCCAAAGGAGGGATTGTCAGAGGACACCTCCAAGGAGGCGGCCCTGTCAGACGGGTTGTTGATGTGGATTCGCTGTAGGTAGACGTTGGGTCTGCTTCTGTGTGCAATGAACTCCTCTCTGATGGTGACACAGTCCCGGGCTGACTGCAGAGCGGCCGGGGAGACACAGCGGACCGACAGCACGGCTCCCTTCCGGAACCACAGCATGGTAGCCTGAGCCTCGGCCCGCTTCCCCTCGAGATGGACGCCGACTCTCGGTGAGTATTCAGTCTGGTGGACCGGAGCCGAGCCGGGCTGTGAAGACGACGCTACCCACAGTTTGTTAGAGTCAATGTCAATCAGAATATGGCCATTACCTGATACAAAAGGTGTATCCAGTTGTTCCTGAGGTGTGCTGTATATCCCCTCCCCTCGGTCCACCAGAGACTTCCACCTGTGAATCTCCGCCAGTAGGCACTGTCCAGCCGCCCCACCGGGCATGGCCGAGCTGCTGAAGAACTTCCACCTGCGCTCTGCTCCCAAGTACCAGTAGAAGATGAGGAAGAGCAGCAGTCCTATGAGGAGTCTTCTCGCCCAGCTGCTTGATAACAAGCCTGGTAGCCCCTTTAGTCTTTGCTGTAGCCACATTGTGTGTTTAAATGACGAATAAAAGTCCAGCTATAAGTCGGCGTCTGACTGCACCCGGGGTGCTCAGGTTGATCACTTTAGGATGTCACATCGACTTCAGCACACACTCAAAACATGCTCCCCTGGAGTCCCAGACCAAAGCTGACCAAAACTGGCTTCGCTAGCTTCTGGCTAAGTTAGCTTAGCTAGGTAGCTAGCGCTGTGAACGGAAGCTGTCTGTCAAAAATGAGCCGTTGTTTCTCACATCGTGGTTATTGTCACATCCTTCAGCAGGTGTGTGTTGTCGTGTCTCAGGTTATTTCGCTGTTTGTTTGCCTTCAAGTTAAAAACATCGCCTGTCTTTCCAAAGAACTCTGCAGCAGCCAGCAGTTGACACTTCTGGTTTGTCACAACTGTCGTAAAGCAAAACGTCACAGCAACCGGAAATGTCACAAATGTTTTTATTTAAATTAGAGTATACACGGTGCAGCAAAAGTAGAAAATAAAAACGCTACACTTAAATATATTGAGAAGAATAATGTGTAAAATAATCCAGATTTAAATACTTTCATTAATCAATCTAAGGAGAAAAAATATATTTCAAAAATTGACTGACTATGGCTATCCCTTGTATTAGCAAGTGTTACAAAAGATTCACATTAATTTATTTATTATGGCAAAAAAGGGTTAAAAATATTCAAAGACGTTGATCTATCCTAAAAGAGACACGTTATAGTTATCTTATAGCACGTTATAGTATTTACTATACTGTCTTTAGTGCCACCAAGTAACACAATTTACTAACCAGTGTTCATTTTAAATTAATTTGGCCTTTTTTCAGAACATTTCATTGCCATATGAAAGTCACTTAATATTAAGCAGTGCAGCAGTCAGACAGGCCAGATCACACCCCTCCAACTTTTCCCTGCAATGTTCTAAAACACCAAATATTAGAATCACAAATTTTGCATTCATAAATACTCAGTCTTTAGTATAATATTTAATAGGTGATTCATCTCCAATTAATCTTCCTTTTATTGGAAAAAAAACATCCACGATAACACCTGTTTTACCTGACAGGTGAACATAGCAGCCATATTTATTTCTATGTGTTATAGAGTATTTCTAATATTGAATCTACCCTGACTGATATGAATGAGGGTAGATTCTTTTTTCTTGTTACAATAATAATATATTTAATTTTACTGTTACAGTTTGTGACTTTTTACATTTTGCTCTGACTGAGTAAAAACAAAGACACATTTGTACAGGCAGTACAGGCTACGTGCAAGTGCTCATGTCCGCAGAACAGCTGGGTCATCACTTTCAAACAGCTTTTTTGTTTTTTTCAGCAGTGTGGAGGAGGGCGGGACCAGTTTTAACTCCTGAGCCTCCTGAATTACAAATATATGACTTATTTAAACCATCAACAGAAAACTGATATTTTACTCTCTTTATTCTGCTTAAAATCTGGAGTTTAATCACACATATGATTTGCTGTATGGGAAGAGAGAGCGAGAGACTGAGAGGGAGAGATATGACTGGATTACAAGTGGGCAAAGTGGGCAAGTGCCCTGGGGCCCCAGCGGCCTGAAAAATCCCAACTTCACTGTGTGCCAATTGGTTTGTGTTCATTTTGATTAACTGTAACTTTGTTTTGGTAATATGGCAATATACAGTATATGTTAGGAATGATGTACACAATGAACGGAGAGGAGTCATTAGGGGCGCAGCAGACCACTTTTTCCACGGGCCCCCAAGCAGGTTAATCCGGCCATGAGGAGAGAGAGAGGGAGAGACAGAAGACAGACAGAGAGGGGGGGGAGAGAGACAGTGGGTGGTGCTGGCAGAGCGAACAGTCCAGTGAAGTTCTCTGTCTCGGACGGACTCGGCTCTGAAGGTGTACCGGTCGGTTCACATCGGGACTCGTGGAAGGATTTTAACTTCAACTCTGCAAAATGAGACTTTCGTGGTGTTTTTTGTTTCCGGGGGTTTTAGTTTGCACACTTTTCCCTCTGACAAACTGCAAAGAGCAGCGAATACCCGAAGGTGAGTCAGGAATGCTGCCCGGGACTAACGTTACCGACACACAGTGTTACAGACACATGCTGTACGATAATGGCGTTAATACAGTATCAGTCTGTAGCAGCGCAGTTTAGGAGCTCGGTGCGGGCTGAGGAAGACTCCCCGGTTCATTCGGTCCCCAGAAGGGAAACCTCTAACTCTGATCTATGGCCGTGCCTGTCGACTAAAATATGTGGTAGAAATTTCCAGCAGAGTCGGTAGTAAATAAGCCACACGCTGTGTATTTAGTTAGCTAGAATAAGATGCTAGCCCGTTAGAAAAGCTGAGATTGTGTTGATACACGAGCTCCTGGGGCTTGGTGCACGCCGAATAATCATTTACACTTCACAAAATACGTTAACTACTTTATCTTGTAACTTGCATGTTGTTTTTCCCATTAGAAAGACTTTTAATAAAAAAAATAGCGTAGTTTAACATTATGTTCCGTGTGTACATGAAAGAAAGCTGCACGTAGTTCGGTGCTGAGGAGGACTTCATGCCGCTGACGTGGACGGAGCTGCTAACAACACGGCAGTCAGCGCTGCTAATAATAAATCAATATATTCATATATTGATATATTAACGTTATATATAGCCTACATGTGTAGTATAAAGGTGATGTTCAATTAAGTCTGTTATGGATCAATAAAGAACAAAAATGGGACTTTCTGTCTCAGCGAGTTTGGATGTATTTCTCCTTACCACTGCAAAACACATTATTTGTTAGAGTACACAGTCTCATAAATCCTCCGTATAGAAGACTTTTCTTAAGAAAAAGTAAGTTTCATGTAGTAATAAAAACAGCTGTTTACAGTGCAGTGTCCCTCAGGAATCTTCTAGAAAAGACTTCCAGGAGCCTGAAACAGGACGGAGTAAAGAGAGACAGAACAACAATGAAGCAAATGACACTTTATATGAGAAACCTAGATACAAGATCTTTTCTATTGAAACCTTGTGAAGATTTATTTAATAGAGATAAGACTCCAGGACTAAATGAATGGGAGATGTGTTGGTATATATTTCAGTACTTCCTTTCCTGAACTGCACTTCTTTCATTAAAGCAACAATGATCACATCTGACTTCAGTGTGAACAGGAACACATTTGGTTCATGGTATAAATGCACACTGACGGTAGACTTTTCTCAGAGCCAGATGCTGTTCATAACATAATCATGGATGGGAAAAGAAGATCAGCAGCAATACATCAGAACCAGTGTTTCCTCTTAGATGGTGACCTGTGACAAATGATCACATTGACCAAAGATATAGTTTGTCCCTGCAGTTCAAAACCTGTTACAACAATCAAATAATAAAATAAATGATGTCAGGTATTACCAACAAAATCTTTCAAAATTTCAAAAATCAAACAAAATTATTGAATGGATGCAACAATTCATTTGAATGGGTCTGGCTAAATAACCATCCAACAGCTTTTCCAGACACTCTGCGTTTGGTAATTTGATTAATTGTACATTTCTTAGGGAATGTGCACCTGTAATGTACAACACAATATCAACATTAGGATTTAATCTTGCTTGCCTGTGTTAAAATCTAGTTTTCTGATCGGATGAAACAGACGGTCACAGATGTAGGGGCTTTGCCGATGCTGATGATTTGATGAGTTAAAGTTCATACTTTTCAGTTTTATTCACTCCCATTATGCACAATCAAGACATATATTACAGAAACTGTCACCTCAGCCTTCATGCTAAAGAAAACTACTGTATCGTCGTGTCTGAATTCCTCTGTAACGTTGTGTCTTCCAGAGAAACTTGTAGTTGTGACAGTTGCAACCAAAGAGACGGATGGCTTCAGGCGTTTCTTGAGATCGGCCAAACACTTTAACTACACTGTCAAGGTATGAATCCCCATGGCAGAGCACTCTTCATCTCCTGCTGTCTTGCCAAGAGTGCTTTCAAACTGAACTAATCTAATCTCTAATGCAGTCATTGGTTTTACTTTTGAGACTGTTTCAATGCATTTGAGTCACAGAAATAAGCCTCTGCTTTTGTCAAAAATAAACTTAAGCAGGTAAGGTATTTTACTGTTTATTTTAGAATATCTTTGCAGTAAGTGGATGTATGTATGTGTTAAGGTTCTTGGTCGTGGTCAGAAATGGGAGGGAGGTGACTACATGTCAGCTCCAGGTGGAGGCCAGAAGGTTCGACTCCTTAAAGCGGCTCTGGAGGAGATGAAGAACGAGGAACAAGTCATCCTTTTTATTGACAGGTAGAGTGTCTTCAGTGTCTTCACTGCAGCCAGCGATTCAGACTCGCCTGCAGCTGTCAGAAGTGATGGCCAGGCGGACACCCTGGTACTTTAAGGAGTTTCCAAATCACACCAGATGTGTTTGCCATTAGTTTCCATTCATTTCATCTTGCATGAACTGAAGCTTTTACTGCAGCCTGTGTGACTGACTTACATAACGCATTAGTAAGTAAACTTATCACAGTTCATGATGTTCAAGGTACTCGAGCTGAACTCCTCATCTCACTCCTGGAAAGAAAACAAATATCTTTAATGCAGCCTTAAAAGTACTGTAATACTAGTAGTATAAACTAGTAAATTATGGGAGTTGTAGTAAAAAGGCATGGACGCCCACCAATGTAACAACATCTACACGTACTGAACTCAAGAGCGAATGAGATGTTTTTCAATTTCTTTTCACTCTGGTAAACACAACCACCGGCAACTTAACTCTCCAAATTAAGCATGC
Organism: Maccullochella peelii; assembly: GCA_002120245.1. NCBI lineage: Eukaryota > Metazoa > Chordata > Actinopteri > Centrarchiformes > Percichthyidae > Maccullochella > Maccullochella peelii. The sequence continues at coordinate 67,130 of LKNJ01000332.1, read as the reverse complement.
TGGCATCCCATAAAGGCAACCCTTTCATTTGTTTTAATGATGTTGCTGGCTTCACACACCGCTGAGCCACATGGTGCTGTAAAGTTTTCTATTTTCACTCCCTGTTCGACACAGCTACGATGTGGTTTTCGCCTCGGGTCCCAAAGAGCTGCTCAAGAAGTTCCAGCAGGCCAGACACAAGGTGGTCTTTTCCTCTGAGAGCCTGATCTGGCCCGACAGACACCTGGAGGACAAACACCTCCACGTCAGGGAGGGCAACAGGTTCCTCGGCTCAGGGGGTACGTCCGTCACACGTGGCTCAGTTTTTCCCTGAAGTAGTCCTGTCAGGAGGCGCTTACTCCTAGTCTGCGTAGTACTCCTGTACAGCTCTGTAAATCAAAAGGGTTGAGGTTTTAGGTTAGAGATGGTTCAGTTTAGCTGGAAGGTTAAAAAGGGTTTTGCCAAAAGTGGGAGCCTTACACCGCCTGGGAGCAAGTCCTGCCTCATGAGACTGCCACAGGGACACTTGAACATGTAGTATTTGTTAGAAAGTTGTTGTAACAATGGACCCCACAGTTATGAATGAGCAACTTGAAGTCAACCTTTGTGACGTATGTGACAGCAGAGATCTACAGTACATGCACACAGCCAACAGTTCAGGTTGGAAAGCCATCGACTTTGACCAGAAGAGATCTTTGGATTGACGTTTGAAACAGTGGCGTGCAGAGACTGATGAAACAGAGACACCAAGCAGAGCAGTTATCAAGTTACATTTCACTGTGTAAATGTTTCAAGAGGAAGGAAATACATCTAACACATTTGTTGGACCTCAAGGATGCAGATGTTAGCAGACTAACGCTGAATGTGAACAGAAGTTTGTTTACAAGATAAACTCAGCATGATATCGTAAAATCTCTAAACATGACCGCTTTCTCACACAGATACACGATACTGTACCGCTGGTGTGGCTTTTAGTCTTGTTTTAATAACATACATGTTTGGAGGAAGGAGTTCGGCCATTTCTTTCTATAGCAGAGAAACAGTAGGTCCATAGTCAGCAGTCAGCGCTGGGCACCTGGCACACTTCATATCCGTGAATATGGAAATGAAAATATAACAAGTCTACACTTTACCATGTTTTCTCACTTCCTGTTTCTTTCTACCGTCAGGTTTCATTGGCTACCTTCCCAACATCAAAGCAATGGTTTCTGATTGGACAGGAGAAGACAACGACAGTGATCAGCTGTTCTTCACCAGGATTTACATCGATCCAGCAAAAAGAGTAAGACGTGTTACGCTGCAGTGTTCCCTTTATGCACCTGTATACCAAAGTCACATTAAATGCTACAACTACTAATAATAACAGCACTTATTTTTAACATTGTTATATAATTCCTCTGGGATATTTTATTATGTACCATTGCATTCTCAAGTCCAGAGAGAACCAGACATTTCTTTGTTTCATCATGTTTTAGGAAGAAGCCTCCATGTTTTCTGAGCTGCTTCCTTGTTTACCTGCTGTTTTGATAAATTCAGTATAATGTACATTTTAAAAGCACTAATTCTTGTTCAATTCAGTGAGACTCAGCACTTTCTGCACAGATGATTCACATTAAAAACCTTCCAGTAGCTCAGTGGGCAGAATTGCTCCTGTTCCTGGCAGGCATTTAATTTGAAACATCTGCAGGAAGTGTTGTTTTACTTCATTGGCCTGCAGCGGCTTTTATTTGTGAATGTATGCTGTCAGATATGATTGGAAAACGTGCAGAAAAAACAATGTGTTTCCATGTTTCAGAAATCCATAAATATCACACTGGATAGCAAATGCAGATTGTTCCAGAACCTCCATGGAGCCCTCGGTGAGTGCCACGAATTCACACACACACACACACACACACACACACACACACACACACACACACACACACACACACTGTCTCTGCTGCTATGTCATCCAGAGGGAAACTTCCTCTGCTAGTTCACATTGGATCAGCCAATGAGCAGCAATTGCTTTAAATAAGTTACTGTTTTTTTGGAGCAGTATCAGGATGACACCCACTGCTTTCACATGTTGATTCATTTGTTAACTTCAAGCACACAAGTGTGTTTTCATTCACTGTGGCCACACTAGGCGATCTCTTTTAAACGTGACAGTAGAGATAAAGCCACTCACTATGAGCTTTCTTTTATATTTACACTGAATGTTTTATTGGAGGAGAACAGCAGCACAGCAGCTCACACTAATAACACAGAATCTAAGCTGAAATAAAGTACACACAGAGTTTAACAGTGCAATGTTCCTCAGCCTGAGTTTGGTGGAATTCAGTAGCCAGATAAAGTACAGTGTGTGTAACTGCTTAATTCATTGTCATGTTTCTGACAGTATAAAGCACTTATTGTGCCTGTAAACTTGAACATGTGATATGTAGTGATAGTTGTGGTCATTTTTTCTGGCCCTCTGCTGTGTTTCTATCTCTGTCTGATCAATAATCTGGGTAATGGACCGCCGGTGCATCATCACAGTGGACTTGTAGTAAACCTGGAAGGTGTCAGAGCTGAGGGAGTAACAGTTGCAGTGATTTAGGCAGAGCTGCACGTTAAGACTTGTGCTGAACTCTCACCTGTGTTTGCAGCATTTTTTCCCTCTGAGGAAGGAATTTGTGAGTCCTCTGTGAAGCGGATGTGTCAGAGCTCTCACAGGCAGCATGAAGAGTGCATGACCGGCAACTCTTCTGTTAACTGCCCCTCCCCTCGTCTCTTTGTGTAGTGTGAAAGAAAGAAAGATCTGTGTTTGGAGTTTAAGATATAATTAAGATTAAATACTGATGGTGGTAGTTCTAGTAGGGATGTGAAATTACCTTTTACACAATCCTAAACAAAGGTCATAAATTATCAAGCATTTGTAAACCCTCCATCCTGACTAACAGGTCTGTTATTTCTACTGCCCTCCCCGCCCCACCCCTGAGATTATTCTGGCCGGATTAATCTGTCAGGGGGCCCCAGGGCAAGAGTTTGAGGGACAGGGCCACAAGATGAGCTAATAAACAGGAACCATATTAATCAAATGATTAAAACCATGTGACACACTAGGCTGAACTTTGTGTGTGTGTGTGTGTGTGTGTGTGTGTGTGTGTGTCCGTCCAGACGAGGTGGTGCTGAAGTTTGAGGATGGACGGGTACGAGCCAGAAATGTGCTGTATGATACGCTGCCTGTCGTCGTCCATGGCAACGGACCAACCAAGGTACTGACCCGTCAAACCATCCTGACCAATCAGGCGCTGAACACAGCAGCATGATGAAGCTAAGTATCAGAGCGACTGCAGGTCAGCGGTCTGTTCACACTGTGGAGTCTGAAACCAACACGGCACTTTGTTTTATTTATTCCTCGTTTGTCTTGATTCAAACGTTCTCAGCACATCAGCCAGCAGCTCAGTCAGACTCTGCTCAGATGGAGGACAACAAACTCCAAACTCACAGCCTCTTTCTGTGTTTTAACAGCAGGTCAACTGTTTATACCTGTGCTCTCCTTTAAGAAGAAGATAATAGGGGGACATTTATATGTATTTCTTGTCTGAAGTCAGAAGTTCTTTGTCTATAGCCAATGAAATCATTTCATTTGAGACTGTATCGCATGTAGCAGTAACATCACCGTCACACTGACTAACAGCCTGCTACACAACCACAGCCACAGACAACAACCCACATTAGCTTCCTAGCTAATTAGCTTGAATAGCTAATGTCGCCATAAGTCTTGTGTTGCACCTTAGCTTGCTGAATGAGCGACCACACAGTCAGCTGTAGCACAAACATCGCTCAGTTTAGATGCTAAATGTCCTTATTCTTCTGCACCACTGCTGATAAAACACTGTCTGCTCCTGGAATCAAACATGCACAGCGGCACACCCACCCACAGGGGTAGAGGCTTAAATATAGTGTTATTGAATTGCTGTGGCATTATAACAAAGTATGCAGTAAGTTCTTTTATTGTAGTTGTTCTCTTCTCTGAGAGCTGGATATCAGACTGAGATGTGACGACCTTTGTTTGTTTTCCAGCTGCAGATCAACTACCTGGGTAACTACATCCCCAACACCTGGACGTTTGAGAGCGGCTGCACAGTGTGCCACGAGGAGCTCAGCCCACTCACAGCTCTGAAGGTCTGATCACAGCTCCTGACTGTCTACTTTTAATCAATACTGAGAATTCATTTAGCTGGTCAGTGGGTGTTTTTTTTTTTACTTGATGCTTGTTTTTCTCCAACAGGAGAGCGAGTACCCGCTGGTGGTGATTGGCGTCTTCATCCAGCAGCCCACCCCCTTCGTCACAGTGTTCTTTGAACGCCTCCTGAAGCTCCAGTACCCCAAGAACAGGCTCAAACTCTTCATTTACAACCAGGTAACAGGAGGACATGTCCCTGTTTCTTCTCTGAACTGCAGGATGACATTTAATGACACACTGAAATCCAAATGTAGTGATAAAGGTATTCCTTTATCACTACATTTGGATGCTGCTCAAAGACACCAGAATACTTTTCAAGGCTAAAAATGAGCTCTCCCAAAGTTGTGTTGTGTGTTGTTGTCATTAGTTGTGTTTTTAGTTTCATTCACTGCTCAAACTCTTAAAGGAATGACAAAAAGGATGAAAAGAAGAGTTAATTAACCCCTTTGAACCCAACCAATGCAACTTTTGTCAAAACTCACACCCCTTCTTCTAAGAGTCATAATAAATCTTCAGTGCAGACAGGAAGTATTAACGACATGTCATGGTGCACATTCACCAAAATGTAAACAAAAATATTGGCTGTTTGTGCCACCCAAAGCATGATGGGAACTGTAGTGCCAACACGCAGTTTTATCGCAAATAGAATTAATTAAAGAAAATCTTTAGGAGACACATGGACACAATGAATGAATATTTGCTTTTTTGTTCTTTATTTTGACAGAATTGAGACTCAGAATGTCCCTGAAACACTGATTCTCTGCTCTGTTCAGTCGTATACACATATTATACACATATTATACACATATTACAGATTTTTGAGGTGTGCTGAAAACCTGTGGATATGTAGTTTTGGCAAGAACCATAGTGACCATGTCAGTGTCTATGAATAAAGTGGGTGAAAACTAAGCAAGAAAGGCAAGCATTTAAAGGGTTAATGATTCCCCGGTGATAAACCTATTTGACTTTAATGCCTCTATTATTCCTCATTAAAAAACATTCAAGAGCATGCCATCAAAATAAAAGCCCGCGGCTACCTCGCTGTTTAAAAGCAAACAGAGTTTCTGGTTGTACAAACATGCTCCATAATAACAAAGTGAGTGCCAGCAGGGGAAGACCCAAATGCAGACAATCGAGGCAGACTGGGACAGATCAGTGATTTATAGCCAATGTGAAGATGTATACAGGCTTTCAGGCAGGCAGACAGGCGGGGACAGGTACAGGTACAGAGTCGGGGTCAGGTTCAGGTTCTGGTGGCTCGAAAGCAAAGGCACAAAGCAACATGGCAATCTGGCGATCTGGCAGGGTGTGAGTGAAAATGGGCCGGTTATATACTGCAGGGCTGTATAACAGGTGAGCAGGTGGATGTGGGAGTCAGGTGACTGCGTCAGGTGGACAGGAAGAGAAGGGACAAGGCAGCTACTGTGTGTCCGTGTGTGGTGACTCAGACTCTCTGTTTATGTCTCATTTTCCCTGCAGGAAGTTCATCACGAGCCTCAGGTCAGCTCTTTCCTGAAGGATCATGGAAGCCTGTATCAGGACGTGAAGTTCGTCGGGCCTGAAGAGCAGATGGACGGAGCTGCCTCCAGAAACCTGGGCTTGTGAGTTCCCTGTAACCCGGGGTCTGACGTCTGGATGACAAACCTTGGGCTGAAAACATTTCTAAAGAAACTGAGTAGCACAGAATCATATGTGGTCTCCTTAGAATACATGCTCTAATGTTTAACTGAGCTAACAGTCGGTGAATATGTAACACACGTGTCTTTCCTTCCTCTCAGTGATATGTGCCGGAAGGACGAGGACTGTGACTATTTCTTCAGCGTGGACATTGAAGTGGTCTTACAGAACGAGAACACACTCAAAATCCTCATCGAACAAAACCTGTAAGTATGTTTATCAATATCTGGCTGATGTGTTGGGGCTGCTGTAACCACTCTGTGTACCTGCTGAAGAAACATAATAACAGTGCTTTACCTACCCCTCAGTGCTGTTGTGGCACCGATGATAACCCGAGCTGGTCGTCTGTGGAGCAACTTCTGGGGAGCCCTCAGTGCAGACGGCTACTACGCCCGGTCTGAGGACTATGTGGACATTGTTCAGGGACGCAGAGTGTGAGTTCTTAAACGTCGTTCCCTAAAGAGTTCAGAAGGGCGTTTAGCAACAGAAGACTTTTAGTGACAGACAAGAATAACGTAGCTGCCGTCCAGACAACTTTACAGACCACTGCAGTGTGACCATGTAACCCATGGTGGGGTGCAGTAGAGAAATGTATCTTAATATATGTTGGAAATATCCATAACATCTTTTTTTATTCCAGAATTATTACATTTGGTTCTTTTCACTGGGAATCAGTAAAAGATAGATTCTGTTAAACTCATAATCGACCATAAATTCTCAAATAAAAGCCTGTGTTCGCTAATTATTTCCAGTTGCTTCTCCTTTTTGTTTTGGTGACTAAGCTACTGTCAGTGAAATTCAACACTTCCTCTATGTGTTTCAAATTAAAAGCCCACCATGAAAGGGGAGGATTATGTCCTTTGAAGGCTTTTAATGTGAACATCTGCGCAGGATGTGACACGTTCCATCGACAGCAATGAAGAAAAGGAAAGTAGAAGCAATTGGAAATAATTAGTGAATAAAAATGGTAATTGTGTTTAAAAAAGAGACAAGTGAAAGCCGCAGAGTGGTGACAGGAGCAGGTCAGAAAACATGGAGGCTTCTTACTGAAATATGATGAGACAGTCCTGTCTCTGGTTCTCTCTGGCTGTTTGAGAGCTGACAGTAGTTTAATACAGTCTGTTCCTGATAGTAGATCCTAGTGTTGGTGTGTAAATAGTGTGTGTTGTGTTTTAGGGGTGTGTGGAATGTCCCATACGTGTCCAGTGTGTACCTGGTGAAGGCCAGCCTCCTTCGATCAGAGCTCACAGACTACGAGCTGTTTACCTCACACATCTTAGACCCTGACATGGCGTACTGCCTCAACATCCGCAACAAGGTCAGTAAGAGCCAGAAAGAGGGAATTCACATAATGGACTTATATTAGTGTTAGTACGTGTGTACTGTAGTGTATATGAACATGAAGTACAGCATGGAAAGGATAGTTTCATAGTTTTTTGCTCTTTCTGGTAAAAAAATGAACATTTCTAACTGTAAATGTAACATTATATTATAATGTTTGACCTGTTGTGAATCTTCCTCTCAGGGAATCTTCATGTATGTGACCAACATGCACACGTTTGGTCGCATCCTGTCAACAGAGAACTATCAGAGCAGCCATCTTCACAATGATCTGTGGCAGATCTTTGAAAACCCAGTGGTGAGATATCAATATCATATCAATACCAGCTATTGCATGAGTGGTGTTAGTGTTGGTGTTGTGTAACATTCTCAGTAAAAAGTAGAACTGAGGATCTTTGTAGAAAGTACTTGGTGTGATTCTTCACTGTTTGAAAATAAGGACTACAATTCTCTCTAGCCACAATGCCCTCCCTCAAGCACTGAATCAGTCAACCCATCTGGTTATGATTACTCATCATGCACTCTGTCCAACATTATACATGCTTCAATATGCAAGAAGACAGCTTGAACAGAATATTTCCCCCACAGTTCTGTTGACAGTATCAGATTACTACTAGTAGGCTACTTAGCTACTTACTACACTTTGGAAAGTTATTATTCTTAATTCAACTGAATGAGTCTGTGCAGCTTCATACAGACCAGCCAACAACAGCTGGAACTGTAGCAGCTGTAGAACAACAGCATCACCAGCAGCAGGAACAGCTGTAATTGTGTTTGTAGTAAAAGTGGTAGAATTGCTAGCAGTAGTAACGTAGTAGCATTGTGTGTCAGTACAATTTGAACGTCTTGCATGCAGCATGATAACTGAATGAACAGTTGTGAACGTGCTCTGTGTGTTTCTTGCAGGACTGGCAGGAGCGCTACATTCATAAGAACTACTCTCTCATCATGAAAGACAACCTGGTTGAAACTGTGAGTCAACCTGCAGACACACTCAACCAGATGTCTGCAGGGACATCGAAGCCATTAAGGCATTTGCTGCACTGAAAGAGGTTTTACAGCTGTAAAATTCTACAGTTTCCATGGAGACTGTTTTGTTTGCTCGAGCTTGTGATACTGTTATCATCTCATCTGTTAGCGCCTCACATAGTTGGCCTATAGATAGTAAAACAAATGGCAGGAGAAAAGAAACCAAACTGATCAGAGGAGGAACAAAATTATACTTCTGGAGAAATACAATAAAAGAAAGCACATATGAAAAAGTCAATTTGATCCTCAATTAACAGCAAACAGAAAACAACGAATGTGGGAGGTAATTGCAATGAAAATGAACTGTGGACATGAAATACCTTGCCACTTACTGACTGGAAACATAAAACCGTAGAGACATCATTAATTGCAGAGGGGCTGGAAGAGCACAGCTGTGCAGCAGAGTGATCCAACTGTAGACTGCTGGTCAAATCTATAGTGTCAAATCAATTGCTCATCATTAAGCGTATCCATCGGGTTCTCCCAGTCGTGGAACTCTCTCCTCAGGATGCGTTCATTTTCTTCATTTATCGCCTTAAACTCAGCCATGTTGCAGTTAAGAAAGATTCAGAGCCAGAGTTTTTTACTTACTTACTTTGGTTGCTGAGGTGTTTTGTGCAACGGTTAAACTAACATTTAAGTGATTCCTTCAGTAAAAGACCAAGATGAGGAGAAAACCTTAAATATTTAAGTGAACATTTTAAGGAAACCTTAAGGAGAAGACTACAGGGTGTTTTGTGCAACTGATATTATTTTAAGGAAACCTAAACTCTTAAACTTTAAGGAAAATCTTAACATAAGGTGTTTTGTGCAAGCGGCCCCTGGGTTCTTCTGTTCCTGCAGAGTACAGACTGTCACTCAGTGGTTAAATGGTGCCGTGTCTTCCTCTGACCCCCCCCACAGCCCTGTCCTGATGTGTACTGGTTCCCAGTTTTCTCTGATGTTGCTTGTGACCACATTGTTGAAGAAATGGAACACTTTGGGAAGTGGTCAGGCGGACGCAATGAGGTACGTTATCATATAGGTCCATAAAAATAATAATAATCATCTTTGTCACTCAGTATTTGTGTAATAAGCAGCCACGTGCACCTGCATGTCATGTGGCAGCTCTGATTTTACTGCCTGAAGAATCGTTCAGTAAGTTTCTTGATGTTTAAGGTCTTGAGGTTTCATTTTGTTGTTTGTCAGGACAAAAGAATCCAAGGCGGCTATGAGAACGTCCCCACAGTCGATATCCACATGAATCAAATCAACTATGAAAAGGAATGGCACAAATTCTTACTGGATTACATAGCACCGATAACAGAAAAAATGTATCCTGGTTACTACACCAAGGTAAGACTTCTGAACACGGGTGGGACCATAGACTGTATATACAGTATATTATACTATACTGTATATTATATACAGTCTAGGGGTGGGACAATGAAGGTAAAACCATCACTGTCACACATTCTTATGACATGAAAATAAGTCAAATTCATCTATGTTTTATTTCCTAAAATGATGTCTGCTATAATCTGACTGTCCTCATGCATCCTACTTTGTCTCCAGCTTTGTTGCAGGGTGAACATTGCTGTAGTGCTTGTACTGCATTTCCCAGAGTGCACTTGTCAGTCCAATAGTGTAGCAAAGTGGGAAGAGTTATTTCCAGCATCCAAGGTTTCAAAAGCAAAAGTTCTGTTTATTTTCTGCATAGAAAATGTAAGGTGTCTGGCAGGTCTTGGGTCATTAAACCCCAAAAAACTGATGTCCTTCTCCTGAGGCACTTGATAAATGAGGACCTGGTGTCAGTAACATAAACATACAGTATTAGTATTATAGATTAAGTATTATAAATCACCCAGGAGACTCCCATCCTGCTATTTTGAGGGATTTAAAGAGGGAATGTTATACTAAGAAGACAGTAACTTTAGAATATCCCCACTTGATGTGTCTAACTCAGACCGCTGAAGCCTCATATTAGCTTGAGCTGAACTTTGGAATATATATAAAATGACTGTGCACTTTGTCCCCCATCTCTTACATAGGAAGTGATCTCTTAAAGGTCACCAAACAGGACTGTTTCAGTGTTCATATGGACACCTGACAACCTGCCCTTTAATATTATCATTACAAGATAACCTGAGGCCAAACCCACTCTGCTCCTCTATAGAGTCAAACTGTGATAACTTTCTCTTGTTCTTTATCTGTTGATGGATGTTATGATACTGTGGATGGTGCTTTTGTCTGTTTAGCTAATGCTAACTAGCCCACATCTTCTTCTAGGTGGTACGTCAAGATGTGTTGGATTGTTTCGAAAAGGGGGGAAATGCTCTTACCATAAATTCTCAAATAAAAGGTGGTATTCTGATCATGGATGAGGCCGTCTCCGTGGTGCATCGACACAGTTTTAGCATCAAGCTAACAAGTTTCAACGGTTGGTTTAGTGTGGACTTTGCACCCTAACTTAAGAGAGAATTCACATAGAGCTGCTGCAACAGGCTGCTGTTTCTTTCAGCTGTCGATGTAAATTCGGAGATTTTATTTGAGAATTTCTGGTGCTACGAGACAAGCAGACATATGTATGGTCTTCCTAGTTAAATCTGTGATTAAAGAAGAGAAGGAAGTAACTGGAAAGTAGAGTTGCAATCTAAAACACAAACTTGTGTTTTTGATGTGTTTTAATAGTTTTTTATGGCTCAGAGGAAGACGATATATCAGGCTGTGATATACACACAATACATCAGACTAATTCTTTAAGAAAATAATTTTTACCAGCAGTTATTTATGTGAAAATGTGGTGATTCTGAAAAGTTTTCTAAATGATTAGATGACTGACAGAAATATAATTGATTATCATTCATTTATCATGTAGAAAAACATCTGTGGGACAAAATCAGCAGTTTAAAGACCTTATGAACATGTGATGCATTATTTTATGGACTAACTGAATAATGTATAAATGTGAATGAGAGTAACCATCAGTTGCAGCCCTCTCATTGGTTCCTGTGCTGCTGCTGCTGCTGCTGACCAACATGTCTTCTCTCACCAGTGTGCCACTCCCTTGAACTTTGTGGTGAGATACAAACCTGACGAGCAGCCGCTGCTCGCCCCTCACCATGACGCCTCCACATTCACTATTAACATAGCTCTCAACAGCAAAGGTGTTGACTACCAGGTAAATGAGGTGGAGCAGGCAGGTAGTAGAGGCTACAGGACATGATGATGCAGGTGGTCTGCACCTCTCTCTCTGCTTCTGTGCTCCATCTCTGGAAGTGAATGCTGGAGCGGGAACCAAGCTTTTCTGTCCTGAGCAGGAGCTGCGAGGGGGAACATGTGAACACACCTGAGCAGTTTCTGTGTGAATGCTTGCATGACTCCTTTCTGTCTGTGTGTTTGCAGGCTCAGTTTGACTTGGCCTTTGTAGTTAGATATAAGCCAGATGAGCAGCCCTTTCTGAGACCACACCATGATGCCTCCACATTCACTATAAACATTGCACTCAATCAAGTGGGCCTGGATTACCAGGTGAGTGTGTTTAGAGGTTGGTACAAATCTGACATTTCCAACAGGCAGCTTGTCATTACTACATCCTAAAAGATCAGTTAGTGAGCACCAACTGTTGTTTACCCAACATATAATCCCATCACCACTGCAGCTGTTCATGTTAGACAACACTTGGTTATTTGATGGGAAATCCACCTTAATTCAGAATTTACATTATGCTGTTCAAATGATTTTAGATACAAACAGGCAGCTGTTTCCATGAACTAGAAATAAGGCATCAGTCCTTGAATTCCTTGACTTCCAGCTGCTCTGTGTTGTATTTGAATAATTGAGACAGTTCTGTGTAATGGATGTGTCCCAGTGAGAGAGTTTGTCAGTTCATTCATTTAAAGCCTGGAAGAATAAAAAAGGGCACCGTGTCGGCGTCCTGTCATATTAAAGAGAGACTGGTTCACATTCACAAATTAAAACTCAAAAAAGAAAAGTAAAAGATGCACTGTGAATTCTGTTTTAAGGTGGAACAAACACTTGTAACAGTAAGTTGGATAACACACAAGACAACTTTTATTTTATGGGTCAGTCATTTCCTAATCAAAAAGAATAATGTAATTTGGTACTAATTGTAGGGAAATAGAGCAAGAAAAAAACAAGTAAAGTAAATATTCATTCACTCTTCATTTATTATCCAAAACTTTAATTATTTCCATTTAGTTATTAGTGAAAACTATTATTTAATGAACAGCAGGTCAGCTGAACATGCAAAAAAGCTTTCAAATAGTTTGAAGCATACCAGTTGAACAATGCCTTTATTATGGAGACTTTATAGGAAATTATTAGGAAAAACAGTCCAGAACTAACTAAGTGTGTGCAGCCAAGACAACAGAGAAATGCAGTAAGACTAAACTTTAGTGACTGAAACCTGAAACACAGTGTAATACAAAGGTTTTATTAAAGCATGGTGCTGAAATCAGAATCACGTCACTGAAAGTGGAATGCCATCTTATCTCTGGCATGCACATCTACATCCCTGGTGTTTCAAACTCTCCAGCTGTGTCTCTGTGTTTGTGAGTCTGTCTTCTTTGCATGACATGTGGAGCTGAAGCTAGCAGCCTGGTATTTATTGTTGCATCCATGTTGTTTCCTGCATCCTCAAACTGGACTGAACACTCGGCCTGCCGTTAGACCACAGTATTATTGGTTTATGCTACAAGAAACAACTGCTAAAAGTACAACATATATCATATTTCATCACTGATAATTATTCATTAACTAGAAATCACATGTACCCAAAACCTCAAATATAAGCCAGCATTACTATCATGGCAGGCATGAATTAGACACTTTCTTTTTTTAACACTAATGTTGTTTTCATTCACTAATTATTTGTAGTTGATTCACTTTGCTGTTTTTTCAATCACTGTTAAGATACAGAATAGAAGTCAACACTTCACACAGGTTTTTCACAATAAAAGCCCACAAGGAAAGGGAGGGATTATGCCCATTGAGCCACTTGAAGATGTTTAATGTGAAATATCTGTGCAGGAAGTGACATCAGGTTAACAGTGACTGAAAAAAACCCGGCAAAGTAGAAGTGATTGGAATTAATTAGAATGAAAACAGTATTACTGTTAAAAAGAGACATTATACTGACTTTATCGAGACAACAGGTAAACAAGGAGGAAGTGCTGAGTTCTCCTCTGCCTTAAAATAAGCCTGCTTCAAATAAAGGCCACTGTTTGAGAATGTACAGTACCTGACATCACTGCTGATTTAAAAAAGCACACTGTAAGCTTTTAGGTTGAATTCTTCCAGGCAGCCATTGGTTTCTGTTGATTTCAGTGTGTTATTAAAATAAACTTGCACAGATGATAAAGTTGCAAGCAAGAACCAATTTCAAACCTCTTCTTAGTGATGCATTCAAGGACACTTTGATGTTTTGATGTCAGTTCTTACAGTAGACTGGTGAAAAGCACTGACAGGCGTGTTGTAGGACAATCTAATCCTCATCAGACCTCAGTGAGCCCTCGTGTCCATTCATTTATTCAGGCTTTTCTTTTCACGTGTCCCCGTCTGTATCTCAAACAAGTACAAGATGATTCTCATAGAAATGAGCTGAAACCAACAGCTGCCTGGAGGACAGTAGATCAGCGTATGGCTAAAGGGTCAGAAATGTTCAGCAGACTTTTATCACAGCAGACTTGGACTTTTCGCAACAGGAAAAGCTCAGGTGTCACTGATAACATTAACGATGGCTCTGTTACATTCAAGAGTCCCAGTGAGCCATGACACTCTGTGACAGCATGAACAACACCAGGACCCTGAACCTGGAGCAGTTAAATGGAATTCAGCTGTCACTCGTTTGATTCTTTACACCTGTGACAAGTCAAAATGTCTGCTGTGAAGAAGGACTCTTGTTGTAAAGCATTGCACAAGGGAGAATAAACTGCAGGTAACAATAGCAACAGCTCTTAATGCTTTACACCAGCGATTCCCAACCAGGGGTATTTAAACACCAGGGGGTGATGGCTGGTGGTTTCAAACATTTACTACTTTTAGCTACCAAATAGTTTTTCAGATGAGTTGAGTCGATCTTTCCACTTACCCCCAGTTGGGAAGATGGACTCAACTCCTCTGGAAAAAAAACAAAACTATTTGGTAGCTACAAGTAGTAAATGTCTGAAACCACCAGCTTGTGGTAGTAATGCTAATGCAAACTCGACCAAACCCACTGAGAAATGTAACGACAATATCCACTTTTATATAATTCTATAATGTTAAATAACATCCAGTTCAAATCAGTACATTTGGAGCATGGTGTTGATTAACCGTTAACCTCAGACAGAAAGGTTAAACCGCTGATTTACAACCCTTTTCCTCTGCAGGAGCTTGACAACCTGTAACCTGGAGCTTCTTATAAACTGTAAGGACCTTGGGAAGCTCTGCTACGGGGTTCTTCAGCCCACATGTAGTTTCAGGACCTCGTCCCCAGAACCAGTGGCAAATGACGTTAAGTTTAAGTGTTAAGTTTCTGCAGCGGAAAAGGGAAGTTTCTCACAAGTTACCTTGACTTCATTTAAACCTTGAGTTTAGTTCGTTAGAAACACACTTTAAAAATGGGGGATGAGTTGAACGTGGACCAGGTGGTCCTTTAGCTGTCAGGTGATAACGTGTGTTGTGTTGTGACTGCAGGGTGGTGGATGCAGGTTCCTCCGCTACGACTGCTCCGTTCAGGCTCCTCGTAAAGGCTGGGCCCTCATGCACCCGGGCCGCCTCACCCACTACCACGAAGGCCTGCCGACCACCGCCGGCATCCGGTACATCGCAGTGTCCTTTGTGGATCCCTGAACTCCCAATGATGGCACACGTCACCGGCTAGTCCAGACCAAACAGGACGCACACTCCCTATAGCATCACCGCTGGTTAGTGCTGAATTAACTTAATATGTTGAGGAAGATGCTGTTACCTAATGTCAAGGTCCTGTCTTTGTGTTGCATATAACTTCATCAATGTAGAAAACTGAATCCAGAAACACTGTCAACAAAGCAGAATTCATAATTGTGTTTGACCACCCAGTTCTGGGAGGAATGGATGTTGCTAACTTCCCCTCAGCTTCAGTACAGAAGCTACTGTTGTCATCATCATTAGTCACTGTTTGGCCCTGTTTGGTCTGGAGTGTGTGGAGTGGATCAATAATCCAGCTGATCCTGTTGTGCCTTGAGCTGGACTTCTCTCAGGAAATCACCAGGAGATCAGCTCATTTCTTTTCTTTTTTTTTTTTTTTCTTTTTTCTTTTTTTTTTTTTTTTAGATGTTTGTGAAAAACTTTTATTTCAGTAAGTTACACAAACGTTCTTTTCTCGTTCCTTATCCAAAGCCTGTTGAGACTTATTTATTTTCTTTTGTATATTTTATTTGATTAAAAGCAACACTCCCAGATTTCTTTTTGCATTTGCAATATAACTGCATTTTGTGAGATTTTATATTGGAATCAGAGCTCACTGATGTTGGTCAGCTGAGTTTATAAAGTTGAAACATAGTCACAGTTAGTCACTGGGCTTTGAACACAACCTCAATAAAACAGTGAACTCAAGTCTCTCAACTCTGATTTAACTAACTAACTATATATATATAAAATTAGTGTGTGTAAATTCATAATTATTAACATCTGTATTCTAAGTGTGTTAATCCTGCAGGTGACTTAAGTGTGAAAGACATCAGACATGAAACTGAGAAACAGCAGTCTGTGAACACACCACCTTTGAGTTTTTTTCCCCCCAAGATCAAGAATTAACTTTCATGTCATATTATTTTAGGAGGATTAAATTTTATATTTCAAACACCATTTACTGTACATGCAATTATTCAGCTTGTTTCACAGTAACTGGTCTGGATCTTCGTTAGTAAAATATTCTATTTTTTTAGCTTTACAAGACATGATTTAAACTTTAAACAGATTAGTTTCCTTTTGATTTGTAAATCCATCGACTTTACTAAACAATGGTTTGATGTCTGAAAAGAACCCTGATGTGTTCATATATCCTCTATCAACAAGCTCTTCATTAAAGCCATTGGCTCTGTGGCTATACCATCCAGTCCGATGGAAATATTTGGCATTTTAGACTAATTTCCTGAAAATCCAGCCAGACAGATTTGGCATCTTTGGAAACTTTGAGAGCTCTGCTGGAATTTAAAATAAAGTTCAGAGGATTTGAACACAGTTTGAGTTTGTGATGACTGACCCACCTGTGAGTGGTGGACAAAAGCATGAATAGGTGTTCTGAGAGATGAAGGATGTGAGCAGAATTTGGTCATTATCAGTTACAATTTATTTCCTTTAGAATACATTAAAAAAGACGACTGGAGAAATGCGAGGTTTACAAAAGAATATTCCTCTTACAAATAACCGATCCTTTAGGAGTTGCTTGCATTTCATAATTTGACATTTCTTTTCAAAGTGTATACCACACTGACCTTTTGTTTTTAAACTGTGTGCAAATAATACAACGTAAGCCAGTAGAATATCACAAAGGTAAAATAAGATACAACAGAATGAATATGAAACGGAAAAAGAAGAGATGTAGACATCGTGAGTGAACTGGCAGAGTGGGAACACACCTGACATACAGGTATACTGAACATTTTCCAATTAAAGCGGCTATTTAAATAATTTCCACAGCACTTCCTCCATCAGTACAATAGAGCCACATCATTCTCACTGCACTGATCCTCACAAACACTGTTTTCATTCATCATTTACCTCACTTCTGTTTTTTTATTGCTATTAAGTTATCAAGACTGAAACTTCCTGCAAATGTTTCAAATTAAAAGCCTACTGCTAACGAGAGAAAATCTGTCCTAAAATCTGCACCTAAAATCTCATCTACCAAGTGTTTCATTGATAGCAGCTTAACAGCAATTAAAAAAACAGCTAAACTGAAGTGACTGAAAATAATCAGTAACTGAGACTAACAGATATGACCGCTTGTGTGCTGATGGGTATAGTGCTGTAGAAATGTACACCATACTGAATTTATCAAGACAACAACAGGTAAACCTGGAGGAAAACAGGAGTAGATCAGAAAACTAAAATATGATAAAATACTTGTAGAAATAAAGGCTTGTCTCTAATATAACCCTGTTTTACATGAAGGTCTGGTCCTCTCTGTTGTTGAGGTAAAATAAGGCCCCACTACTAATTTACAGTAACTGTCTAAAGGATAATACAATGTTGTTGAGCCCTTTAATACCCGACTGTGTACAGTGTGTTTGACAGTCCACACCAGTTCAATCACATACAGTTTTTCTGACTGTTGCATTCATTAACAGGCTTGTATAAAACACTCAAATAAGTTGGTCTCATTACCGTCATGTATAGATTTTTAAATGAATGACAGGTGGATCAGATACTACAGGTGAAGTTAGGTTGGTCTACGTTTCCGCAGGAAGATACAGGAGACAGAAAAACATACACAATGAAAGACAAGCACAGTCACACTGCAAGCCATGGAAGTCTTCCAACAGTTAGTTAGTTAGGTCGGCAGGCCCACGTGTGGGTGCACTGACCCCCCTGATCTCTTCTGGAGCTGGTCTCCACCCCAACCCCAGAGCAGTGGTTTAGGACAGAGGAGACCCTGCTGATCCTTCCACACTTTTAAAAGTATTTCCCTTCTCTTCACATTCTCGTTTGATTTCAGGTCTAATGAATCCTAAAGATGACAGTATTTTTATGTGAAAGAACTTCAATGTATATACTCCCTTTTTCCTTTTCCCCCTTTGGCCTGGTTTGACTTCTCTCCCTGTGACGTCCCATTCACCAAGCCGACACAGAGGAGGGCTGTTTTTCTTGGCCTGGTTTGTTTCCCCCCCGTCCCTCCCAATCCTGCCTGACTGACACTCTATAGCAGAAGGCAGCCGCCCTTCTTGCCTCGTCTCTTGGCCTGCAGCGCCGCCCTGGTGGCCATCTCAAACACCTCCCTCACACCATCCTTCGTCTTGGCTGAGCACTCCAGGTAACCAAAGGCATTGATCCGATTAGCCATGTCCCTCGCCTCGTCGGACTTCACTGGTTCCTGTTTGGAAAACACAACAGAATTATTAAAAAGTGTAGAGTTTAGTATAATAAAACACTTGGAAGACATTGCATGTTCACTCCATCAGTGGTCAAAATGTAGCATCACTGTACAGTATGATCTCTGTGCTGATAACAACTTTACAGCAGTTGGTACATACAAGTAATATTCCCCAGTGTCTGAACCAGGAAATAAAGATGATAAAATATAAGTTAACAAATCAACCTGGAAACAATTAACAGCAACTGATGACATTTATACAGCTAAAGGAAACCCAACCGTATGTAGTTACATTTGAAGTTTCCTGTTCCTTTAACTGAATTAGTAAACTAATCAATTGACGGAAAATAACCTATTTAAAGGATCAATTTCTTGAGTAATTCATCAAGTAAAATCATCCAAACTCTAGCTGGATTTCTCTGGTTTTATATTTTTGTAAACATTTTGTTTTTAGACTTAAAAATGTAATCAATGCTGATGAATATTATGGGAAAAGAGCTGCATGCTGGGAATCAAACTGCAGTACATGAAGGCTTAAAAACAAAGATGACCATTTATATGTTTTTAGTCTGACACATGAGTTATGCTAGTAGTCGATCTTCCTTTAACATTAGCATTAGCATGAGCTCCAGGGCCCCACTCACCTGTTTCATCTTAGCCAACTCTCGGCGTGTGTGCTCGTCATTTCGCAGGTCTTTCTTGTTGCCCACGAGAATAATGGGCACGTTGGGACAGAAGTGCTTCACCTCAGGTGTCCACTTCTCTGGAATATTCTCTGCATCAGGCACAAGATACACATGTTGAACATGGAGCAAGTGCAAACACAACACTTGTCAAAAACAACAGCGACAAAGAGGAAATCTCACCTAGACTGTCCGGGCTGTCAATGGAGAAGCACATGAGGATGACGTCAGTGTCTGGATAGGAGAGAGGCCTCAGGCGGTCGTAGTCCTCCTGACCCGCTGTGTCCCAAAGAGCCAGCTCCACCTGCAACAGGACAGGACTAGTTCACTACGTACATACAGCAGTACATCTTTATAAGGATTCAGTGGGCTCAGAGGCCTACAGTGAGAAGCGTACAGTTTCTGAATTCTGACGCTTGTTTAGTCACTCAATTTTGACATTTTGAAAAGGAGCAAGTCACAACAGACCCCCCTGATTTAAGAGGAATGGCTCTCAAAGTCTGTGGTTGTATACGTTATGTATATGTTGATACTCTGCATGAGAAATTCAAGTTTGTGAATGA
Organism: Maccullochella peelii; assembly: GCA_002120245.1. Lineage (NCBI taxonomy): Eukaryota > Metazoa > Chordata > Actinopteri > Centrarchiformes > Percichthyidae > Maccullochella > Maccullochella peelii. Next base: position 47,585 of record LKNJ01000332.1, on the reverse strand, counting down.
TTAGAAAAGATGTGTAGTTGTAAATAAAATAATTGAAACAAGTTATATCAACAGGAAGGACACAAAGAGCAAATATAAGAAAGAGCTAAGATAAAGATAGGTAACAAGAAATTCCAAACTAGGTTTGAGGTAATTTAGAAACCGCCTCGTCGTTACAGACAAGCTGTTTTTTTATATACTTTGAAACAAACCCAAATGTTCAGAGCCTCAGACTACACACTCCATGCTATGTTAATGGCCTAGTGCAAAAAATATAGAGAACTGACATTTGTTATTCTAACAAACAGCTTACCTGTTTACCATCCACCTCAATATCGGCCACGTAGTTTTCAAACACTGTGGGCACATAGACCTCAGGGAACTGATCCTTGCTGAACACTATGAGGAGACAGGTCTTACCACAGGCTCCATCACCAACTATCACAAGCTTCTTTCTGATTGCAGCCATCTGAAAGAATGACAACAGAGTGAAGACAGTCACCGGTGTGCAAGATCAGGGATGTTTACAGGCAAGTTCAGGCAGCTCAGAGGTTTAAATGACTCAGTGAAAACTTTTAACCAGAGTTCAGCTATTTTGTTCTTGGAGAGCTACAATGTAGAAACGTGTTGTACCAACCAACCGAACTGTGAACACATGCTCGTTAATCCCATGCTCCTAAAATCTTGCTTAGTAAAGCTGCAATGTATTGTCATAATTTATATTTAGAAAAGTTAAGCTCCCAGCTCTGCTGTTTCCTGTCTTCTCAGGTACTGTACTTCACTGCATTCTGCTCCAGGTCTACATGGGCATTCAGACCAAAAACACCCCTGCATCACCACAACTTACCAGGTTGTGTTGGTGTGTGGCTGTGTTGCTAAAATGATGACACAGGATCCAGGGAGGACGGTTTGACTTATGGATCCAGGAGTTTATAGGTGTGTCAGATGATTGCAAGATAAAATGTGGAATAACACTGTTCCACCAGGAATGTTCGCTTGCATGTATTTGAACCGATGCATTGCTGAGTCAAAATTGAGCCAGGTTAAACTTTCTTGCTGGAGACATCAGTGTTGAAATGAGTGAGGGGGCTGCGATGTCCTATGCAGTACTGTTGTTGGTCTGAACACAGTGTAAACCTTTAATGTAAAGCTAAAGCTGACTAGAATTCAAACACCCGCAGCCACTGTTTTCTACAACCAACAAAATCATAACCATCCAACTTCTATACAAGCCTGAAAGCAAAACTAGGGGGTGAGACCCTGTTTAGTTTAGGTTGTTGCCAATAGTCAAATCAATGAAAACACATGATAATAAATCACAGTATAACATGATAATTGACAGAATCATTCTTATTCCTTTAATCAAAAAGGATCTAAATGATATCTTGGATAATTTTTTAAACCAACATTCATTTGATGATAACGTATGTTCATAAGAAGTAAAATTAGGATATTGTTGTCGCCATTTTTTAACCCACAGCAGGTAACTTCACCATTTACTGAAGCTTCTAAATTGTGCCTAAATAAAATTCAAACCAACCCAAATATAGATTTTTAGTGGATGGATCTAGAACTAATTCACACTCAGATTACATCATATTCAGCCAGTCTTCCTATAACCACCTATATGAGCTATAAAGAATGAACTGGGTTAACGTGGCTCACTCTAACACACTGTTGGCAAAGCTTATAGTTATGACACTAATAGAGCGTTTAAGCTCTTTAGCTAAATGGCGTATTGGGAGAATTTGCATTAGTTTGCATTGTAACTTCACTTCCTCACTGCTATTTACCTCAGATTTAAAGGGCTGTTGCATCTGTCAGCTTAACCTCTGGTGAATTGCTTCACGTTACCGATAACTTGCCATCCTAACTTTCCCTTAGTTTACATTAATACTCTTTTTTTGACCACAGAATCAGTGAGGTACCAGCTAACTTCTAGCTAGCAGTAGTTTCCATTCCATCTAAGGAAGCTAACTATTAGCTTGCTAACTTTGCTTAGTTTTTCAGGCTCCTGTCAAGCTGGACACAAGACATTTTGAGACCACAATATGTTGCTCGATTTTAGCAGCTACCCCGACACACAAAGCAACTAAGCAGAGATTCTGAGTCGTCACTTAAAGGTAATTTTACCGTTTTATTAGAGATACTCGCCTTTCTTAGTTTTCCTGTCGGACCCAACTGTCCCGCCCCCGACAAACAAAGCAACGAAGATTGCGCCCGCCCACATTACATACTTTCAGCCAATGGGACATGGCAAAATCATGAGTGACGAGTACCTTAGCCAACCAATATAGTACATATCGCCCAGGCCCGTTTTACCCTTACTCTATATGAAGCCGTCAGTACCATTTGGCCCCGGGTGAAGCCTCCCAGGGAGGTTCCCTTCTCAGTTTGACGCTGGATGTGTAAAACAAGGCTGCCCAAGTTGCTTTACATCTTCTTTCTTATTTCTCAGGTTCTCTGTGAACATAGTAAGAAAAGTGCAAAACAACATGGTTGTGTCCTAAATTACTACCTTGTTAACTAATCCTGAAAAACCTACATGCTGTAATTAACACCAGTAATTTGAGATTTTGGACACTTTCTTAAATCATTATTATTTTGAGCCATCACTAACTGGTATAATGTTGCATGATTATCATTTACATATCTAACAAATACAATGCATTGCTTTATGGACGCTACACTTTCATTTCATTGTTTTTGAGGCACTATAATTAATAAATAATATAATTGATTTCTTAAACACTTAAACACAAATGAAATGGCAGGAAGTAAATGAATGGGTTGCAATGGAGTCATTTCGGACTCAGACCAGGATATGGCTTGGCCTTTAGACAATTTTCAGCTCAACAGATTAATAATGAGCGACCAAGAGGTGCAAAAATGTCCGTAATCTAAAGTGTTTAATTGACAGGTTTTAGGTGGCAGTACCAAAGTGCCCAGACTGGGAGGAAGCTGCCTGGAAGGCTGAGTTCAGGGCAAACATAGCATCACACTGGGCGTAATTTTACTTCCCCTTTGTAATTTTGGATTTGTTCAATTTACTTCCCCTCCGAATACACGTTTTATTTCACTGTTTTAGCCATGCTAACACCATGACTCCAGTACTTTGGTCCAGACTGAAATATTTCAACAACTACTGGATGGATTACCATAATATTTAGTTCAAACATTCCTGGTCCCCAGAGGATGAATCCTACTGACTTTAATGTGCCTCCAGCAGGTCAAAATGTATCTAACACTTTGGTTTATGTCTGCTAAACTGATTCCCATCAGCCTCAGCTGCACATTGTGTTTACAGATAATTATCAAAACTTAGCATGCTAAAATGCTAAACTAAGATGGTGAACATGTAGTCAACATTACACCCGCTAAACTTCAGCATTGTCATTATGAGCATGTTAGCATGCTGATGTTAGCATTTAGGTCAAAGTGCCAAAGTACAGCCTCACAGAGCCAAAAATGTGGCTGCAGACTCTTAGTCTTGTTAAGTAATGTGGTGCAGTATTTACTTTAACTGGTCTACAGGAGAAATTAAAGTGTAGACTAACTGGTGTCCAAAAAAAGAAAGAGTAAAACTACCATAATATCTTAAATACTGCACATAGTAGACTGACACTAGTCACAGCCTGGGTCTTAAACGTTATACACTTTCTATTTAATGTTAAAGTGCAACAAAGAATGCCCGTACTTTATCCTCACATATCATTTATACATTAGCAGTCAGACAGGACTTACAGAGTGTCTTCTTTATATACTGCTCTGACCGGTTGATTGTCTACATTTTGCTGTCACCAATTAATTTCTGTGCTTTTCTTTAGTGGTATGTAGAAAAAATAACTTACTTTACAGTACTTTTTACCAGTGGTGACAGAAGTATTCAGATCCTTTACTGCAGCAAAAGTAACACCCCACTGTGAAAATACTCCACTACAAGTAAAAGTCCTGCATTCAGAACCTTACAGTAAAATTAATAAGTATTCAGCAAAATAAGTAAAGTAAATAAGTAAAAGCTCATTGTGTAAAATGGTCCCTGTCAGTGTTTTACTATTATATATGATGGTTCTGGATTAATATTGCTGCTGCATTAATGTGGATGTTGCATTTTACTGCTGGAGATGTTTAAGGCTGAATTTATGTAGCTTTATCACAAACATTCAAAATCACATATGAAGATACGTGGTTTTCACTGGACAGGAAGGGGATAAAAATCTGTAAAGTAACTAAAGCTGTCAGATAAATGTAGTGCAGTTAAAATTACAATATTTGTTTAATTACAATAAGTACCTCGAATTTGCACTTAAGTACCGGACTTGAGTTAATGTACTTAGTTACATTCCACTGTTTTTTTTTATTAATCCGATTGATTAATAACCATGCATTCGTTTTGGCCACATTTTATTTTACAGTATGTTGTGATCACGTGGTCAGGTGAAAGGAAGTTGACTTGTATGAGCCAATAAGCAGCGAGCTGATGAGCATGACGTTAGCCATTGGCTCGTTCAAAAGGGAGGAAATTTAAACGCTAACGTTGAGATTCGCGCGGCGCCTGTAGTTTATTCAGTGTCGCATCGGGATCGGACGGTAAGCTTCTTAACAAATCTCGCATATTTAGGACTACAACAGTAATTGTTTAATATTTTCAAAGTCAAAGTTTACTTAACGAGAGAGCCACATTAATGTAGCAACAGTTAATACGTGTTCATTAGAATTAGCTGTTAGTTTGATTCACGCTAACTAACGTCTGCTAAGTTGTGTTTCACGTTAGCCAGTTGTTTTCTCTCGGCAACGTTACATTAATATATAGCTCATATGAAGAAAATATGACTTCCAAACGCCATTTAGTAACTTAACGCTACATTACAGCAGCAATTTAAATGTTATTAACGTCTTTTGTGAGGCTTTTCCTGTTCGCTTCGTCAGTAATCGAATGTCTAAGCTAGCATTAACTGCTGGCTTTAATTGGAATTAAATTTATCGCTAGCTTGGTCGACTAACTTTACCACAAGGGCATTTGTTAAATATAGGTTTAACGTTTTATTGTTTAAGTGAGTTGTCGAGACAATGGCCGAAAGCGACGGTGATACTTGTGACCTGTACGAGTTTGATGCTCCGTCCCAAGTAGTCGACCTGAAAGAACTGGAAAACTCTGGAAACGAAGACAAGTGGTTCGGTAAGTCTCCCTTCAACCTTTTAATCTGACTGGTGTTTAGTTAACGTGAACTGGGACCTCTCCAGCTACCAGTCCATGCTCTGTATTGACTGGTCCATGCTGGACTTGAACCGGCCACCCTCCGGTTTCCAAGCCAAGTCCCCGTGCACTGAGATGTAATAACACATGAGTGGCATTACTACAGGCCGAAAGGCTATGACAATTGCAACTGCTCATGAAAACTGCCTATGCTACAGTGGCTTTATTTGCCCTAAGAGTAACTAATATGCAGATTAAATGACCCATCAAAGAATCTGTGACAGAGTCCACATCTACTTGATCTTTGACTGTCTTTTACGTGCAGAACAACAGGCCAGGGGAGTAGATGGTCACCTTAAAACACCTTTGAGACTCGACCAACCCTTTACGAGAAGTGATGTACCCAACCTGCCTAGAGCCATCGTAACACCTCTGCTCAAGACGGACGTGGATTCTGGTTAGTTGCACTATAGCTAAATTCTAAGGATGCCCACATGACTATTTTCTGTTAAGATGCTTGGCCTCTGAGGGTCTCTGCAGATACAGACACCCACGCACTTCTAGTGGATCATCAGTGATTGACAGGGATTCTTGCATGAGTCTATACATGGTTCTCATTCTGCCTTTAAATCGGTGCTGGAAGTATAAATGTATAGTATACATGTTACATTTCACAAAGATGTGGGTGTCGGACTGACCTGTAGCCCTCTCCTGTAGCCCAGTGAGCTTTATGGTGTCACATGTTGAGTGTGGAAAGATTGAACTGGATCCTTCAGGTGTATATACACTTGGTTAACGTGAACCATATGGACTGATCAATATTCCAGGTCCTAGCACGTCCACATCTCCACCTACAAACATGGTCACATCCTGGGGTGCTGGAACTCCTACTCGGACTGGTGCCCGACCAAGGACGAGGACCGCTAATCCACCCCCTGCCCAGCCACGCAGGTACAGTCCCTGTGATAGCTACTCTTATACTACAGTGTGAACTGTCTTAATGTGTGGCTACACAGTATATCAAATGAAACTGTGGTGCTGATTCCTGTAAACAGTTGTTGTGTTTTCCATGGCTCAGGGTTATCAGACTGTTATCTTGGTTTAGGCTTGAAGACTCATTTTAACAGAAGTGAGAGAGTGGAGTTTGAAAGATGAAGACCACAGGGAGGGAATAACAAAAGGGGTTGCCTCATGGGAAATGCAGGATCAAGTTGTTGTTTTTTTTGTTTTTTTTGTTTGTTGTTGTTTTTTTGGGGACTTGAGCATCTCATATAGTGCAATTTTGGCATTAGAACTATTTCTAATTGACTTATTCATTTTTAGGGTTTCAAAGCGTAAAGAGGCATCCAGCGGGCCACCAGTACCACCACCAAAGAAATACAAAAAGTAAGTGTGTGACTGTATCCTGCCCGTTACAGCAGCAAGTCCTCGGGACCTGCAAAGCCACAGAATTTCTTTCTTGCACTTCGACAGGGTCTCTATGTACAAGTGTTGCGTAAAAGCCCCCATTTGTTTTACCCTGTTGTTTCAAGCTTACAACTGTAGCTGTTTGTTCTAGGAGTCCTGTCGCCCGACCAGCCCGGAAATCCAGTAGTAGAAGGCAGTCGCAGTCCAGGACTGTGCCCAAAACCCAGGCAGCAGCTTCCACTACTGTAAACCCAGAGTGAGTCTGCTACTCCTTCTACTACCAGTGTTTCTCAGCCTCGTGCGCCTGGTGATCTTGCAAATATTTGGTAGTTTGGAAGAATTGCTTTTTGTTATTATGTAATCAGAACACCGTACAGGAACTAAGCTGCTGTGGGCTGCAGGCACCTCCAGTGTGCCAACTAAGGGTCGGGCCATGCTAGAATGTGTTCATATGACTTGTCTGTCGATAACAGAAGCTGCTGAGTACTCAATCATAGTATCTTGATGAATTTCATTGAAAGTGGGGTTCTAAATGAAGTATTTCCACTTTAAATGAGCGACTAAGCTGGAAAATCTGTCTTTTTTTTTTCTGATGATCAATGTGTCCAAACAGTCCAACTAGCTCTGGAGAACAGGAGCTGGAGCGCATCAGGAACCTCCAGAAGGAAGTGGTTCTGCTTCGCAAGAAGAACGAGGCCAGCTACAAAGCTGCTCTGGCTGGCGGTGAGTAGATGCTACTGATGAACTTTGTGGAGCTGCAACTTTATTTTTTTTAATTTTTATTTTTTTATAGTGTGCAGTGTTAGTCTGTTACCATTTTAAAAGATCTGTAAGTTGGGATTTAGTTTGACTTTACATCTTGAAAGGAAGTCTGGTTCTGTTATTTCAGATCCACCACTGAAGAAGATGGTCCTGTCCACGACTGTTCCTAAAGAATTCCACTTCAACACAAACACCCGTGCTAAGGCCAACACTTCATCCAACACAGGCTACAAGGAGGTGGACTTTATCACCCAGCTTCGCAAACCCTCTTCCCCAGTAAGTTTTATTTATTTCTATCTATCTATCTATCTATCTATCTATCTATCTATCTTTTCCAACTTTAAAGCTTTGTTTAAAATGTATCAAGGACATGAAAACCTTCACCTTTCCTCTTTTAGGCCAAGGCTATGAAAGGAGCCACAGTGCCCAAACCCTTCAACTTGTCGACAGGCAACAAGAGAAAGCTGGACGAGCCATCTGCCTATGTGCCCATGGCTCAGCAGATAGAGCGCTTCCAGAAACAAACCCCTGACCGCTACCATCTGCGCAGTCGCAAGAGTCAAGAGAGAGGTGAGCAGAAGACGTCTGTTTTCAACCTTCAGTGTCAGATTCATTTTTAACAGGGAGATGATGTTGTTTGAAATGTTTTCTGCGTAGTGGGGGTTTGAGTGTATAAGTCTATCACATGTGTATTGTTGTTTTGTTTTTGTTTTTTTGTCAGGGCCACCCCGAGTGAAGGGGGAGCACCTGAAGCTCACCCAGCCTCACACCCCAACCCTGATGACCCGCCAGAGGAGCCGGCCGCCCGCAGTTAAGAGCAGCGCTGACCTGGAGACTGAAGAGCTGGACAAACTTAACAAGTAAGAGCCTTTACTTCCCCACCACCAGAAAATGTGGCTGCCTGGAAAGGCAGTTTAAAAAAACAATAAGCAGAATGTCTATTGATAACGCCCAACTCTGACCACAAGGCTAGCCCCAAGGTGGGGCGTCCAATATGAGCGTTTTTGATGTCTGGACTATCTGAATTGGCCTATTGTGTCTTCCTTTCGAAGCATCAAATGACTTTCTTGGTGCCGTTAACTGATGTTGTTTTTTTTGTTTGTTTGTTTGTTTGTTTGTTTGTTTGTTTTTGATTGCAGGTTTAAATTCAAGGCCCTGGAACTGAACAGGAAAATACTGGAGAGCGCAGAGGGCCTAAAGAAGCCAGCCGTGAAGGAACCCACTGTACCTGAAAGCTTCGAGCTGCAGATTGAAAAAAGGCTTCAGGAGAGACAGGCCACCAAGAAGTCCCAGGAAGGTGAAGAGAAGCCGCACGTCTTTAAATCCCAGCCTCTGCCCAAAAAGATCTTGGAAGGAGTAGTGGTAAGTTTAAACCCTGCTGCCACGTCCAAGGGTTTACTTTACACCAAAGGCTGTTTTTTAATTGTTTTCAAGAGAATGTAAAGCTTAAGGTTATTTCCATATGAATTTAGGAAAAAAGAGCATTTCCTCTCGTCAACAGGGACTGCCAGAGAAAAAGGTTGTGCATCCAACTGTGCCAGTGTCTCCAGCTTTTGCCCTCATGAAGAGGGTTCATATGGAGCCCAAGGTTGAGGAAGTAAGGACGCACTTGTCGTTTGTTTGTTTTTTTCCCTCCACCCTACCCAACCCCATGTGAATCACCTTAAACCTGGTTTTGTTTTTGGTCAGGTACACCAGCCCTTGCCAATCAAGGCCCCCACAGTGCCTCACTTTGGCCTCCCTTTCCAGCCCCGGCTACAAGAGAACCACCACGTAGAGGTCTGTCCTTTCTCCTTTGAAGAGAGGGAGCGAGAGAAGAGGGCATTGAAAGAGAAGATGCTGGAGCAGAAGCAAAATGAAGAGGTGCAGTCACACTTCCACAACCTGTGATCTCTGAGTGAAGACACAACTGTTGTATCACTTTCCTGTGTTTGCTTTGAATTTTTCCAGGTACCACACTTCAAGGCCCAGCCACTGCCAGACTTCGACACTGTGGTCCTCCCAGAGAAGAAGAAGCTGGAGCTCACAAAACCTGAGCCCTTTAGACTGCTGTCAGATGAACGGGGAGCCATGAGGAGCAGTCGCTTGGAACAGATGGTATGACAGATCTGCACCTGCGCAGTTTTTATTCTCAACAATAACATCTTTATCCAGGAATCAAACATGACCTCTGTGCTTTTGTAGGTGAAAGAAGAGCAGAAACAACAGGAGGAAGCGGCAAGATTCAAAGCCAGGCCCAACACAGTCACTCACAAAGAGCCTTTCCAGCCCAAAAAGGAGAGCCGGGCTGCAGTGGGTAAGACTATGACACGCAGAGCTGCACCACCAACCCCTGACTGTGATGCACAGATGCTTTTAACATTTCTCACTGGCTGCCACTTCACATGGTTCCAGTGAACCATTGACTCCAAGCTGCCAGGAACAGCATCAAGCAGTGCAGCAATGTTTGGAGTAGTTGACTAAGTCTAGTGTTCGAGGTTTTTATTTTAAATAATAGGTCCGTCTCCCACTCAGAACTTTGACTTCCCTATCTCTCTTTACCTTTTTGTTTTGTTTTTTAAAAAAAGGCTCAGTAATTTCCTCAAACAGCTGCTCACTGTAGTTTCTATTAAACAGGAAATTTGTTTGGGACTATTTTGAGCAGAAGATTAATCCACATTTGTTGGGCAGCAGGACAGTGTAAGTGGACTTGAGTCCAAATGAGTTTAATAATAAAACAATATTTATTGCACTCCATATTGTTGATGTAGATCATTGGCTGCTGTAGTTCTAAGCTGCATGTTGTCTGACACATCAGATGAGTTTGCTTCGTTTGTCACGTGTAGTAACTCATGGCCATGTTGATGCAGCTTAAGGAATTGAGCGTTTATCAGTGGAGAGATGTTACATTAAAACAAACATGGCAGAATCGTTGGATTCATGGAGGTCTAAATGAACCAACAGATTGTTGGTTTGGGTCTGCACATGGATTTGTTGACCGTAAGAGAAATTATAGGCTATCACCAGACTTATCCTTTTCAAATTGCAGGTCACATGTTCCCCCTTGAACTATGGACAAACATTACAAACTTGACAATACAGTGAGGATTTCACAAAGGGCTGTAGGTGACGTTTCCTCCTGAATCCAAATAACTCAACTAGACTGAAAATGTAGCTTTTAAAGTTTATAGACATGTCACAGGCAGCAACAGCTGATATTTCAGCTTGAGGGAGAAACACTTGACGTGATTGTGAGATAATGAGCCTGATAAACTTACATGTAGAGATTCCACCGTGCTCGGAATGGAGCGTTGTCTTCATTAGATGGTTTATAATTGGCACTCTGCAGTGTTCAGTATTCTTGAAGTGGAAACATTGAAGATATGATTACATTGTTTTTGCATGTGAACTGTTTTGTATAACAGTTCATCGATACAGTGAAAATATTGTTGTGATGTAGATTGCAGCCCTGTTGAGTATTGATTGTCTGACACTACTCAAAGCTCCTGAAGGTGCTGAAGTGTTCTTGAGCGTTGTGTAACTCCTGTTCTGTTGCCTTCACCACCATCTGTCACGCCACTCTTAGAAGACTTTCATTCTTCTGCAGTTGTGGAGGCCTTTGAGCTAGCGACGGAGCGACGCGCCCGCGAGCGGCAGCAATACGAGCAGCTGGCCAATGAGAAGGAAGCTCTAAGGGCACTCATGGAGGAGGAGCAGAGACAAGAGGAGGAGCAGAGGGAGAAGGAGGAGGTCGCCAGGATGCGACAAGAACAGGTCACTGCAAAACGGTTTATTTGGAAAGGAGGTTCATGACATGCATCACTGAGAACACTCCCGTTGGTGTGGTGGCCAGTACATGGCCATAGCCCTGCTGTTAACACTACAGTTCATCAGGTCTGAAGACGTAGTGAACCTGAACATGGCACTGATTGGCAGGCCTGTGTTTTACTGTCACAAGAGAAATTGTCTCCGCTGGCATTTGACCCAGAAACGGGTCCTGATTACATGTGATTAACTGTTGACAGATGACTAGTTTTGTGCTGTGAGACAAGTTATGAATCAGGCAGTGCTCACATTTGAGTATAGTTACTCTTTAAACTTTATATTGTTTACAATGTGGAACATTTAAAGTAACAGGAAAAACTATATAAAGAGGAAAACTACGATTTGAGATATTTTTTTTATAGTCTTTGTAGATTGTGTGTATGTATGCATGCAGTCTGATGTCGGCTCTTTGCCTCCTGCAGGTTCACAAGGCTCAACCCATCAGACACTACAAACCTGTAGCTGTGAAGAAGAGTGAAGTTCCCCTCACAGTCCCCCAGTCACCAAACTTCTCTGACCGTTTCCGCCTGTGATCACCTGCCTGCTGCACTCTATAGAAATCTGCTTATTTTATTTACTACTACTTGATGTTTTTTGGCAAAAACCCTGAAATTAACGTTGACTTCCTTGAGACTGTCGGTAGGAAACTGGCTGTAAAGTTGTACATAGATGTGTATTTTAAACAACTGTAACTGTTTTTCTGTTCATGTTGAGCTTTAGGTTTCAACCATAAGCTGTATATTCTTCCTCCCACTTTTTGCTAATAACTCTTTCAAATAAAACTGCTAAAATTTTACCAACAATTATGGACATTAAATTACTTAAAGGCAACTTCAGCCTTAAACTGAAACTCAAACTGGTGTGGTGCTGTGCAAAGTCCTGACTGCTGGTTAATGTGACAAACTTTGAAACAGCTCAGCGATTTGGGAATCTGCAAGGATGGATTTACAGAGAAAGCGGGGGCCCAAAAAGTCTCCAGTCTTGTGGTTATTGGATTATTGCAAATGAGTTTAATACTATACGCAACTGTTTCACAATCGCATGGAGGGGAGAAAAAAAAAAAAACAGGACAAGAAGCCCGCTGACTCCATATTTCCAAAAACTTATGCTACAACTTGATTCAGGTCAGTAGGCCTCAAAAGCCTAAAGGACAGAATAAGTGAGTGCGAGTTACTGGAAGGAGATGGAGACAGCCAGACTTCCCCTGCTGGATAACGACATGCAGACCTCGATGCAAGGCTAACGTCATTAGCTGGGATGCATGTCAGTGGGCTCGGTCCTCAGCTTTGCTCTACAATGTCTGATGAAGTCCTGCCACAAACTCCTGATAGTACGGCTCTGAAATGAAAAGCACACAAGACTTCTTTTTAAGAGATCAGAAGTCAACTGATTGGATCCTTCAGGATTTCAACAATGGAAATGTTGAGAGCCACAAACCTGAATCTGGCTCAATTAATGAGTGTCTGATGAGGAAGTCCAGGACCACCATGGCACAGTTGGGTTTGAAGTCATCAGTAGCCAGCAGCTCCTTCACCTGAAACCAAGACAGGACATCAGAAAAAATGCTTTCCTGATGTGTAAATCTGGGTGTTTTTAATGTCACCACTCTGAATCTTCACAGGAACACTCCAGAACTAACAGCAGCAATGCAAACCTTCTCTATGGGCAAGAGGTAGAAGTCCTGCACCTCTCCATCCCCGACTCTGGGCCTGAACTCCGGAGGAAGTTCCAGATCAAAGACAAACTGACTCTCTGGAAACACCCCCTCTTCATCCTCGTACGTGTAACTGGAAAATATATTGAAGTTGACTTTGTTTCAAAATGACAAGGTTCCTGCAGAACAGAAGGACACTGCACATGAAGGTGATCCTTCAGAGGACCTGAAGCCTCACTGAATCCACAACCAGTCCCAGCGCCCCCTTTTCATTTTCACCCTGTTCCTTAAAGTTTTCATGCAAGCAAACTAAAGATGTTACATTCGTCATGTATATCCTTGAGCTGTTGAACGCATTACTTCCTTATTAAACATTTGCAAACTGAGTTTTTGAACATTTTGAAACCTGCGTTGTTTATGTCTATGTTTTGCCTGTTACCAGTCTTCTACTTCACTGCATTTCTTGACACATCACCACCACCTGTAGAATAGCTTGAGAGCATTAGCAGGACTGTGTATCACATCCTTTGTGTGTTCACGAGAACAATGCACGGATGCACTGTACAGACCAAAGGAGTCGAGGTCCAGACGTCTGAATAAGATGGCACCTGAGGGTGGGCTGGAAAACAATGGATGTGGGTGTTTTGACACGAATCACATGCAGCTGGTGTGTTTTGTCCTTGAGACGCTGCACCAACCTTTTGGTATGTGGTGCCATTAAAAGAACAGACCTCATAATAGTGAGTAAACTTATTTGTTTGACAAAAGTTCCAATTTCTTGTCAACAAATTTTATGTTCAGACTCAAACCAACATGTTAGTCCGTCTCTCTGTACTGTATGACTTCCTGTCTGTGGCTCTCAGCTCCAAGCGTATTGGTTCCTACTGAAGACATAAATCTTTAAAAACAAATATATAGTTTCATGTTTAAAACAGCTGCTCACTAGTTTTTATGAAACAAACAGGAGGAAATAGTGAATTTCTTGGGGACTATTTTCAATGGCAGATGAATCCACATTTGGGGCAGCAGGACGGTGTCTAAAACTCCAGTGTGTGTGTTCATGGTGATGAAGGAACAACAGTGTGGCTCACTGATGTGTTTTTAATAGTTTTTATATATCAGGCTGTGATATACACACAGTACCTGTTAGCAGATACATTCACTGCTGGTTTGTGTTATTTAATCGTATGTGTTGACAGTAAATCAACAGACTTTAAGTCAGAGACTCACCTTACTGTGGTGACAGGAAGAGCCTTCTCAGCAATGGCTGCTGGGATACATGCTTCCTCCTGACATTCTTTGACCAGAGTGTGTTTGATGCCGACACCAGCAGCCAGACCACCTGCTGCCTGCAGAGATGCCTTCTTGAGTCATTTGTTGAAACTATTCCTTTAATTCACATGTATTATCACAGTTTGCTGTATGTACTACGGCAGCATGTGTAGATGCTGTCAGTTACAGTTTGACCTCACCACATTGTCCAGTAGTCCGGGGTATGTCTGCTTAGTGGGGGAGCGTCGGGCCAGCCACATGCTGACTTCCCCGCTGTTACTGACAGTGTAACCGTTGAGATGGACTCCATACCGCTTCACCCCAAAAAGACCTGCAGTGGAGCATCACAGGCAGCTCAAACAACACCAATAAAACATTATAAATATTTAATATGGAGAAACACTTACTTGTAGCTGCTCTTTCCATCCACATCACAGGGGGGTCAGAGAACTTCGGCATCACACTGTACTTCTGAAACATGACAAAGAATGGGATACATTTATAACATGTGGTGTTAATGAGAACATGTGACATTTTAGGTGTTAGGATGCAATTTTTTAATTCTTCTGATTTCTGTTCTGATTTTAATAGTCCAACAGGTACGGAAAAGCTTCAGCATTCATTCTCTTGGGAGAACAAACAAATCTCATGGAGTCATTACTCATTTTGATGTGCTAGAGGTGTTAAAAAAAAAAGCTCATGACAAGGGGATGGGGAGCATGAACGTGCCTAGAACAACTTACGGCAATCTCCTCATCAGAGTACTTCCTATATACAAATGAAAGTGTATCCTTATGGTGGCATTGGACTGTAATGGGATTATTAAATTTCACACTGGAATTCATCAGCTGAGGACCATGAATACCCCCTGAACATTTATCAGTCTTGTCTACCCTGATATGGAGCACAGAGTGGGTCAAGAGGACATTTGGCCTGATAGTGGCGCTAGAGAAAACGTCAAGAAGTTACTAAAATCCATGAATATCTGCACAACTCTAGTGAAAAACTAGACATTAATTTTCCAGATGTCTTGCTTTAAATCAGCACTGATTGGACCAAAGGACATTTCAAATTTTAATTTGAGAATAAACCCCTTAAGATGCACCCTCTTGTTTTCAAAACATGAACATGAACAACAGACATTTAAACAAAAAATAAATACATAAATAATAGTAATGATACTAAATTAAGCAATCCAAACGACACAAAACAATCAACATAGCAACATCAACAAGGACATACACAGATATGAGTCTGAAATGTTGGGCCCATCAACACCTTTGGGGGCCCCTGACAGGTAAATCTGGCCATGATGTGATGTCCTACAGTACGCTAAAAACATCTCACCTCATCTCTCCATCCTTTAAGGCAGGTGAGGGAGTCCTCTTGTCTCATACTTTGCAGGACAGCGTCCACGGCCTCGGATCTCCTCCCGTATGAGTCCAGACTGGGACACAGAGACACAGCGCCACCGTGTGGCGGACTGAACACCTCCGGGTACCGTGTCAACAGTGAGGCTACACGAGGAGGAATCCAACCTACCTGTGTTCCGTCTATCTCAAACCTGAAGCAGTTAGCGCGACAGGAGCCTGTGAAAACAAGGCGGAAGTGGTTACTGTAAAAACAACCTACATGTTATACTTATTATACACAGTGCCACTCGTCTACCTGGCAAAGAAAAGCTATTCATTCGGCGGAGAAGGTGGAGGACTTTATCTGACCAGGCAGAGTTAGCCATTTTAACTCCACTGTGTCAGCAAGTGACAGTAAAAGTGTTTGAACTGAGTGGATGAGTCGGCTAATACAAACACTGAACCCCACTGAACGCCATGTCCCGCTCTACTGCGCATGTCTGCTTCTGCTTCTTCTTCGTGACCAAAGACTAAGACTGAAGACTATCTGACTATCTATCTATCTATCTATCTATCTATCTATCTGTCTGTCATATTTTCGATTTGGCCTATGTATATATTTAATCTATTATCTGTTAACTATCTAATACATATGTATTTATGTGAAATCTTATATATAGTCCATACATACAGCATAGACCAGAAAACAAAAAGAAAATAGTTTTTCATATTTTATGTACTCATGTAACCATTCCAATTTCCTAAATGGGCATGAATGTGCAGCGGACTTCAGCAACATGGAGATACGTATTTTATTTTAAAATGTCAGCGAATACACAAAAGTTCATAGTAAAATATAACAATAACTAGCCCATGCGAAAATTTAGGAAACAAAGGTAACAAACAGGGAAACTACTGAAAATTGTAGAATTGTAGAAAATTTGCATTAATGTGAAATTAGCTAATAATTAAACACATTTTAAAAGGTGTAACATTGTTTATCTTTACATTTGTTACAGTTATGGAAACCAAACAGCACATTATGATGATACAGGGAGAAATTTAAATACAGTAACATGTAACAGTGATAAACTCTCTATAAGGAGCAGAAAAATTAAAGGGTGACATAAACTCTTCAAGGGAGCACTCGACCAACCAGACCAATGTTTTTGTCAAACCAAAATCCAAAATGCTTTTGTGGACTGAAATTAGGTTTATAAATCATTGACCCTGCTCATAGGGAATTGCTTGTGAAATGCAGACAGTGTAACTGATAACTTTTATTATAGTTGCACATCTTTAGAACTGAAAGGCCACCTTATTTATAAAAAAAAAACATCAACACAAAATTAGGTTTTCAGTTCCAAATTGATCCAGAATTTAAAAAAAGAAAGACTTAAGCCATTTTATTTTAAATATATGAAGAAAACAACCCAAATTTAAGGCCTCTATTTTCCTATAAATTCAGAAGAAATGTATTAAGCAAACCCATAGCTTGTATGTCTCGAATTGTGTTGGTGTTATTATTAGAATATTTAATGCCAGTCGACTGTACTGACTGTTCTTGTGCAGTAGGTGGCGACTTGTACCGACAACGTTGGTTTACGATCCGCAAATAAACATAAAGAAGAAGAAGACAGTCACGTACGTTCATGCATCCTTGTGAAGATGAGATTGAATTTATTCCACGAGTAGTCTCAATAATCTTTAAGAACCGTGCGGCTGTGTGGTGTTAGAAATATAAAGAGACTCCTGCCAGCTCAATGGATCTATTAGCTAGCTCCTGTTAGCTAGCTTGCTGGTCCATAAAAAATAAAGCTAGCTAGCAGCCATTCTGTCGGGCTAACAGTCTTACCCTCCCTTTTTCACAAGACCAGGCAAAATTAATCAACTAACGACTGTTTTTTAATTAAGACCAAAAGGTAAGATTTATTCAATATCTCAAATGTCTTATGCGGTAGCCTCATCACATCCTGTTCAGTCGCAGCTAAATAAGAGGGCACACCAAACTGCATTCAAAACTCTAACAAGTTTAAATTACTCTTCATTTATAGCCAACACATTTGAAGCTAGCGCGATTTAAAACATTCACAAGTAGGGTATACTCTCAAGTAGCTTTACGGCATACATGCAGTACATAGAATAATTTTACTTTTCCTCCACGATACTAATAGTCATTGTTGACTGCGGTATCTTAGCTAGCACCCACTATGCACGGTTTGAGTTGAAGAATGATTTAAGTTCCCCGCGTTAGTTAGCTCTGATGCAGGCCTGTAGAACTAGTATCGGGTATCGTTGGAGTTTAAAAACCATCTCATTACCAAAAGTTATTATTACCAGTTATTCAGGTCTGAACAGCACATTTTATAGATGCCTTCCTTTCTGTATTTGAAATGTGTTGCACATTCTTGCCTATTGCTCTCCCCAGTGTATTTATATGAATATAATATAATAAGTGTATTTAATATAATAATTTTAAAATAACTTATTAATATTATCGGTAACTCCCTGTTATTGTAATTACGCAACCTTTTTTCCAATATTCTATAAATAATATGAATAACAGATATGTCCCCTCTCTGCTGCCATACTGTGTGTTGTGAAGCATCATCTGTGCTCCATGGCTTCATCAGAGGTCAGCATGCAGGACATGAGTGAGGTTGTGATCGTCACCATACCAGAGACGGTGGGTGAGGACCTCCCCTCTGTGGTGGAGGAGGATAAAGCGGTGCTGGTGACCGCAGAGCTGACCCCTCAGCCTGGGTAATGTAACTGCGCGCACACACACACACACACACACACAGACACACACAGACAGCTTGGTGGTCTCAGTAAAGATACACTGAACAAATTGTGTGAGACTTTGTGAGGCGATTGTTGTTCAGTTTGCTGAACTGAAACTTAAACGCTGTGGTTTTTCACATGGTTTTCCAGGGAGGATGTCCTCACAGTGGCACCAGTGGAAGCAGAAGCTGAGGGCAGCACAACAGATTCACTGTCAAAGGAAGAGGCAGTCATCGGTAATGTGACCTGCAGGACTCTGTTACACTTTGTAAGATGTGGTAGTTCAGTCGCATTATTATTTAGCCATAATGAACAATCACGCTGAACTTTTAGTCTTGTTTTATTGTGAACTGGAAGGATGTAATAAATAAGCAAATTATGGCACCACTCGATGGCTGTATGAGGAAGTTTCTGTCTCTGTAGTGAAGTTAACTGAGGAGGTGGACGTGGAAGCGGATGTCTTCTACCCAATCACCTGTGGAGACGCCAAAGCCACGCTGGTCTGGAAGAAGTTTGTCTGCCCTGGGATCAATGTGAAGTGTGTCCAGGTACAACAACAGAGCCTGTGTGAACTCAAACTTGTTTCGGATTCAGTGGATCATCAGCAGCTCATGACAGTTTCCCTTTCCTCTCTGATCAGTTCAATGAGCAGCTCATCAGCCCCAAGGAGTTTGTGTGTTTAGCAGGGAAATCCACTCTGAAGGACTGGAAGAGAGCCATCCGCCTCAACGGCACCATGCTCAGGTCTGGACTACAACCTAGGTGTATTTTATTTCATGTTTCATGGAAAGTCAAACATCTTGGAGAAATATATTTATAATACAGGTGTCCAGGTGCTTTTTAAACTATTGTGGTGATTAGTAACATTTAATTACGTTCTCCAGACAGAATTTGACAAGCTCCAAAGAGATGGGTCGAATTTGCGTTAATTATTGTGATTTTGGTCAAGTTTAAGCTAATGCATCGATAGTTTTACTGTGAAAGGGAAAACATTCAACATGAGTGCATTTACTTTTGAAACTAAACTACATACTTTTATTTCAGTAAAATGTTTAATTCAGGTATTTTAATGAGAGTGTTTGGCATTGTAGTATTACTAATTTTACTTTAATAAGGGATTTTGATGTATTTTCCACCACTAGCAGCATCTAAAGGCTCCAGGGATTCTGAGAACAGTCAAATTAAACTTGGAATTTAAATCCAGCATGGCTTAACATGCACATCTTTAATCACCAGCCAAACTGGCTACTAAACTTTAAAGTCACCAGCCACTGAGACTTTGCTCTGTCCAAAATGAGTCACTGCTTCCATTTGAAAATATTTTATTAATGACTATGAGTCCAAAATCCGAACAAAATCGGTGTTCAGACAGCTGACCGTCACCACCAGTAAAACAGTAAATGAGGGCTGAGTGTGCCACTCCTCACTGAGACAGACACTCACACTTTCGGCTGCAACTGGAGTGGATTTTATACAAACAAATCTATCCTAGCACAGCTTCATTTTCCCTTTAGAACATGGTGATAATGATGAAATGCAGGAAATCTGTCAGCATTGGACCAAGATGGATGGTGTTAAAGGCGGCTCATCACACAGTGTGGTATAGATTACTCTGTAATCAATAAACAGATGGGATTCCTTCTTTCAGTGGTTGGTGTGCAGTTGACAAATGTGCCTCAGGATGGCGCTGTTCCATCACACATGCTTCTCAGTGTAAACGGGTGAGAGTGTTTCCTGATGTTGTGTTGACATCATATTTGTTGATCATATTTGACTTCACAGGAAGATCATGGACTCTGGTGAACTGGACTTCTACCAGCATACGAAGGTCTGCTCCAACACCTGCCGAAGCACTAAGATCGACCTGGTGGGAACCAAAGTGTCCATCAGCAGCGACCAGTCTGCTGAGCTGGTTCCTGCCACTCCCTCATCAGCTGACTGTGAGTCTCACAGATACAAACAGCTCCTTTCTTAGATTTATAATGAAAGAGTGTTGATCTAATTATCATGTTATCATCTGTTGGTGTAATTATTACAATTTCATTTTAATAATGAAGGGTTACCTAAACTTATACATGATAAAATATACAACAAAATACAAGTTTGTTCACAAAAAAATAAGCCAAATGTAGTTTTAGAAACTGAACAAAAAGACAGACACTCAACTCAAAGATTCTGACTGTTCAAAGACCAGTGGAGCCAGAACATGGGGCGTTTAATGCGTTTTTTCAAAATAAGAGCGCACTGTTACTCAAGACAACTTAATCCAGGATTAACTAATCACTCCTCAAACTGTGTTCAAAGAACCAGATTAGCTGCATGAAGATAAACAGGATCTTTTTAGCCTGATAGCAGCATGTTAGTCTGGATCAGTGAAGCCACGTTTGAAGAGCAGGGCCACAACAGATCAGAGTGATGAGGACATGACACGTTGTGGAGGAGAAGCTTCTGAACCTCCATCACAGTCCGCATCGTGACCCAGACGGGGTACAGAAACAGATTTAGACCTCTCTGTTTGTGTTGCAGTGAACGGAGCCGCAGTCTCCTTTCCAGAGGTGACGGAGGAAACTTCAGAGTGGGTCACTGCCATCGGAGGTGATCAGTAGCCTACACACACACACACACACACACACACACACACACACCATCATGTGGGATGAACTGATGGAGTGGCGTGTTGGCAGTCCTTATGGTATACTGTGTGTGTGTGTGTATCCAGAGGACTCTGTGGCATTCTGGCGTGGGGTGAAGGAGGCGGGGCTGCTGGAGGAGGTGGTGGAGGACTTCCAGATGGAGCTGCAGGAGGTGATGAAGGGGCTGCAGGAGAGAGTATGTGACCCACCACTGCAGGTCAAAGGTCAGAACCACACACGTAGAAATGAACATTATAGACTGGGAGCAGGGAAACAGACTGCACACACCCAACCAATCACTGCTCCATCCTCGTTCAGGTGTCTGACCACAGGAACTGAAAATCATGTAAATGAGAGCAACTGGATGGTGAATTCACAGAGAGCAGGAGGCCAGGCTGCAGACGGCCTGATCCGTCACAGGCGGGGCTTTTAATGTGAAGCAGCAGCAGTAAGTTAAGACAGCTCCATACAGCTGAAAGAGATCATTACACTGTAAAATGAGGCTGACGTGTGAACGAACAAACGGGAACACGAGAGTGAAACTAAACTTCAAACCACAGAGAGGCATTCAGGTACTGCGAGCTGAACACAGACAGACTTTACTCTCCAGCTCAGACACAGCTAACACAGCTGTCATTAAGCTGTACTGAAGTTGAATTTGTCAGTAAAGTTATTTTGTTTGCCAGCTCAAGAGGGTGAAGAAGAAAAAAAAAAAAAAAGAGCTGTTTTTCTATAGTTGAGGTGTTTTGGTGTGGATGGAGCTTGGAAACGAGCGTTTTGAATATTAGACGGCTTTGTGTGGACGTCAGTTTGAATTAATAAACCCGCGCTTCTTTTAGCCGCAGATGCAACGACCTGACTGCTGTCTGTTCTGTCACAACAACTTCAGCTGTTTCACATGCACCTGGATTAGCTCCAGAGACGGTCTGTAATAGATTTCCACTGTCTCAGGAAGAATTAAACACAAGAATTGATTTCTGTGACTGCACAGAAAGTTTACTTGGTGTTAAGTTATTTTTTAAACACTGGTCCAGCACTTACTGTAAGTCTCTTTTGACAAAAGTGCCAAATGAATGTAAAGTGATGTGATGTGATGAAGCCTCCTTTTGGTAAAGAAAAAAGTCTTGACTTGAGGACGTTTATCAGACTTCATACAGCTCCCTCTGGAGACACTAAAAGCTTTATACTTTACTTTAAAACATATGCTGTAGAACTCCCAAACACCTGGAAACAACCTTTAGTGATCAATGGAGTTCCTCTTTAATGGGTAACATGTCTGTGTCCCGTTAAACGTGAGTTATTTTGTCTTTTCAGATGCTGTTTTGCTGAATAATACAGTGCAGAATTTCGGGATGTTGGACCTGGTGAAGAAGGTTCTGGCCAGTCATAAGAGCCAGATGGACCGTTACAGAGAGCAGTACACTCGCAGCCTTGCCTGTCAGCACTTGTTTAGTTGCTACACTCAGCGTAGACTCACTTACTACCGTCCCTGCATTCTGTATTAAAGGGTTAATAATAATGTTGGTCGTCTCCTCCTGCAGCTCTGGAACAGCAGTGTGACGAGCACAGGAAGAGAGCCAAGGAGCTGAAGAGCAAATCCCAGCACCTCAACAATGTCCTGATGACCCTCACCCCGGTCCCTGCACCCCCCGCGCCCAAGCGTCCCCGGCTGACCCGCGCCGTCTCCGGCCCGGCCTCGGTCAACGCTGTTCCCACCCAGATCACTCTGCCTCTGAACCAGCTGACCAGCCTGCCGCTTGGCAAGGTGCTGACCGTGGCAGGAGGCCCTGCCGGCACCAACCTGGGGGGCTACACCCTCCTGACCTCCTCGCTCTCTGGGTCGGAGCTGACGGCCGACGCCTCTAACCTGACCGTACTTTCCACGGCGGCGGGTCAGGAGGGCGCGGCCGGCTCCACGGCCTCCACGGCCTTCGTTAAGGTGGTTGGCCCTCAGTTCCAGCTGGTGACGCTGCCGGCTCCACTGCAGAGCTTGGCCTGCGCACAAAGCACCGCCTTCCAACAGCAGGTGGGCAGCATCAGTATGGTGGACGCCACGGCAACCGCTGCAGACGATTCACAAGAGGAAGGCCAGGCTGACGGTGATGATGAAGGTCAGCCAGAGCAGGTTAAAGAGGAAGACGGGGAGCAGCAGTGAGGCAGCTGTTCGTCTCTCAGCTTGGTATTCTGGACCCTGGACTGAGTGATGGCTGAGGGCTTATCCATGTTTTGACTTTTACATTTTGAGCATTTGATGCATTGTGTTAATTTAACACAACACATGAGCCATGCGTTTCAAGATACCCGTATTTATATTAGAGTGTCAGGAGTGTGTATTTCAGTTGTGATTTGACTGTAAATATGTATTTGTACATAATATATTTGATACAGCTGTTTGTGTAGGGATTTATTCCATGTAGGCTGGAAAAAGCAGCATTGTGCAGTTTGGTAATAAAAGCTCAGTTTTCAAGAACTTGTGCTTCTGTACATCTTGTTAAATATTACTATTACTAGATTCTAAATTCAGTAAGATAATAAAAAAGGAGAATAAAGGACCAACTGTTTACCACTAATGTAGTATTTTCCCTTGAAAATGATACTGATCATCAAACATATTGTCATCATTCCTCACGTTGAAAGTATATCATAAATTCAAAATAAGGGGTCAGTTGCATTTAAGTACCTGTCAGGTCCCTAAACAGGCTTCACTAATCCGGACTAACCAGGCTAAAATAAGCCTGTTTATCCTCATGCAGCTAATTTGCTTCTTTGAGCAGTTTGAGGAGTGATTAGTTAATCCTGGATGAAGTTATCTTGAGTAACCGTGCACTCTTATTTTGAAATAAGGCAATGAGTAGAGAGTTGAAACCATGATCACATTAAATGCCACATGTTCTGCCCTTTGAACAGTCAGAATCTTTGAGTTGAATTTCTGTCTTTTTGCTGCCTTTATCAAACTACATTTGGTTTATTTTTTAGTGTACAAACTTTTATTTTGTTGTATATGTTATCATGTATAAGTAGCCTACAAGTAACTCTTCATTATTAAAATGAAATTGTGGTAATTACATCAACAATAAGCTGCATGTTTTCATCTAAAATCATACTTGCATCAACACTCTTTCATTATAAATCTCAGAAACGTTTGTGTCTGAAAATGACTTCCTGTTTGTGGTTCACAGTAAAACTTCTTGCTCCTGATCAATAAGATGCACTTAAACCTTTTAACCATTTTTAACACATTGAGACCTTTTATCATTCCAGTTTTTGTTCCTTCAAACACATTTATAGTGAATAAAATGACCCCAAACTAACTGCTACGGTGGCCCTGGGGCCTCAGACACCTGTAATGTACCAGGTATTCTCTGTTTGATCAAATAGGAGCAAATGTGACTTTACTCTGTTACTTGCCCACAAGATGGCGCAACAAGATTATTGTTGAATGGCTCTTTAATTGAACAGACTTCATGGGTTTGTTGGTTTAATCTTCTGCAGGTTTCTGTAGTCTTGATCTCCTGAAAGCTGCCTGTTAGATTCTTTGCACCATCATTTGATTGGTTTAGGTTGATGGACACCGATTAATCAGAAAAATGTTTATCCTGTCTGACAGAAATGGCAAAAATGGATGCTTTCTTTCGGGAAAATGGTAATAATCAAGCCATACTACGTTGTTTAAATGATTCTGATAGTGAAAGATTAGATTAGAATTCTGTATTTGCTTAGGCTATTTGCCCATAGCTCAAACCATATGTTATAATACCACATGTTCGGTGGTTTTGCAGTGAAGGTCAACCGAATTCCACTTCTATTGTTTTGATGTTTTGCAAACCTATCTTCAATATCACATCGGATAGTCTACCATATGTTTGTCAGTTATGTCAGAGAAATCTTCGTGTCAAATAATAAAATCATGGTCAATTTATTAAACTTATTTATTTCACCTTAATAGGTGCTCAAACAATCCAATATTTAGGCCTAATCAATTAGAATGGGAACCAAATTTAGGATGAAAGTTTAAAATGTATTTAAAGTGCCGCTCAGTGGTAGTGGTGTATACCGAATTTAAGAGCTTCTCTTATTTATATTTTATAAAGACATTTAGCCCAGTCATGTCCAGGCATGAGTCTGCCGACAAGTAAGGAATTTAAAACATGCCAAAATTCTGAATGGAGTTTGGCAAGATGGAACGGTACGCACTGAGGCTGAAATCAGTCGCACGGGTATGACTTCCTTTGAACCTGTTGGACAAACAATAAGAGTTTTTATTCATGGTTTTATTAAACAAGCATCCTTTATTGAGTGACAGACGACGATGCCAAACACACAGAGATGATAGAAGTTACACAGAAGGCAACCGAGCTGGCTATAAGCAGGATAGGCAGGCATATGATACTTGTTGGGTAAATTGTGGCATTTCAGGTGAACGTGCACGAGTTCTTTGCAGTTCTTCTTTTTCAGCAGGGTTCATCTATAGGCTCAAGTCATCATAGGAGTAATACGGCTCCTCCACTGAGCGCACAGACACTTTGAAGTGGCGGCGCAGAAAGCCTCCGTACCGCTTGTCCCACTTCAGGTTGTTCAACTTTGGTCGGATCCTCCTCATGAAGCCTCCGTAGCGCTTCTGCAGCTCCTCGGGCTCCGGGCGCTCCTGCTCCACGGAGCTACTCCTCTTTGACTTGGGGCCGAATTTGCGTAAAAAGCCGCCGTAACGTTTAACATAACTATGGAGCATCTGATCCTCCGGAGCGTCGTCTGCGTCCTCCGGCTCGTCTACATCTCTCTCCTCCAGGCTCTTCAACAAGTCATCGTATTTCTTGGGCAGCGCTGCGGCCTTCAGAATGTAGTTGTCGCGCCACGGAGAGGTGAAGATTTTGTTCTTGTTCTTGTCGATCCTCTTGATGAAGCCGCCGTAGCGTTTGACCAGGTCTGCCTGCTGGCTCTCCTCCTCCGCCGCAGCCTCCTCCTGGCCGCAGCTCTCCAGCTGCCCCTCACACTCCGCACTGCACGACTGCAGCAGGACACACAGAGAGAAAAGAGTGAAACCAACTGACATCTGCGCACACACACTGGGCGTCAACACAGAGATGTGTGCGGTAGGCCTACTAGAAATCAGCTATACACCTTTTTTTGTTTCTGAATACATTTTTAAGGGTTTGGCATCAGTTTGAGCAAATTAAACCACTATCTGAACCCGAGTTCCTCCTTACATTTCCCCCTTAAGTAGCTTTGAAGTGCTAACGTCACACAATCTGCGTGTCCAAAGCTTTATTGGTACTGAAAGATTCAAAGATGCCATGATTTTATGCAACCCACATTCATTTAGGCTGTACATGTACTCAATATTCAGCCTGACAGATTTGGCATCTTTAACTTCAGGATTTAGGAAATTAAAATTATAATAATAAAATAAAGTTCTGCTGGAGAGAGAAATTAACCCCTTTGGAAGTTTGGCAGTTCCATGATTTTGGATTATTATGATCAACAAGTAGAAGTCAGAAACCATCCCAATTCCAATGTAGGCTTCTGCTGCTTAATTCTAACATAAACGCAAAAAAGCCCAATAAAATCTCCAACCAGCAGTAGTTCTTCTCCATCTTTCTCTCTTGGAAACGTAAAGTAAATCAGGTAAACTTGTCTCTGGTCTTACCAGGCTGCTGAAGGCGGCGTCGGGGCTGAAGATCTTCTGCGCGCATTTCTGGCACTGTGAAGAGCAATCTGCGTGGATGGAGGGCGGCAAGCTCAGCATCAGCACCAGGACATACCACTCCATTCTTCACCAGATCCCTGACACACGCACACACACACACACACACAAATAAAATCAACACGGTCAGTGACGGAGGGTCTGGATGGGATCAGACTGGCTCAGAGTTGGACCGGCTTGGAGAATTCTCATAAATAACTTCAGCTGTACTGATGAAAATTACTTATTTCTTGAAAACAGTTTTAAATTAGTCTGTTTTAATAAAAACTCATTAAAACACTCAAACATTTTACTGATCATCTAGACCTGTGCGCAGTGCGTAATGGTGCACTAGCGCCAATCTTTCTTTCATCACTTTGTTATTTACTACCAAGCAAAGAAACATGACATGTGAAAGTTAAAGTTTGAGACAGACAATAAAGAGTTGAGTCAGTACCTCAGGAGTTGGACAGATAGCCTACTTCCAGCAGTGTTAAGACTCACAGAGGCGCATCCACCATCAAATGGAAACTCGCTGTCCGCCCTCCAACACTCGTGTCTCCTGCGCGGCTCGTCGCCTTTCTTTTTATCGCCGGAGACTTGGCTGTGTCACGGCAGCGCATCAGAGCAGCTTCTACCGAGGGACCAATGGGAGGGAAATATATACTGCGTGAATAATCCCACCGCCTCCCCGCTTCAGGAGTTTTTAACAACGCCGACGCAGAGAAGGTATAGGAGCAGCAGCGTAGTTCATCCCATCAGCAAATAATCATCATCATCATCATCATCATCATCATCATCATCATTCCGTCTCTGGGGGGCCTGGATCAAACCCTGGGCTGTAAATCACACTGACATCAATGAACAAAGTGTTTGTCTTTTTCAGACTTCAGACTGAAACAAACTGCATCCTACAGTAGAGAACCAGAACTCACTTTGATTTCACAGGTTAAGTGAAAGCTGCACTGAGAAAAAGAAAACTCCAAATCTGAACATGATGCATGATAACTGGTAGGGTCGGGTCATTTCAACTAAATCTTTCAGGCAACTATAATAAGAACTGCTGTGAAACTAGCTAATAAAGCTACAAGCTAATAGTTACAACACTTAACCTTTATTGAAAGTAGAAAGCTACACTGAAGCTATTTCACATCAAGCATCTATTGTTAAAGTATGTAATACGTAATAATCTAGAAGATTTTCATTTGAATAAATGTCTGTTACGTCACTATATATCTCAGAATGAGGTAACACAGTGGGGACTGAGCCTCATGGCCCACTGATCAAAGCCCTTACATTTGCAGTATTACGAACTGGGTGTCGGTGGCGACATTCCCGGGAAATATCAAAAGCAGTGGTTGGTCGCAACAGACTGTGCTGTGTTTTCCGGTCTCTGCTAGCGTTGCGAGTAGACTGTTAACTATGGCTGAACAAACAAAGAAGAGATCAATGACTACAGACGATGAAACGTCAAAAACAAGTCCAAATCCAATAAAATAAAGATACAAATTCGACATTCCAATGAAGGCAAAAAGTCAAAAAAAGCAAAGCAACCATCTGCGAGCTGTCAACTGACTGAGAGTTATCAAGAGTTACTGTATGGAACGAAAGGCTTTCCCATCTCCCGCCTAACATGTTTCCCATCGTAAACTCTACCTCCTGGTGCAGATTCAAGGTGGCTGGACTGGAAATGTCTTTACTGACTGCGATCTGGGCGTTGTAAGGTAACACTGCAGAAATGGGGTTACCTGGGGAGCAAAGACGTGATGTATGAATGTGGTACAGATCCACAGACCATGGACCACTTAGGCCTACTACGCTGCCTGCTGCTAAAACAGCCATGCACACCCGGAGACCTGGCAGAATACAATGACAGAGCAAAAGACTGTTCAGCTCTGTCTGAACAAGTTATAGTTTGTGTGTGGACACGCTAAGAAGAAGAAGAAGAAGAAGAAGAAGAAGAAGAAGAAGAAGAAGCACAATGCCTTCTGGGACTCGAGAGCTACCTGACTGTTCTCCTGAACTTGTTCTTGTCTCGTACCTTTGACTTTGCTGCTGTTTGCAGTGTCTCATTGTTTGTAATGATGATACAACCAGGAGAGTTTGGTGTCTATCCATGTGTTGCTCTAACAGAAGGCCACCTGATATTGTCTAATGGAAAAATGAATGAAGGTAAACACAAATGCAAGGTTTCACCCAACAGCCACAATAATACAGTGCATGTATTAGGCACTGATTTCTTTATACTAAGTGGAACGTGTCCACACCTCCCCCGCCTCTCAGCCAATCTACACCATTCATGTCATTGGTACATTCACGTGGTTCATGTGGTCTGCAAATGCCTTCAGGTTGCTTTGTGTTTGAGGTAAACAGCAGCGAGGCGAGCATGTGCTGTGTGCTGTACGGTGGGAGGACGCGGTGAAATGATCCACACAAGACTATTCGACCTCATCCAATTTCAAGGTTGAAGCCTTTAGAAGCTCATTGACGGACGAAGGTTATATACTGTGGGTCTTCTTACCTTTACTTTAGGGGAGGGATGAAGAGAAACCTTGGGCATGCAACTTAGTGAAGCAACAATATACAATATGCTGGTGCTGTCCACAAGTGCACAGTCTGTCTTTTCACTGGTATAACCAGGAGTGATTTACTTGGATTGAGGTTGATATTTCTTATTCCAAAATAAGATTTTGCTGATGTGGTTTATTATGGACAGTATATAGATATCACACAGCTGTAGGTATTCTTGGTTGCCAGAAGATGAATCCTCATGTTTTTGGTGACTGCCTGACCTTTAGTCTAGCACCACCCACAAAATGTCATCTTTGTACACAAGAGAAGTGTGGACAAGTGAACATGTTTACATACAACTTGCTGTGGATATTCACAGTCCCCAGGGGATGGATCTAGAGACCAAAAACAGAGCTAAGAGAGAGGGAATACTGGACTTAGATTCATCAGGTGACACAAACACCACATGGATGATCATGTTGCTCGGTAACTGCTGGATGTGGAAATTGCTTGCTAACATTGTGTAGTACCCCTGACCCAATTACTTCCTTGGCAATGGCAACTCCCGCATGAACGAGACCAAGACTCGCGCAATTGTTGCAGGCAGTGTGCCACCACCCACAGAGGAGATCACACTGTGCTATGACAATTATGTTAGCAAGCAATTTCCACCTCCAGCAGTTACAGAGCAACATGATCATCCATGTGGTGTTTGTGTCACCTGATGAATCTCAGTTCAGTGTTCCCTCTCTGTTAGCTCTGTTTTGGGGAAATATCTGGCTCTTTAGCTGCTTAATGCTCCACTATGTTCCCCAGCTTGTCTCTAACTGTGTCTGTCTGCTGTTTGCTGCTGGGCAGGTTGTGGACAGTTGGCTTTTTACAGCTTCTTCTCTGAAAATGACGCTCTGAGAGGGAAACAGAACAGATAAACAAGGAGCTGAAAGGCGCTAAAAACATCTGAATGGAGCAGACGGGAACTGCAGAGCTGGTGATAATGCTCTGTGGCTTATGAGCGACACTTTTCATTTGTCATCTGATCCATTGATTAGTGCAGCTTTAAAGACCTACTTTATTCCACATGTATTCAAACCCAGGACCCTGTGGCAAACTTTTAAAGGTGCACATTCCTAATAGATGTGTGTGTAACCAACATGGGGTCAACAGTTCAATTTTGTACCAGGAACCTCACGCATATCAATCCAGCCATGGCCACTAAAAGTTTAGTTCTTTAACTGTGGGTGTATATATGATCATTCTTCCTCGTGGGCAAACCATAACTTTTCAAGGAATCCCATCATAAAGTCCAGTCTGTTCACAGAAACCTCTGTGTCAGGATGACATGCAGGTGAAAAAGAACAGCCACGTTTTCCAGCTCTAATCAATTTTATATAATAATAATCAAGGTTTTAAATAAAAGTAAAGTTGGACAAATGTTATTTGTTACTTTGTGGTGTCAGATTTGATCTTGTCCTGTAAAGTGCGCTGCATTCAGGGCATTCAGGGTCTATCCTCCGTATGGAGGAAGAAAAAAAAAGAGCTTGTTAATACTGTGCACAAAGTCCGGCTTAGAATCCCCAACCTGTATCCATCATCTATCCATGGGCCAGGAAGTGATTAGTCACATCACACACAATTGGGTCTAAATGGCGTCATCACAACAGAACTTCCTGGTTTTTGCCCTTGAAAAGCAAAGAGAGTCAAACACTGACAGAACGCCACCGTGTTTCTCACCGCACGTTATAAAACATTTTGTGATGACGGATACATACAGGCTTCTCAAGAACTGTATTAAAGTTAGTCGTTTCAGTGCCCCAAAAACAACATATATTAACGTTCATGTGATACAGGCCTCCAGCAACTGTTGAAGGAAGTCAGGTGATGTTATCATAGAGCGACAAAGTTCACGGAGGGAGTAGGTTCTGGGTGGATGGATGGGTCAACAAAAGATTGGACTTTAACACACTGTCAACGCTGGTTTCTTTTAACCATGACCACCATTGTTCCCTAATGTTAAACACATGATTATTGATGTAACCATGATCTAACCTTAAAACCACGATCTTTCCCTAAACCTAACCAAACCTTAACCATAGCGTTGTCACATCATAAAATAATAATCATTTGGAATGAGGAAAGTGTCAGGTTTTAATGTAAACCTGCATGAATATAAAAGGACGTTGCGCAGGCAGCTGGTAGCTGCACGGCTGACGAAGGAGTCAGTGAGGAATAAGTGGAGCAGCTGAAAGGCACAAAATTGTCCTTTAATAATATATATGAGTCAGACCATTTGTAAATCACAGTATGTGAGTGAAATGAATGGATTAAAATAACATTTAGTGACTTAGAATTTGTTACACTGATATTTGAATCATTTCATTCTTCACTGTAAGGCAGCAGTTGTGTTGAGATTCTGACACTTTTAGACTCAAAAGAATCACTGAAAAAAGAAAAGAGGGCTGGTTGCTGTGACAAAATGTGCTCTGTGTTTCCTGTATTCATATTTAAATATGACAAGGACACTCTATTGTATGTTATTCATCTCGTCTGTGTCTCTCTCCACCATTAAGTGTTTGAGCATCACGTTATCTCGTTCTTAATGAGAATTTGTCAAAGGTTCCTAAGCAACCTGGAGTGGGACTTCTCTTTGTGTCCCTCCTCTTTTCTTTACTGCATTTCTTGATCTGATGCTCATTGTAGTGAAACAATGTGTGACACTGCTGCACTGATTTATCAGCTCCTCCTGTCTTACACTCTTATATTTACTGTCTTTTATCATCCATTGATCCATTCGGTATCATTCACCTGTAATGTGGCGGTCTATGAGAATGCCCTTATGGTCATATGGCTGCTGTATACTGTAGGTGTTCAGACTGACAAACAGATTGCATAAGGGGTGCCATGGCCACATCAACCTTTTAGGGGCCCCTATTAACCTCCCTGACGCCAGTATTGTTGTAATCCAACCCTGAAGTTAGCATCGCCCTGGTTCCGTCCACAAAAGGCCAATGGGATGTTTCCATTGGATTTTGGTTTATTGCAGAAAATAAGCTCTGTGGCAAACAAAAGTTTGTTTTGTTCAGCAGGATAATCTTCACCAATTAACACCATTTTTATGATTTTTGGAGCATAAATGCCAGAAGTAATTTTAAGCTAACGCCAGGTGATTACAATGCTACATCTGTCACAGTCTGTCTCTCTGTCCCTCCTCTCCTGTGTTTTCCTGGTGCTATTCTTCAGTAGTCCACCAGATGCCCTCGGACTTTCCCTCCTTTCCACATCACCTGACTGCCTCACCCAACTACACACCTGTTTTAACTTCCCTCATCAGTCACTCCCTACATATACCGGTCCCCTTCCTTTGTTCTGTTGTCAGTTCATACTTGTTGTCATGTGTCTAGTTTTTAATGTTCTTGTGTTTAGCCTGATATCGCTTCTTCTTCTGAGCCATAAAAAATGATTAAAAACACATAAGTGAGCCACACTGTTGTTCCTTCATCACCATGAACACACACAGTGGAGTTTATTTAGATACCGTCCTGCTGCCTCAAATACTGACTAGAGCACCAAATGTGGCTTCATCTGCCGCTGAAAATAGTCCCCAACAAATGCACTATTTCCCCCTGTTTATTTGATAAATTACTGAGCCTTTTTTAAACATGAAACTATATATTTGTGAGGTGTTTTTTAAAGATTTACATCTTCAGTGGGAACCAATGGGCTTGGAGTTGAGAGCCACAGACAGGAAGTCAGACAGGACTGAGACGGACTAACATGTTGGTTTGGATCATTTTAACTAACACTTAACTAAATACTAAACTCTTTCTATAAAGTAGACTGTCACCTGAAGACTTTTAGACTGCAAAGACCTGAGATATGAGGCCATTGCATGCTACATAATGAGCCTAAAGAAGAAATAAAGACGAGTTAACTGGGTGAGAAGATCCACAGGAAATGCAGCCGGTACATGGAAGTTAAGTCAAACAGTGGAGGTTAATTTAACACTGACATCTGTAGTCCACATCTACAGTGCAGTAGATTTCAATCAGATATCGTGGGCTGGTTTTAGACACATCACTTTTATGTGAACCAGGTTTTCTTCCAGTCAGACGGCACGGTGACGAGGAGGCTCTCTGAGCAGCAGCTTCCAGTCCAGCAAACCAAATAAGACGCTGATGTTTCTGCTCACCTCCTGAAGGACAAGGCTGCTGTTTGTTTCTGCTGTTTTTTTTTTTTTTACAATAAATGATTAATCCACTCCTTAGGCTCCTCTCTCTCTCTCTCTCTCACACACACACTGAGGTTTGACCGATTACAGTATGCCGATATATTTTTTTTACCTTGCCCACAGCTGATGTTTTACATTTAAATTGAACAACTTCTACATCAAATGCATCTCAAAATGATGGAAAGCAGCACAGACCATATTCAGTGCATCACAGCACAGGAATGTAGAACTCAGCGGAGGTTCTCCAGGCCTCTAGGGGGAGCACTGAGTGGAACAGCTTGGTTTGACCCGAAAGAGACCAGACGAGAGAGCGTGTTTGTTTTTGAAGCGGGAAGAAAAGTGGAGTAAAGAGGTGACACAAAATGGTAGGTATTCTTTTTTACATTTGGCCTCAGTCTTTCCCTCCTGGAGTCCTGGAGAACTTCCTGTGTTGTTTTTGACTTGCCATCGTTTCTGTATTTGCAGCGTGTTTAATGTTCATGTGTTTGTTTCGGCTTTCTGCAGCACGTGTTTTCATTTGCAGCACGTTTCTGCTGATGTATTTGTTCTGGATGTTCGGATGTGTGTTTGACTTTGCGTCGTTTCTGAAGCTGCAGCTCGTAGTTTCTCCTGATGGAAATGTTGTTGTTGTTGTAGCGCGTTTGCCCTTGTCGGCCACCATACAAAGGAGGTATTGGACATTTACCAAGTTGCAGGAGTTTCTGTAGGATTTTCCGCCACTGTTTTATGCTTTCACCATCTGAAGGGACATGCACACGGATCTGCATTTGTAGAACAGCCAATAGGAACGCGCCCTCTCTCTGAAAGGACCTGTGATTGGCCAAAGTAGATTTTCTGAAGCCTGAAAACAGAGCCAAGAGGAGGTGCAGAAGTAGAAGTTTTCTCTCAGACCACTTGAATTGTAATATAACGGTTAATTTGCGCCAAAATAATACTGCCTACCCCAACTTTAATATATGTGCAAACTCTGTAAGTGAGGTGATGTGTCACTCTGTTGTCAGTTCTGCTCTGAACATTACTGACAGGTTTCCTTACCATCTCAGAAATTTAATTATGTCATTAATTATTTCTCTTCTGTGCCATCTTCCCATCTAATGTCTTTTTGTGTTTTATGTGCAAATCTAAAAGGCACTTAAAAACAAGTGGATGAAAACGTACCTTTACCATATGATGGAGGTATAACATGATCCTTTGTTGTCACACAAACCAACAGGAGAACCTGATGTGTTTGTTCATGAGAAACACTCCTCTGTTTCAACTGCTTTACACTTCTGATGTGTCAGGGAAAATCCCACTCACATGTGCTGATGTGTATACATGTTGCCATAGTTGCCAAATGATCTAGAAATAATCAAAGTATGCACATTGGAAGATCAATACCTGACGATTGGCTGATGGATTTAATAGCAGTTTCTGTGTAATCTGATTCTAATTCACAGATATTTATCAACTAATTCATTAACTATCAGCTCGTTCGTGACTACTCACAGTTTTGTGTGCCGTATTGTAAAGTGTTACCAGCTTATCTTTTACATTCATGCTAAAATCTCCCATCCCAGAATCCTGTGGTTGGTCGGTTCTGCTTCACGCCACAAAGGAACCACACACCGAGGTTGACTGAAAGCCAGCTGAGACCCGCTATTCAAGTCTTGGTCCTGATGTTTGGAACCGAACCAAACGGGTCAGGCGTCCCAAAACAGTCCCAAACCATCATGTGTAACGGCTCATATGAGAAACAAATGGAACAAATCTCACCATGTTATTTATTTGAATGATTGTTACTAATCAACCCCCAAAAACATTCCAACATTGGCCATATATCGGCCAATCCAATATCGTTCTAACACACACACACACACACACACACACACACACACACACACACATGCTCAAGCACACATGCTCACGCAATACTCAATGATGTGTGTAGCCAGGGGTTTCATAAACACTCCCCCTTCCTCTGTTTGAGCAGCCTTGTTTGCATTTACATTCCCCAGTAACCTGGAGACACCTGCAGCTCCCACAGAACACAAGCATACTACTCCCACATGCTGGAACACACACACACACACACACACACAAACACACTATAAAGCCTGTTATCATATGTGTCATGATTTACAGCACAATTGCACAGATACAGATAGTAGCCTTGTATTGTTTGGCGTGAGTTCAATGGTTGTTTTTCCATCTCCGTGCTCCTCCTCTACGTCGACAGACACACAATCACATCATGATAGAACTTTAAACTGCGACCTCTCCTCAGGCTTTTCCATGCATCATCGTCATCATCATCATCATCATCATCACCCCCCCCACCCACTGACTCCTTGGTGACGCCTTACACCTTCACCAATGAAAAAGATCTGTTATGAGACAAAAGTGAGGTGAGCGCACAAGCAACACCGCCAACCTGAGCTCTACTCTGTATCTGGTGTGAAGGTAACCATAGCAGCCGTTAAGAAAAGCTGCCATCACCACCATAAATAAACCTTCTTGATGGGCGGAGGATCACTTTCTACATTTTCACCTCGTTGAATAGAGACACAAAGTGAATCACAAGGCGGTGGTGATGCTGATAGGCAGCGGAAATCTCTAATGTTTTAATAAAAGAGCTTATAACTTTCTCATTGACGTCATCCTCCAGTTGCACACAGCTAATGACAACATGAAAGCAGAGTTTTTAATATTGAAACATAGTTCAGCTGAGTGGTGCAGAGCTGAAAAGCCTCTGTATGTTTGAATCAAAGCAATTGGGCTTCAAACCAAAGCAGAATGGAGTTGAAAGAACCGGCTCTCTGACAGAACAAAAAGGCGGCCTTGACTCTGATTAACATGACGTTGATGATGGTGGACGGCGACAGACTCCTTGTGCAATTTTACTAACTTTATTAACAATACGCTGCTCCCAAAAACAGGCTTTATTGAAGGCATACTGCCCTTAAAATGAAATCTGAAAGCACTGCCTTTAAATGTTCTGCACTGGAAACACATTGTGAAACAACTCTGACCTAAAAACAGCGGACAAAAAAATACTGCAAGTCACCGACAATATGAAAGAATCAAATGCTAGAGGGTTTGATGTCACTATAGAACAGGTCATAGTGTAACAGAAATAGTATAATAGAAATACTGCTATTTTTACAAGGAGCAGTGAGAGAGAGAGCACACAGGAACAAACTCATATTATTTAAAAGGGCACCACAATAAGATGATGTACTTTTACACAGTGAACACACACTGACTTAAGTATAAAAACAAACCAAGAAGACCATGCAATAGTGTTCACCCAACACAGGCCTCGTCATAAAACAGCAGCTAGATACTAGATATTCCATTAATAAATATTCTGAAAAATAAATGACTACTGCAGATAGATTTCAATAAAAAAACAGCACCAAGTGAAAACTGTGACCTGCCAGTAGTGCTAGAGGAAAAGTCATTAGGATTCTTCCTCTGGGGACCGTGAATGTCTGTGTAACAGTTTAATGTAATTCATCCAGCAGGTAGAGTTTCCAGTGACCAGCTGGGCCGCTAACACGAAGCATGTGATGTAAAAACACAACATGGAGCAGCTACGTGTTCTCAGAACGAAGCTGTAAAACCTGTAAAGTGTTAAATTGGTAATGTCACCGCAGTGTTTCAGCAGTGAGCCCATTTTTTGTGCGTTCATGTGAACGTGCAGACTGATTATAAAACATAAAGGCTGTTAGAGAGGAAGTCCTGGACAGTAAAGGGAAACTCTGGTATTTTGAAACCTGGGCCCTATTTTTTTTTACAAATTTTGGGGTCTATATGCCTAGTAGTTGCAGTAGATCGCCTCTGCCGGCAGCCGTGAACAAGCTGCAATGGCTGCAGCGTAATCCTTGTGGGCAATTGCACCCGTGAAAAGTATGTCCACTAAAAGTGCTTGTTTTTGCCACTGACTCAGGCTCAGATTGTTATTCAAAGTGTCTGACAACATTATGGAAAGGATCCATACAGAGAGAGACCGTTTGTTAAAGAGTAAGATCCTTTTTGTTTAACCAGAAACAGAAAGTCTCACTCAAGGAAAAGTCTCGCTCTGAAATCTCACAAGCGGTTGTTGCAGGAAGTACAACATTTAGACCCCAAAATTTGTAAAAATAGGGCCCAGGTTTAAAAATAAAATACCACTTTGTCCCTGGTGACGTTTAACTTTTGTGTCTTCTTGCTTTGATTTGACGAAACATCAATGAGATTAACAAGAGCTAGATTCAAGTCCTTGCATGCTGATTTTCCAAGTGTACTGACATGAAGTGAAACTAGTGGCTACTTTGAAGGTGTGTGAAACAGATATTCAGCAATCTATAACACTGTTTATACTACATGTCTTTAGGTATTATTTATTAGTCATCAGATTCTGGTCCAAATGTTGGTAAATCCTGATTAGAGCACAGAACCATAACCTAACTGAGTCCCGCCCTCTTCAGAGCGCGACACAAAGAGCACAGAGAAAACAGAGAAATTTCAAATGTGAAAAATGTCAAAATTGTTCCAACAAGGCATTAAAATGAGATGAAAAAGCTACGTAGTGAGAGGTGTTTCAGGTGTTGAATCTAGTGTCTTTGTGAAGGTGTGAAGATGAATGAAAGGCACAAATGAGAAGAATTGAAACAGACAAAAGATTCCCTTCAAAATGATTTCCTGAGTATTTTTAATTTAACTTATGAATTTTGAATTGAATTCTCTAAATTTGAAGGAGGTCTTGTTCATAAGCACACACACAAACACACACACACACACAAATCCATAGATACCAAGGGACTTTTCAGTTCCTTTGGAGCTAAAGTTGATTTACAGCAGGGCTGTGCACGTGAGCCTCCTGAGTCAGACATTAAAGAAATAACAAATTCTTTAGGGTGGTAAAGAATTTGTCAGTCAAATTACCTGAATTACCAGTTCAATGTGACCAGCTATATTATTCCAGATCTCCTGTATGGATCCTGTTCCAGGTGAGATGACAGTCAGACCTGAATCCACTTCCAGCTTCCTCTGATTGAACTTTGACACATGAGATTTATTTATTACATCAATATTAAGCTAAATATTATTTCTGCAGATTGACAGATAAATATTTAAATGGAAATAAACAATCAATAGAGTTAAATACGCTCATACTTTCAATAGATTTCTTTCATTTTCTAATTAAAATGAACTCATATTTAAGGCGCACAAGGACAAACAAACAAAACAAATAAAAGACATGTTGCAGGTGTTTTAGAGGGACATGTGAGGCTGCTGCTGATGTGGAGAGAGAATAGCCTGCAGGTGTGCTTTCTGGTTTTCATGTTTACCAGAGACAAGAGAGACACGTCACACATGTATGATGCTGGCAACGTGCACAGTGGACCAGACAATGGTGGACGTCCGTCTTTCACAAGCAGTCAGAACCTGTCCGTTAAGCTGTCAGTGAGTGTTGAGTCTGATTTTAGTTTTGTTGGTGGGCTCAGATGCTGTCCTGTCAGATCGTGTTGAGGGCCCAGATTACATCACTATTTTTCTGGCTGCTGAGTTCCTGAGAAACTCCTGTGAGTACTATGACAACTGCGAATTGTCATGTCATTAGCTGCAGGCTAACTGCATATTAAACAGAGGTGGAAATCCAGGCATTTAATGGGGGCCATGGTTTCCCTTTATATGAAGAGGGTAATGGAGTTGGTACACGTTAAACATCATCAAACGAAGTGTCTAAAAACTTGAGGTGAATGCCGCCAGACATAAGTCAAAAACCCAGGTCCTAAATACTTCATTTTGCATTCACTCTTCACTTCTGTTACTCAGAGTGAACAAGCCCGCTGAACATAAGCATTAGAGACTTGAGTTTGTGCTTCATCTGATCTGTGTGCGAGTCCTGCGCTTGAGTCCTCACATCTGGGGTTCAGAGACATTGCAGGGTCTGTATTTTGAAATGTGGGCTATTGTGATGCCCGTCCCACTGTCTTGGAGGCCGTCCTGGCTGACATGGGAGGGTCGTCAGCTGATTAGGCTCACCTGGGCAGCTCATTGTTCATTTGTTCATCTCACAAGACTTTGTTATTGCAGTTCAACCAGCAAACATCTCAATGTTGTTTGACACATTTCCTTCATTAGATCCTCACATTATCTCCCTGTGAGAAGCAGATGAAGCAAGGGCGTCACATAAGGGCTCAGATGAAAAAGACATGTCTTCAACAAATGTGATTTTAGGCAGTGTAATGGGGGAGTCAGTATGAGGCGGGTCGGGAAAAAAGGGCTGCCTAGGCTACTACAGAGTCAACAATATGAAAACAGTCGTCCATATGCATTACTGGATAGATTTCTTCTATATTTTGATTTTATGTTTTCTTATTATGCAAATAAACCTCAAAGCGTTCTCATTTGTTAGTTAACATTTCTTGCTGCAAGCTATTTTTCATTTTTAACAAATTATGACCCCAGCGTCCCCAGTGTAAATTACACTTGTGAGATGAAGCAATGTCAAGAAAAAGATTTGGTTTTGAGAGGCTTGTAATTTTGCATGTGAGAGAAAGGCTGGCGGAGGGGAGATTTACCCACCAGTCAACAGAACTGAAGAAGCCTTCATGATGAGTGGAGAAAAGTTGAGTCCAGTGGATAATAAGGAGCTGGATAAATGAGATGAAGCCACACTAACACAGCGTTTTACCTATAAGCAAGTCCGGTTGGCTTGGATATTTAACTGAACAATACACATATCTGAATTATTTTGTCTTGGTTGGTTCATTTGAAGCTTTTAAGTGACTGTAGTAAACAGTCACAGCTTTCTCATCTGCTTCCAGGACTTCATTTTCAAAATAGTGCACATTGCTGGAAAAAGCCACGAGAACTTTGAGAACTTTCTTGTAGAAAATAATCACAAAAAAACAATATCTCTAGGTTAAGTTCCTCGG
The DNA here is from genome assembly GCA_002120245.1 of Maccullochella peelii. NCBI lineage: Eukaryota > Metazoa > Chordata > Actinopteri > Centrarchiformes > Percichthyidae > Maccullochella > Maccullochella peelii. Next base: position 7,417 of record LKNJ01000332.1, on the reverse strand, counting down.
GCTACATTCACGTCTTTCAATCCACAAAAAGTAAATGATGGCAACTTAATAATGTGACCACAGGAGGCTTTATGTATTTAAAAGTGCTCGATAATTTCAGAGGGCAAATATAATGCTGATGCCACTCAGAACTATAGAGACAAGTCACTTTCTAATCCTCCTCCAGCACAATGGCTGACACATGGTATAAATCCCTCTCCTGTTTATGCTGCTGCATGTTTGAGGAAGATAACAGTGACTCTCTAATAAACGATGCATCAGACAGTCACCTGCTTGACTTCCCACGTTTCCTTTGTGTGGCTGTGACGCAGCGTGTCGTTCAGGCTTCCTGCAGGGCGCCTAAAAGCATTTTGCCATTTCCTCTCCTGCGACATGGACGAGTTTTCCCCTCACACTCAATCATCCCCAACAAGATCACACAGACATCCCGGCCGGATGCTGAGCAGCAGGACTTCACTTCTGCTGCATGCTATGGCGGCTATTTCAGTGAGTGACCCCGCATGACAAAGGTCACTGTCAGACTCTGCTCTTCCTCATTTTCATCAGGTACCAAATTAAACAAATTAACAATATGGTGCAATTCTGACTGTTAAAGCTCCCTTTTCATTCTTCATTTCCACCTGAATCAACAACAGCTTTCATTTACACTCAATGTAGATTCATTTACACTCAATGTAGATTCATTTCTTCTTGCTACCTTTTTTTTGAAGGAGGGGTTAAAACACAGATCATGCTTTATTGTTTTATTACTTTAACTAAATTATTAAATTATTATCTTAGTTATTAGTTAATTTGTTCATTTCATTTTTTGAGCAGCTAACCTCACACATATATGTATGTAGAGTATAAATGGTAGCAGTACAGACAATTTCTAACAACTTGACTGTTTTACCCGCAGCTAGAGTACAGAGTAACTGTACTGTAATAGTATTTTGGATTGCCTGCCTTTGCTCTAATTAATGTCACCATGTGTGATTATCTGAAAGTCAATTACCTTTTCAGTGTTTTGTGTCTCTTTTATGTCAGCCTGAAAAGTTACACTTGTATCACAATAAAAAAAAAACGGCCGCCTGCTGTGTCTCCTCCTCTCCCTCTTCTATTTTTTAAAGGCAGTAGCTGCTCTCACCTGTGTGTGTTTGAGTTCTTCCTCACAAACAGCAGGGGGCAGCGCTTGTTGAGCAGTGGCCTTGTTAGCTATATGTGCTCTGGGGAAACTCACTCCTATTACTGGGCCCGTGTCAGTCACCTTTTCTTTCAGCAGCCAGTTATCCCAAAGCAACAGCGCAGCAGCTCCCTGTCTGGGGGAAGATGTGTTGGTTTCTCACCTGCATCTGTCGGGCTGTTGGTTGGAGTGAAACCTGTGACATCCTGTGTCAGGACAATTCAACACCTCTGATTCCCTCCTGTATGATGCAGCCTGGTGTCAGTCCCGGCACAGAGCAGAGTTACTGCAGCAAGATGCACTTTTAGAAAAATATTTTGTCATTATAACAAAAAAAAAGTTTGACAGAAAGACAAACTGACCTGAATATATCTTTATTTATCATAATGAGAAAAAAAACATGGACCAACCAGGTTTACCGGATGGAACAAATGTTGTTAAAATTAAGATTTGAATAGAAATACAACAGATTATCAATTTAAAGAGATTTTTAATCTCAGAAAGTCCTGGTTTTCTTCAGTAAAGCCTATCATCACTATCATCACTATCATCACTAGAATTACACGGTAAAGATTTAATACGTTTTTAAAAAAGAAATGCAGCACAGTTACCACACAAATTGTTATTTTATTAGCTTTTTTGATTAGTTTGTGGACCAATAGGAAATGTTCTGAAGCCCAGTACCAGTATGTGACCCGGGGGTTGGGAACCTCTGAAAGCAAAATGAAGTCCCAGTGTCCATTGAAAATAAATGCATAGAAATCCGCTGGAAACTTCACATAATCAAAGCGATCTAGTCTTTTCTAGTCAATCTGTCTGTTTTCATGGGTACAGCACAAACAGGAACTGCTGGTGCGTAGCATGAGTTTACATGGTGAAGGTTTGATTTGCATACATGTAAAGAAATGGTTCAATAAAATCAGTTCACCCGACGCATGATGCTGACTCTGGGGGCAAAAACTGAAAACATATTCAGACCAAATAGAAATAAGAAAAATAAAAATAAAAATGAGCGTTTCTTTCTTTTTCCCCCACCATGAGCAGATTTTGAACAGAACTAATGTCCCATCAACATTCTTTTTCCATCCCTGGAAGACTCACTCTGTCCAAACACACACATTAACAGTCTGTCTGCTAGGACATGTATATTACCACTGACAAGCCAGGTGACGAGTAGCCTACCTTATTCTGAAAACAACAGTATATGACAGAGCAAAACAGTCGAGTTCAAAATGGTTTATTCACATAAACCTAAATGGTCTGTTGCCTGGATAACACACGTGATTACAGAAGATAAATCAGAGTGTTTTAGAGCTCTCCCTGTGGAGCAATGAAGTGCTGTACATAAGTCGTGAGAATGGCTTCATGGAGGTGGGAGCCAGCTCTCACTTCATTGCCTCCACCCACTGTCAGCACCCGAGGGCTACATCATCACATTCATGTAGCATAAACAACAATAACAAGCAAAATATCCCATGACACGACGTTACACACCTCTTATATCTCGTTGCAGAGCTGGCTGCTGTTGTAGATAAAGAGAGGCAGGAGACTGTACGGGCACATGATGAGACGGGAGACATGTTCCTGCTGTACATGTTCACTTACATTTTCTCCTGCTGGCACACACTTACACTTCTCCAAGACAGCAAGAAAACAACTACACAAAACAAAGTTCACTTGATAAGCCCATACTGTTTAGTGCAATGCAGATTGAAAGCTGCCCTGCATCAATATTAAAGGGAAACTCCACTGATTTCACCCATCGAGCTCTTTGGAGAGTAGAGTACTGCTGCACATTAGTTAGAAAGAAGTGAGCTCACCAGACCTCTGTAGCCCGCTGCTCATTTCTAGCAGCTACTAGCATAACACACCTGAATCTGCAACTGAACTGCTGGTGCATGATTTGCATTGTGGGTAATGTAGGCGGCTGTGTGCAATATAAAAGATAATCTCTGTTTCTGCTGCATCGATTTTTATTCTTTTAAAAAACCTGTATATCACAAGTCAGACAGTGTTAGGGGAGTGTCTGACTGACTGACTAAATTGGAGTAGTCTTTTTTGCCGTTATTTGACAGCTGACAGTGATGAGGCAGACAGCAAGTAAGAGCAGAGCAGTCTACCAGCTCCTGAGGGAAATCTCTGTCTCTTTAGCTGCTCCACTATGTTCCCCAGCTAGTCTCTAACTGTGTCTGTCTGCTGTTTGCTGCTGAACAGGTAGTGGACTGAAAGGCTGAGAGGGAACCAGAACAGATAAACAAGGTAATTCTACGAGTGACACCATTTGCAACTTCTTCAAATTTAACTCCCAAGTTCATTCATATAATACTTTACAGGCTGATCATCTTCCTTTCTTACAAATCGAAACATGGCCAGATCTCCCTGAGATACTGTCATGTACTGATCTGGAACGCTGGAATCTGGAAGTACTCATTATCAAGCGCTCGTTGTCTTTAGAAATTGTCATCACATTTAAGTCATGAGGTCTAATTATTTCTTGATATAAATATATATATGTATATATAAATATATATATATGTAAATATCTTTTAATTTGATTGGTGTCTGTGGATTGGTTAGTTTGTTTTTGTGTGCTTCTTTCTTTTTGCTGTATTTTCCTAAATTGTGTTAGCTTAGTTTTTATTTTTAGTGTTTGTTTTTCTCTTTAAGGGAGGGGAGGTCTGTTGTATAAGCCTGTGGCTCTTTGACCTCTCCTGACACATGATCAATTCGTTTCGTTATCTGGATTTTATTGCAGTCATATGTGTGAGCAAATTATTAAAAAATTTAAATTTTATTAAAAAAAGATCCATTATTCATATAAAACTATTGATTAGAGCAGCTTTAATATTTGGTTTTCATGCTGTGTCTTGATGATATTTGGTGTGTTTCTGTCATCTTCTGTCCAGTCAGTGGGTATAAATTAAATCAGTATAGAGTTGAAAACACATGAGAATATAAAATACAGACATCTCAAACTGACTTTGTGCTGCATTCAGAGACCCGTATCACCGCCGATGAATGAATTCACTACAGAGGAAACTCAGGACAAAAGACACCAATAGACAAGCGTCTCCATTTCTCCATCCCTGCAGCTCTATCTCAGCGGTATTGGCCTTCAGGTTGCCATGGTAACGCCGGGCACAGAGATATGGTTGTGAGTGTGTCTGAGTCAGAAGTCTAAAGCAGATGTCCCTGAAACTTGTGAGAGATATTTATCCAGGAGCAGAACAGGCGAAAATAAGATAATACAGCCAGAACACAAAACCTCTGCAGGCAAACAGAGGAGCAAGGTCAGAGCCACACACACTGCTGTACCATGAATACCCACCTCCACTTGATCACGATGTCTCTCAGATTTGACAGTCATTTTTCATGTGTAAAACCAATATGATATTGACACATTAACATTATACTGCTGATGTGATCATGTTCATGCAGGTGACACTCATTTGTCCTCTCAGCACACTGACCATACACTGTATGTACTGTTCATGATACTGACTTACAGACTGTATATACAACGAGTTCAGTTTACACTAAATGTTATTCCAGCTCAGCCACAAGAGGTCAGGAGTGCACGCTTTTCACCAGCCCACAGCCTCTGTTACTGAAAGTCGCCTCACATTATGTGTAGAGTGGTTAGAAAGAGGATTACTGCAATCTAAATAGGCTTATTGTATCTGTGTAATAGATATAGATATATGGATGGCTCTATAATATTATATAATATGTATTCAGAATATAGTTTGTTATCTGTGTCACTTCTCCTTCTTCTTTCTTTTTTTGCATCTGTCACAGAAGCAAACAGCAACAATAAAGATGTAATTGTTTGGTTTCTTTCCATCCGCTGTACTAACACGTGTTATTACCAAACTTAATTCCCTTTATTATCTCCTTTTGTTTCATCCCTATTTATTATATTTATCTATTATCAGTGGTGGAATGTAACTAAAGTACATTTACTCAAGTACTGTACTTGATTTGAGGTAATTGTACTTTACTTTCATGCTTCATACTTCTACTCCACTAAATCAGAGGGAAATATTTTTTACTTTTTCAATGCATGTACTTTTACTTGGAGTATTTTTACTGTGTGGTATTGGTAATTAGTACTTTAATTGCAGGAAATGATCTGAATACTTCCCCCAACACTCTCTGCTATAAATACATTAGATTGTTGTTAGTTTCCCATGGAAAGATCAAAGATTTCACAAAATAAAATGTATTAAGTGTTGCAGATGATTGTACATGATTAATACTGTTCAACACTGAATTTAAACAACAGATGATGATGTACAAACCATTTGTCGTCTTATATTCTGAATTATTACTCTGAGCTGCCCGTACAGCAGGTGAGTGCGTCAGTCCACCTCCTTCAAAGTGTTTCATCAGTCAATATGTCGGAGTAGAGCCAGAGAGGTGAGGCCAAGGCTGACCTGGTCTTCAAGTCCACCTTTGTTCATTCTTTAGAGGATCTAACCTGGGAGTTGGTAGTGACCTGTCCTCACGTAGTGGGCTGATCAGCAGATTCTGCCCACATGGACCGAAGGAAAACTGTCATGTGTGAGTGAGTCAGCTCTCAACAGGTCTACAGATACTGATTTCAATGTAAGCCAAGCCTCTCATTTGTGTGTTAGGTTCAGTAATACTCCAAAACCATCTATTGATTAAACATCAAGGGTAGCAGCTTGATGCAGAGTACCAAGCCCTCTGACCTCTGGCTGACAAGCTGACATATTATCAACCTGCATGCAGCAGTTGTCATTTGGCAAATTAAACACAGAGGTTTGGTGTGAGGCGGCAAAATAAAGGTAAATTCATCTGTCCTGTTTTCATTGTCAACCTTTCGATGCTTGCTGTCCTCACTCATCTTTGCCAAGATGCTAATCCAGTTGACATGGGAGAAGTTTGACAGCCCTGAAGGCAACCTTCTCCCACAACATTATTGAACATTTACTAATTGGTATAAACAAACTCCATTCCAGTGTGAATCAATTTATTTTCATTGTGAATTCTCTTGTGCTGTTCCCAATGTTACATTTTAGGCCCAATTGTATTTGCATTATATATACTTCCAGTGTCTGTTTTTAAAAACACTACATCCCTCCCCATTGTTACACTGATGTCATGCAGCTGTGTTTCTCCTTATAACCAGGCGGAGAATCTCCACGTCTCTTTTTAAACGTCTCCAGCTTAGTTGCAGTACGACCAAAAATAAATTTTGTGTCATGTTTCATTGGTCGTTGATCATTAGCAGAAGCGTTTTTCACATAAGGTCTGTTGTGGGAAAATAAAACCTGTCAGTCTCTCCTCTGGAGGTCTGGAAGTTGTTTCAGAGGCTTTTATCTCTTCACGTCTTTATCACTGTAACTCTCTTTATGTGTGAGTCAGTCAGTCATCCTGATAACTGTCTGATATCAAGTTTTCAATCAGTTTTTAAGGCTTCAAGTCCAAAACCACACAAGCAGCCAGAACACTGTCTAATGGAATTAACAACAAACATAGTGGAAATTCTTCTAGAATAAAGCTTTATTAAATTATAATAATAAAAATGTAAATATATAGATATATTTTGTTCTAGAGGAAAGACTATCGGGTCAATAAAATGCTGCTTGACGTCAGTCTCCTCGTTGGATTTTGATATTTTGTAGGTACAAGTGGACATTTTGATTTGATGGGAAGTGGCAAGGCTGGACTACTTACTGCACTGTGCTGCCCCGGACCCTCAGGGGCCCTGACGGCTCCATGTTTGTTGTGTGGTGTTTGTGGTTTGTTGAAATGGCAGGGTCTTAAAGTACACCTGCAGTACCACATAATGTTATGTAGAGCGGGCCTGAGAAGTCTTTATTATTTTGTTTCATCTTTGCTTACATAGCTCATGGGGGCCACCAAGTGGGTAAATCCGGCCCTGCTGACAGTTATGAAGACGCATGCCCGTTAAGATTTTCATAGGTCATTAGTTGCACCTTAAAGTCTAATCTAACATGAAGGGAGCCAATAGAGGGAAGGCAGTATTGCAGTGATATGGTCAGTAATATTAGCAGCAGCATTTTACTTATGCTATGTAGGTGGAATAAAAGTGATCTTGGTGGATTTCTCAGATCATAAGAGAGGTTAGGATCCAAATATCAAACTTTGAGAGATCACAGAGAGTTTCTGTGACTTGATCAAACTGGTGTCTGTGTCGAGCAGAGCCGAGAGCAGAGAGCTGCGTGGCATCGTATGCAGGCCAGATACAGTGGGGCAAAAAAGTAT
>LKNJ01000331.1:95429-185858 GCA_002120245.1 Maccullochella peelii | reverse complement strand
GAGAACTTGCACAATTGGTGGCTGACTAAATACTTTTTTGCCCCACTGTATGTGACTTTACACAGGGTAGTGTGTAAAGTGTGGAATATCCTTAATTTTAACCCTTATGTTTTCAAGGTTAGTAAAATGCTTGAATTCAAATATACTCCTTGAAAAATGCTTGCTATTCATCCACACAATCACTCATGTAAACCAAAAAGCTTTTAATATTTGAAGTGAAGCGATCCTGTCGTCATGTTTGTTGTCTCCTGTCATAACAATTTAGATGTGATAAAGGCTTTGAGGGCCTGGAAATTTTAGGTTAAAGTGCTTGAAAACTGTTTGAAAAGTGCTAGCCGTATGAACCCTGTTTATATTTCTGCTGCACTACGTTACAGAGGGGAATATTATACTTTTTACTTCACTACATTTATTTGACAACTACTTACTTGTTACTTTGCAGATTCAAATCAATAATACAAAACATAACCAACAAATAAAATGATGTGTTATCATGGATGAAGCTACACAGCGAGCTCCACCTTTACAAGCTGCAACATTAAAGTGATGAACACAAAAAATCCAGTAATATAAGGGACTGCAGATGAAATTAGCCTGTGTGGCTGATCTGGCACATTTACATGATGGACCTATGTGCCCATGTCAATTAATGTGCATTGTCCCTTCTTAAATAAAAATAAACATAAACGTAATATACGTTATTCTGAAATGGGTCATTCTGCATAATGACTACTTTCACTTTTTGGTATCTTAAGTACAATTTGATGCTGATGCTTTTGTACTTTTAACAGTAACATTTTGAAAGCAGCTTTTACTTGTAACAGTATTTCTACACTGTGGTATTTTAGTAAAATATCCTCTGCTCGTCTCTTTGTATTCCAAGCCGGTCTTTGTGGAAGGCTGATTGGACTTTTTTTCACAAAGACACACTTTGACATGCCGTAGCAGGAAAATCCCAGGTGTCAATGATCAATGGTATATTGTTCATGCTGACTCACTGTCACACTGTCACGGCTCACTGGGACTCTTAAATAGAACGGAGCCATCGTCAACAAAGTAATGTACAGTAAAAAAGGGACAACTTTAACCATTTAAATTCTAAAAACAAACACTCATGTCCTGCTCTTTTTTTGTTTTTTGCAGTGTATGAAGTGACAGACAGCGATGCGGAAGGCATCCTGAAGGAAGCCGTCCAGACTCCAGCTGATGACGGGGTGGTGCGGCTCAGAGGCCTCCCCTTCACCTGCACGGTGGCCGACATCGTCCAGTTTTTTTCAGGTAAACTCCTCCCACCTCCAGGTTTCCCGGAAACACTGGATCTGTGCTGTCATACCGCTGCACCGACACACCGAGTGCTGCTCCGTTTTGCTTCCCCATGACAGCAGTTGTTAGAGGATTCACTTGCCTTTTGATCGCTACACAGGACCTTTTGTTAGACCATCTTTAGCTTCCATAATTTAACATATCTGTAAAATGAAATTTATATTTAGAGCAGGACCTAATCAACTCACGACAGCTGACAACCAAACACATAAATAAACAAAGTCAAATGTAGTTTTACACAGTGGTGGAAGAAGTATTCAGATCCTTTTACTTCAGTAAAAGTACTAATACTGTACCAGACTGTGAAAATACTCCACTCATTCAGCAGTAAAATACTCCCTGTTATATCTGATGTTTCTGGATTAATGTTACTGCTGCAGATGTTTAAGGTTGAGCTCATTTAAACTCCTTTATATCATGTTGAGTAGTTTAATCTACAGCAATGCATCATATTTAATAAGATCATCATATGTTTGTAGCGCCGCTGTCCTGTGAGAACCACGGATCTCTAAGCTTTGTGATGATGCATTTTCCAGCAAATCCGAGGCTATTTTTATAGTTTAGTTATCTTAAGAAGGTGGAGAATTTTCTCACCCCATGAAGGAACTTAATCCTTCAGAGTATCAGGAAAAACTTTAATTCAAAATCACCAAATTTGGAGATACATGGTTTTCACTGGGCAGGAAGGGTATGAAACATTGTAATCTGCATAGTAACTAAAGCTGTCAGACAAAATGAAAAGTGCAATATTTGCCTCTAAAATGTAGTGGAGTGGAAGTATAAAGTTACAGAAAATGGAAATACTCAGGTAAAGTACAAGTACCTCGAATTTGTACTTAAGTACAGTACTTCCACTGCTGGTTTTTCAGGTTACCTGGTCGTCCCAAAGAACATTTGATTGGATTCAATTAATCTGAGTAAAGGAGGAGTTCATATATACTTTTTTACAAAAAGAGAAACTTGAAGGATTTTGATATAGAAATACTCAAAAATGCTGTTTTGACTAATATTTTATGTGCTAAGAGAGAGAGAGGGACACAGGATGAACTTTTTAGTTTAATGACAAAAGTAAAATTCAGGATCTGTTTGTGCGGTTCAGGTTTGGATATAGTGGAGAACGGGATCACCATCGTCACAAACAGCAGGGGACGACAGTCTGGAGAGGCCTTTGTCAAATTTTCCTCTCAAGAAGCAGCCAATGAAGCTCTGCAGAGAGACCGAGAGGTCATCGGAAAGAGGTGGGATGCTGCACGAGCTCACGTTAAGGCCTGGACCAACTCTATAATCACGTTTCTCTCATTGGAACCAGGGCTGGGCGATAAAACGATAACAATAATTATCGTGATATAATTTTCCTCAATATAAAGATAACAAATGTTCGATATAATTAAACCACCCTTAAGCGGTAGTTGCCGCGTGACATTAAACAGAAGAAGAACACGAACAGCCAATCATGTTGCAGAAATAGAGGTATGCTTACAGCCACAGTGGCTAACAGGCTTGTAGTTGGAGCGGATTAAGCAAAATACCAGTAGGTGAAATGAGCGACACAGAAGAAAATGCAGTGTCCATGACCAGCTGGAAGCAGGACGAAGCCATCGTCACTCAACTCCAGTAGTTTGGAGATATTTTGGCTGTTTACAATCCAACAAAAAACAGCAAACTGTGCAAAAGAGTTTAAAACCACAATTAACCACCTGCTTTCACTCAGGAGCAAAAATCAGCCTTTGAACTTGAAAGAAATAATGATTTGACATTTATCGTGATAACTAGCGATATCAACTGATATGAAAAAAGAATTGCGATAACATTTTTGGCCATATCGCCCAGCCCTAATTGGAACAGGAAGTAGCTGATGTTACTGTTCAAATACCGACGAGCTTTGAGTCTCAAGTCACTGATTTGTTTCGTCTCCAGCACCTCCTCCGTTCACTTACTTCATCGTATTTGTTTGTTCGTTGCTCATCCCCTGTGCTGCCGACTGCGTTTGCAGGTACATTGAGGTGTTTCCCAGCACAAGTGAGGAGATTCAGTCTAGTTGGAGGAGGAGGACGAGTTTGGCTCCTCCTCAGTCCAGCCCTCAGTCTGCAAACAGGAGGACTGCCCCGCAGACCAACCCCAAAACCGGTGAGGGGATTTTAGGGATCATTATATCGAGTTTTTAGCCCCCATGGTGTTTATTTTGATATTATTAAATAAAAATGAATGATATACAAAAATCTGTTAAATTATAATTTGTAGCTCAAACACTATTGTTTATTTTTGTACTTTCTTAGAGGGACTTTGGCGCATAATCAGACGCTGAATTTACACTTTTTTCCCCATTTTTCTCTTCACTTTCTGAGCAGTTAACATCACACAAGGACACCGTTTAATGTAAACTGTGGTGATCAATGTCTTCTTGCAGCACAAAACACAAGTTGTTTTTTTATGTTTGGGAACAAAACAAATTGGCTGCTTTAGCCACTAAAACCAGTTTTTTCCTGGTGTATCTGCTCCACCAGGATCCCCTCAGAGCTCTGCCCTGCCGCTTCATTACGTCCATATGAGAGGACTTCCTTTCCGGGTGTCCGGGGAAGACATTGTTAAGGTAAAACTCAACAATACTGAACATGTTGAGATGCTGAAGCTGGGTGTGTTGTTGCATTATAATAATAACTTTATTGATATAGCACCGTTTTAAAAAACGGTTTACCAAGTGCTTTGACAGACAAAGCAAAAGCAGGATACTCAGAAAGCAATATAACAACAGAAAGCCAAACAGTAAGGCAAAACAAAAGCAAGATAACAATTAATTATACATCATTAATACAAATAAAAAGAATAAACGTAATAAAAAAACGATATAAAGACGTTAGAGGTCAATTGCGCATGACTTTCATTCTGCATTTGTTTTTCTCCCGCAGTTCTTCTCTCCTCTAGTTGTGTCTAAGATCCTGATTGAATGCAGCCCTGACGGGCGGCCGAGCGGAGAGGCCGACGTTTACTTCAGCTGCCACCAGGACGCCATGGCCGCCATGTCCAGAGACAGACAGCACATAGGTGAGACTGCTGGCCTTTAACTCCGGGGCCAGCTGACGTATGTTTGAAAACACAGGAATGTTCATCCGATGCTGATCTTAATTTCTTTGTACATTAGTCTGTGTATTTTTTTTAGTATTGTTTGAGTATAAAACTGTCAGATATTTACTATTATTTGTCAGGATCAAGTATTTATGTAGCCTCTTTTAAGCTCATATTGTCAGAAATATGGATTATGTATTTAATGGGTAAAGCATCTTAAGGATTTAATGTCAGCAGGTCCTCTTCATCCACGTTACAACAGAAATAAATGTATAATTGGTCACTGCAAGAGTTTCATTTAACATTTGAACCTCTTCTGTAATTTTTAGGGGAAAGATATATCGAGTTATTCCTGAACTCTGTTCCAGAATCTGACGGAAGGTGAGAAACACTTTTTAATTTTAAAGGAACGTTACAAAGTTAGACAGAGATCTCTTAAAGACAGTTCAGTGGGTGTCCTGGTTTCTGTAGGCTGGATCACTGCAACACAGAAGTAATTGCAACTTTTTTCCAGCTTTTTCAGAAACAAGAACACCACTTAGTCTCTGTGCTACTTTTCATATGTTTCAAAATAATCCTCTTTTTTTTAAACAGGAAAAGTGTGAATTAGCTTCTTTGCTGAGGATACCTTTTAACTCCCCTCAGATATAATTCAACATGTTGTATTTTCTCCCGCAGGTGAATGGCCCACACACACACGACTATTGTATTTAATTTCCAGCCTGACTTGGACATAAAACAATAAAGATTCATGGTGTCAAAAGAAAAACCTGCCTTCACTGTCTCTATCCAACACGAGGGGGTTAATTACAGTTAGAGCTCAACATAGACAACCTTTAATCATTTTACTAAAGGTTAGAAATGTTAAAATGATGCTCTTAAGATTCGTCAAATCAGCAGATAATGTGAAGATGAGTACTTAAGAGACAAGACATTAAAATAATGTTTCATGTTAAATTGGATATTTATGTTATGTTTATGTTTTTTGTTCTTTAAAGCGACATGCTGTAAGAAAAACTGTTCCAATACATAAACAGGCAGAACATTTGTTTAAACGGAGTATTTCTTATTAAAAATCAGTTCATTCCGTCTCAGGATTTCACTTGGTGAAAGTGGGGGAGTTTTTCAAAATGTGAGAATCAACACTTCAGATGTAGCTGAGAGTGGAAATGAAAACAGAATTTAAATCATTGTAAATATATGCAAAATTGAGGAGACTTTCACCCTAAATCTGAACCCTGATATTGGCACTGTTACAGTATCACTTTTATCTATTAAGAAATTACCCAACTGTATTGCATTCAGAGGGAAGTCTCACCAGAACCAGAACCAGCCTGCCAAAGGGTCCAGTCCGGCCCACTGGATGACTTTGCAAAGTGTGAAAATAGCAGAAAAGTCATTAATTCCAATTTTTCAATAAAATTCACTGCTGTTCCTACTGCGCTGTCCTGATAAGAGCAGCAGGCAGCAGGATAGCTGCTCAGTCCCGATGCTGGACCTGCTGTTAGAGATCCCACATTCTTACATACACGCTACGCGACACAACACCGTCAAGCGTAGGCTACCGTTCATGCAGGAGCCGCCGAGGTAAATGTCTTTGTCAAAAAGGAGAAAAGTGAACAGAGTGTCGGGTTTTCCAAGAAAACATTTTGTGCCTTTGTAGATCCACTGTGATTTGTAAATTGCACTTATTTTAAGGCATCTCGGGCTGTTCATCTGTTTCATCAACAAATTGATGGTTAATTAATTGTGAAGGTTTTCAGAATGTACTTTTTCATACTTCTTTACATAAAAGAAAGGGAAAATGTATTATTTATAGGTTATTATGCAATGGTTTTACTGGTCCGGCCCACTCGAGACCAGTTTGGGCCGTATGTGGCCCATGAACTAAATAAAATGATGTAGAGAATGATAATTACTGATCTTGGCAGATGAATCGGCTGCGATGAGATGATAACATCCAAATATGTTCATGACACTTTTTAGTTGTTAAACTTGGAACTTTGTGAGCCAATCAAATCTCCTGCAAAAACTGGTGAACAAGTGTTCAATTAACAAAAACCAGCATTGAAAGTGGGAGGTGTGTTTCTATGAAAAATAAAAAGGCTGCTTTGAACAGTAAAACTAATTGGGGAAAGATTTTATTAAATTGAACCAAAAGACTCATTTTAAGCACTTTTTCTCTAATCTGCAAAATCCATTTCTGTACACAAAATAATTCAAATGCAGAAAACAATGACACTGAAAAATGTCCTCTGATACTTTATGAAAAGAGCTTTTTGTTTTGCTTACTCATCAGGGTGCTGCACAAAAGTGAAATACAGGTTCAAATAATCCAGAGTCTCACACACACACACACACACACACACACGTGTAAAATTTAATAAAAGTTTATTGTTGATCTAAAAAGCATTTCCATCCCTCGTGTTAATTAGCCTCGACAAGAACGACTAAATGTTTGAACTGGTTTTACTGAGCTTCTAATTATTCGTCGTCATCAGTCAACAAAACATAAAAACAGCTGTTAAAAGATGCATTGATATGCAGAGAGCCATGCATTTAAAAGTGCTGTGATATGCAAAGACGTCCAGGAAAGGAGATGATTTTTAGCCTTCTAACTAATACCAGGGTTCGCACAGCTTTTTAAGAGTAAAATTCAAGCGCTTTCAAGGTATCTAAACCAAAAATGTCCAGACTCTCAAAGCCTTCGTCATCAAAATAGTTACTATAAATGCCAGGAGACAACAAACAAACATGACGACGGGATCGTTTCATTTCAAATATTAAAAGATTTTTGGTTTACATGAGTGATTGTGTCGATGATGAAACGCCAGATTATGTTGAAAAATGAAGCATTTTTCAAGGACTATATTCGAATTCAAGCATATTCCTAACCTTGAAAACATAAAACGGTTCAAATTAAGTATTTTCCAAACAGTAACAGCAGAAATATTATCTCCAATATTGAGATCACGATAAGAGAATAGATGTAGCCTAGCAGTGTAGGATTTTGGTTTTTATAACATTGTGATTTAACTTAAATATTTGTCTTTGCCTGGTTTTAAATTCTGCATTTAATTTTCTAATAACTAATACTAATGTACGTATGTTTATGATTGGTCTAAACAACTTTAGAGTGTATAAAAGGCTTTTGACAGCACATAGTCTTTCCCTAAATATTGACACACGTTTAATATCACAGTATGATTATAATAGAGCATTTGGTCAAAAGTGTTGGTGTCATATTTGATTTTGTCAGTATCGCCCTGAATCAGGTGCCACTTTGAGCTCAGTTCATGCTTCATCATGCAACATCACACACTGATCTGTATGTGATTACCCGCTGTGTTATAACGAAGCACAATTACAGAGTACAGAGCAAAAAGGCCAGTTTTTGTCTTTGTCATCTTTTAAAACTGAGGTTAAAAATATTGTCAGTTGACGTTTTCGTCAATAATCCACTCAGTGGACGTTGTGGAAAGTCAGTTTTTAAATGCATGAGATGATTCAAGTTGTCTTTTTATATCAGAAATCTCCAACCAGGTGCCATTTTGGCGAGTGGAGGTTTTCACTAAGAAAATACCACAGCAGCTCAACACACACTTTCAGCCAGAAAGGAAAGGGGGAATTATGGCTACACCAGTATTTGAAAAATGAAAACCTGCATCCAAACAGCTCTGAATGGCACACGTTTGGACATTGCTAACTTAAAGTAACTAAAATAAAGTTCAGAACGCGCAGGACTCCAAACGTCTCGAGTCAAGAAGTCAAAAAGTGCATTTCTGCAGTGTCAGTTTTACGAATCAAAGCCTCTGGTTTGCGCGTGTCTGATCATCGCGTCTCGTAGTAAAATACGGACTTGTTTGATTTCATGTCGGCGTTGAAGCGTACTGTTGGAGTAACAGAGAGAAGCAGGCGGTGCACACAGTCTCTGGGAGGATGGAGGAAGGTAGCGGCAGCTCGTTGGACACGCAGCTCTCGCAGAAAACCCCACTGCAGTTCTTACACTGTTTCTGGAGAAAGAGAAACAGGATTATGACACACTGTGACAGAAAATTAACCTTAATTAAAAACCCTGGTTAAATCCAAGGATGCTGGCTGGGTCTCCACCTTACAGCCTAATAATGACTTTGTCTCCATTAGGCCTTTTAGTGACATCATGACGTCGTAATTTCAACCAATTCAGGAGGAAAGTTCATCATCAAGAGCTTCACACCTAAAAGCTGAGATGCTTAAGAAACCAACATTTCCCCCTGAACTCAAAAAGCTCCAATAAACCTCGTTAAACCTTGGTTTACCTCTGTATGTCAAGGTAAAGACTGGACCACTATAAGCTTCTATAAACACCCTCTTCTGATTTATAGCGGCACTAAATATAGCAAACTCGTACCTTTGTCTTCAGGAGGGAGTCGTCCTGTTCACACATCGTACAGACGGAGGGCTGACTGATCTGCACGAATGACTCGTCCTGCAGAAAATCATGTGAGTTATAAAAAAATCCAATCGATACTGGTACTACTGCTTCAGTTCTGGTTTGCATCTTTACTGTACAAACTTGACTGCATTAATGATAACAATAAGAGTGAAATGAGTTGATTTTTCTTACAGAATTTCCTCTATTTTTTAACTGCAATAAAAACCAATCATAGACACTATCTATGGATAATCAAGCTTTTTATTGAGCTCATCTCAGACCTCACCTGTTCATCCTCGTGGTGTGACAAGGACCTTAAAAAGGAGGAGAGGGGGATAAATAAGTAAATAAAATTAAAAAAAACAATATTTCCTTAAATGATTATATTTTTTCTAAAAGCTGCAGCTCTTAAAATGACTCACAAGCTGGAGCTCAGACTTGTTGTGTCCTCTGGTTCTGAGTGCAACTGGTCATTCTCCCTTTTGACTGATGCGGGACGCTGCTGGGAAAACACGCATATTGTATAAGAACAAAAGTAGACTTTTACTAATCTTTAATTGCGCACAATTCTGATCACAGGTTTACTTTCGGTGGGTTCTCTGGGTGTCTCCTCTCCCTCCGCGGAGTACCGGACGCGGCGTCGAAACGATGCTCACTCCTTCGCTCCCGCTCCTTTCTCAGCTCCAGCTCCAGATTAGACCTGAAACAAGACCAACACAAAAATATCACCAGCCTCATGACCCTTTAAAAAGAGTCACATTAAAAAGCTTTCACTCATGTTTAGCTTCCCGTTACCTGTGCTTCCTCAGCTGCTCCACCTCCACCTGCAGACTCTCGATTTTGTCTCCAAAGTCCTGTTTGAAGAGCCGGTTGGCCTCTAAAGCCAGATCCCTCTCTCTCTCAGCCTGTTTGCATCTGGTTTAGGCAGGGAAGGGGGGGGTCGGGGTGTCACATAAACTTATGGTAAAATGAAAACTTGATGAAAATAAACATGGTTGGAAAGAGATGTGAACCACAACTTAAATAAAAAATAAAAAAAAACACAAAAATGAGAAACAGATCGAGTGTTTGGGGGCTGAAAGCCAACGAGGACAACAGGGAAACTTTGGCCAAAGAAGATGAAGCAGGCTGTGTTTGTTTATTGTTTTATTAGCCTAATGATCACTACAGTTTACACCAATGTTATGTTCACATACAATTCAAAATTAATAAATTAATTTTGCCCTTTTCTTCTTACGTCATCTTGCTCCTGTCCTGGCCTTATACGCTTGAATGTGGATCACCAAATGACAACATTTGATATCAGTCCCTAAACATCAGTTCAGATTCTCTTTTTTAAATTTTTTTATTCTGTCAGTCTCTGTTGGTTGAAGCACAGTCTCTGGTAGCGGTCATAGTCTTTGGAATAACATTACAGCAGGTCCACTACCTCCCAAATATCCAGGACGTGTCCGTTAGCACATTAAATCATCTTAAAACTGTCCGCAGTGGACTTTCGGACACCTTGCCATCTCGTCAATACTCGTCTTACCTTTGCCAGAAAAGCATTAATGTGGTATTTGTAAGAAATGCCTACCAAATAAAAGTATAAATCTGATTTGTTAGAGAACACAAGGATTAAGGGCTGCTAAAAGGATCGATTCAGTCCACACTACTCAAAGCTGATGCTGGAGAGCCACTGCAGGAGGTTGTGGGAAAATGGTTTTATTTTCAACAACAAAAAGGAGCATCGTACAGAAAAGGGAACATCCTAGTTTGGTTATTTCTATATTAGGCAGGGTTGTATGTTTGTATTCAGATGTATGATAGCGGGGGAGCTACTGCGGCAGCTGCAGCAGCTTCCCTGCTGCCGAGTTCAGGTTTCTGGCCTGCTTCACCAAATGTTTCTCACTGATTCAATGATTTAAAAAAAAAAAAAAAAAAAAAGAATGATAATGACAAAAATAACGACAGAGAGAGTGGAGAGAGAAATATGACAAACAGAGCAATAAGATGTTTTTGTAGGCAAGTGATTCCGTGAAGAAAAACTATCCGTCTACTGTAATAATTATTCAAAACACCAATCATGGCTGCAGAACTGTCCTCACCTTGTCTCCAGCTGTTTTACGGTCCCTGTCATCTGGTTTATTTTCTCCTCCAGGCGAGCGATGGCTTCACTCTTCTGTTTAGAGCCGGCGTCTGCGCTCTGAGGAAGCAAGCCAATTGTTAAGTCACCTGGAAACAATAACTCTGCACATGTTGTTTGTCTCGTCAAAAAGACTAAACTGGAACGGGTTGGTGCTTCTTTTTTTATTCCAATGATCTGTCGGCAGCTGTGTTCACTTTTGCGCAGTTTTAATTCAGTTCAGTTTGGTTTCAGGCTTGAACTACAACATGCAGCTTAAATAAATGTCCTTTTGGTTTCTGGGTCAATGTTGGATGAGTTCAGTAACTATGGCGCCTCTCACTGGCTCGTGGGTATTGTAGTATTCAGTAGAGCTGAACTATTCTGATAATCAATTCGTTCCAGCTTCTAAAATGTGAGGATTTGCTGCTTTTCTTTGTCATTTCTGACAGTAAATGAAGAGCCTTTGGGTTTTGGACTGTTGGTCGGACAAAAGAAGACATTTTATAGACTAAACGATTAATCGTGAAAATAATCTGCAGATTAATCGATGATGAAAATAATCATTAGTCCTAGTATTTAGAGCTGTCCGCCAAACTGATGGAAACAAACTCGTGGCCATAATATACACGGGGGGTATTTGAACACATTTCTGACTTAGATTAGATGTATTATAAAATACTACAGTGTGTAAAAGGGTGACTATTGTAAAAAAAAAATTTTTTTTTAAAAAGTATAGATTTCGAGAATAAAGTCATGATGTTGTGAGAATAAAGTTGTAATTTTACACAAAAGGCATTATGAGAATTAAGTCATGACATTTCAAGAAAAAGTAATATTATAGTAGTTAACTAAATCTATGTTTATCACTGGACCCTCTGCCTTAATGCAGCGCAAAGTCAATTTTATTTACCAATATCACAAATTTGCCTCAAGGGGCTTTACAGTCTGTGCAGTATACGACACCCTCTGTTCTTCCCCATCTTAAAAAAATACTCCACAGTGTTTATATATGAATCACTCTCCATTCTGCCACCATTAGCTTTTTTTTGTCCAGTAAAATCTTCTGACGTACAGGAAAAGACACATTTGAATTTCAAACACAGGCAGAAGTGACTGTTAGGAATTGAGGCAGGCTGCTAAGCACCAACACTGCATCACAGATAAACACTAAAGAAGAAAAGTAGATGCTCTGTGAAGCAGCCGGTCAAACCCGTTCCCTGCACAGACGTGAAGTGAAGTGAAGTGAAGCGACGGGAGCAGACATGCAGCCTCACCTGTGACTTGTGGCTAAGCTGTTGGTTGATGGCACGGAGGTCTTCCAGCTGCTGTCTGAGCTCCACCAGAGCGTCCTGCTTCTCACAGACGTCTTTCTCCAGCATCTTCATGGACAGCTCCATCTCCTGCTTCATCCCGATCTGCACCTCCAGCTCCTTCTCCACGTCCTGCACAGAGATGCAGCTCCAGCTTCAGATACGCACTTCACAAGCAGAAGCCCAATAACTGTCCCAATATTTTTTCTTTTTCCACAGATCAGTTAAGCACGTACAAATTGCGATAACGTCTATAAATACTCTCAGAATTCCATGACAGTATAAAAATGTATCGTTAAGAGCCTGAAACGCACCAATCGAAGCAAAGTTTCCTCTTTGAGCTGCTTGCGCGTTTCACCCAGCGCTTGTCCGTCTGGTGCTGAGTCGCTTCGTAATGCCTGAAGAAAAATAACAAATACAGTAACACACATTTCAGGAGTAAAAAAAACAAGATATTGTACAAATATTTCACCCTAAAGCCAATCCTGAGTTAACATAATCACTACCAACTCACAATCAGTCAAAATGGTATCAGGTGAATCAGGGCTGGGCAATATGGCTGAATAATGTCACCACATGAACATCTGTCCCATCAATATCTACCACAATATGTGGGATAAATCATAAAGAGATGTTTAATCCAATGAACTTTGGTCCATTGTTATGGATTGAATCGGAGAAAAACGTCAGCGACTCATTTTCTTGGTGTTAAATTTGCTTGTAATCATTAATTTAAAACAACATCATTTTGTAAGTTGATAACACAGTATGATAATATCGTTCCAGATACATTTCTAATAAAAGTTGATGGACGTTAATGTTGAATAATGGAGGAGAACGATACACACAAATAAAGCAAACAACATACAGCCTGAAACTGGTCTATTGATAATTAATGATGGCTTTAAACTGTCCATCTTAACCTTAATGACTAAATCAACGCTTTTATGCTCATAAAAGAAAACTATATCCATATCACACATCAGTGCACAAATGTTTTTGAATTCACAGTGTCTGGGTGACATTTGTGACGAAAAAGGAAAAATGATAGAGTGTCGGGAGGATTATCATACATATATATTCATACAAAAAGTTTCTAGCTTCTGGGTTTACGGCCCACTGAATATGTGTTTCTCCCGCTCGGCCCACAGACTTTACATTGTGATGATGTCAGGAAAGTTTTACAAATATAAAACCTCCATGGATCCAAAATTCATAACAGAAAGAGGCATAATCGACCTGGTTTTACAGAGGTGGTCTATGGGGAAAATGCTTTTTGGGCCGCAGGGGAATTTGTTGCTGCAATACCACGAGAGGCCACTGGGAAAAATTGGAAGTGAGGCTGAGCGGCGGCGGTGTTTCCAGTTCTTATAATACATCCATGGACCAGACACATCTGCCAGAGCAAATAAAACATGAGCTCGCAGATTCGTCTGGTTCCCAGGCCATGATTCATCTCAGTTTTAAGGAGAAAAAACACTTTAATTGATTTATGTTCACCTTTCTGGACTCCAGCTGATATGAGCTCTCCTCCTTTACTCTCTCCACGTCTTCTTGTAAAGTGATGATCCTGTTATTTGCCACCGCAAGCTGTGGAGACAAAAGTCAGCAAACAGGTGTGTGAACAAAGACGAGCGGAAGCTGCGCCGAGAAGCAGAAAGGCCGAAAGTATTTGAGCTGTTCAGCTCTGGATGGCTCTCACCTCTTCTGTTAGCTTTGTGTTGGACTTTTCCAGAGCGTCCACCTTGGCCTGGAGATTATTTACTGATGCACTACAAACATAAACGAACAGAGATATCACATGAGTCAGCAGCTCGACAAGCTGCCGAACAACGTGAAGAGAGACGGCCACTCTCACGAACCTTAAATGTCTGTTCAGCTCCTCCACGTAATTCTTCTGATCGAGGATCGCTGTGATCTGACCGTCGCTGAAGGAGCACAAAGAGAGGAAGATGAATGGAACCACATCATTTTCTGTATCTAACGTTTTTTTAAGTCACCAATAACAGCTGGTCTCGTACTAGTAGTGCTGCAACTATTAGTCAATCAGCAGAAATTAATCGGCAACTATTTTGATAATCGATTAAATGTTTAAGTCGGTTTTCATTTGACGGTTCCAGCCTCTTTAATGGGAGAATGTTCTGCTTTTCCTTATCTTAACAACTTAATTATCTTTAGGTTTTGGACTGTTAGCCAAATTTTGCCTTACAGTCAACATGAATCTATGTCTGCTACTTAACACTGAAACAACAAGTGACCAAATTGTGGCTGCAAACTGTGGCTGCCGTTACGTAGTTTGAGAGACTAAAACGTACTGAAATAAAGATCCTTGTGGTTAAAGATGAGAAAGGTAGCACTCACCCCTCTGCACTCTTACTACTGTGTCCACCATCTTTGAGGTACATTGAAAAATCAATCACCCCGACCTGCAAGAGGTAATTGAATAAGAAACAGAAAATCAATCACAAGTGAAACCACACGGCAGCTCTTATGTCAAAAAAGAAAAAGTAAGATCTCCACTAATGTGTGCACTTATTTAGGGTGTGCAGGGCGTTTTAATGCATCATGTCGACCTGCATTTTAATACAAACAAGTAGTTTTGTCCAGGTTTAGATGCATTCACGTTATCTAAATATTTTAGCAATCAGTACAAGCTCAAGAAGTGTGTAACCGGAGAGGTTTCACTTCATTGTACTCAGAGTAACACTTGTTTACTACGCTGATGACATACTGGCGACCAGTAGAGCGTGAAACAGAGATTCCTGAGTAGTTTTGGAAAGGCTGCTGACTGTCTGTGGAATTACTGCAGGAGCGATGATCAGGGTAAAAGCAACCGTTTGCTTGTTTTAGAACGGCACACTGGAGCATTTTAATGTATACAAAGATGGACTAATGCTACACAGGTCTGATATTTCATGTTCAGATGAAACAATTAACTGTAAAATTCAGTGCTTACATAAATACCCCCTACCACATTACTTTAAAAAGCAGCTAAAATTTGAAAGTCAACGTGCACAACCTGAATTAAAGTCGTTTAACTCCTGTACACTGTCTTGCTTACTGCTGCCGCCGATATATTTATTTACACAAACAATCGTGCGGCATTTTCAGTTATTTAAATTTGACAG
This sequence comes from Maccullochella peelii, assembly GCA_002120245.1. Taxonomy (NCBI): domain Eukaryota; kingdom Metazoa; phylum Chordata; class Actinopteri; order Centrarchiformes; family Percichthyidae; genus Maccullochella; species Maccullochella peelii. The sequence goes on along the minus strand of LKNJ01000331.1, from coordinate 170,513 downwards.
TTTCACCTTGAACTGAATCAGTTTGAACTTTTGTTCTGATCTGCTGGTTCGGGAATCTTAAGGTGAGGAGTAAGACAAAGCTTGGGGTGTCCCAGCTCAGTCGATCCGCTCTGTACCACAGACATCTGGTCATAAAGGCCACCTCCATCTTGACCGATCCATCCCACCCCCTGCACCAGGAGCTCCACCTTCTGCCCTCTGGGCGGAGGTATAGGCTCCCTAGGCTCAGACAGTTGCTGCCATGAACTATAGTCCACCTTTTATTGCAGCACTTTGTACATTTTACACATTGCACTTTGTAATACTTGTTGTTTACAGTGTCTTTGTTGCTGCTGTATGTACAGTATGTTTCTTGGAACTTTGATAGTGTTTTCTGTTGTTTATGCTGCAGCAGAATTGCCCTCCAGGAACAATAAAGATTTATTGAATTAAACAAAACCTACACAAAAAATGAACGCCACAACATTGTATAAAAACCAGGAAGTCGGATTTTTCCTCCCTTCCTTCCTGCAACCACTAGTCAAAAATGAGGCGCATGCAAGCTTGGTCTTGTCTTGTGTTACTGCAGCTCTGGATGGTGGCAGAAGTGAAAGTGAAAGCAGAATAACCTGAGAGTCCAAGTCCTCTCCCTTCATACACAGATTGGCATCAATGACATTTAGTCCAACGAGCAGCCCAGCGATGACCGCTCCCTCCTCCTCCATCATCAACGCGTTCTGCTCATAGAATTCACTACAGAGAAGAGACAAGAGTTACAAATACTGTCACTGTCATTCTATAACAAACAGTATGATACAAACTCACCTGAGCAGGTCCTTTCTGTTGATGATGGTCTTCATGTAGTCAGAGAGTTTCTTCTGCATCAAAGCCAGTCGTAACCAGGCACGCCCTCTTCCTAGAGGAGTTCTGTAATGCAGGAGAGTTACATGTAACTAGAGAGCTGCAGGAATGAGTCCTAAAACCAGGAAATGAGCATTTTTGCACTTCTAGTTCCCTCTTCTCGAAGTCAACAGGGTTTCTGAATGGGTTTTTGGTTAGATACCTGAAATAAGGTCTGTGGTTAACACAAAGAGATTTTCACGTTTTGTTCTACAACATAAAATACGTCAGTAAATATCCCACTTGTGAAATTTGAAGCTTTTACGTGTCTTTAAAGAGGCGGTTGCTAACAAGTGGCTGAATGAAACTACAGAGGTTGTCGGGGACATTAAACGTCATCACGCCGAACACAGAAACTCATCTACTCACTCGTCCGCCTTCACAGACTCGTTGGGTTTAAACTCGCGCTCGTGCAAACTATTCTAACTCAAACTTTCCCAAAGGCTTTTGTAGAAGAGGTAAGCGCACAAAACCAAATTACAAGTTGGAAGCTTAGTGGTGGCGACACCATACGAAGTCATACGACCGTGGTGTAGTTTATTTATAGCCTAACGTTAGCTTTTAACTTTTACTAGCGTATCTTGCTGAAAAACATGTATAAGTATCAATAACTTTGTTTGCCACGGAGGTTATTTTCTGCAATAATTCAAAATCCAATGGAAAATTCCCATTGGAACCAGGGCAATGCTAACTTCTGGGTTGGCCTACCAAAATAAGTCATCCCTGCAGCACTCTATGCACCTGAAACTTAACAATTGAAACACAATACATACAAAACAACTCCTTACAATCTTTACTAAACAACAGCAACTTGCAGCTCCAAATCTGTCTGCCTTCTTTAGGGAATCGATATAACAGACTCACTTGAGGCCAGGCAGGTCTTTTACACTGGCAGTGATCTCTCCGGCCTCAGGCGTCAACTTCTCGACCAGCTCCAGCGCACCCCAGAAGGACTTGTTCTGCCCCAGGAAGGTCTTCTTGGCTGATGATTGAGAGGCAGTGCTTGTTGAGGAATTTGAGTAATCATACTGGGCATAATGATGAGCAATGGAAACGGCCCAGGAATAATCTTTTAACAGTGGTGTACACAAACGACTAAAAGTAAATACAGTACAGTACATTTAATCAGCAAATTTGTCATTTTAATACTTCGCAGTTTTGAACGGATGATGTGCGTGAAAGTGTGCTAAACATACTTTTCAGCCCATGTTTCAGACAGTGCTCCATCACGACGAAGAACTGCTGGAGAGGTGCATAGTCAGAGTCGAGTGTGCGTCCGAGGTTGAGAGCAGACTCAATCAGGCCCTTGATGCTCAGTTTGGCCATGTTCATCAAGTTAAGCCTTTCGATTGCAATGGGATCCTTGGGATCTAAACAGAGACAAAAAAACACAGGAAAAGGTCCTTATAGTCCTCGTAGTAATGACAGACTATGGGCTAACAGCAGGAATGACTCAGGAGCTAAATCGAGAGATGTTCCAATGTTTTCCAGGAAGTTAAAGTGACATAGTTTTGATTTGGAAATACAAGACGACAAAACCCAACAAGCTTTTGTTGGAAAGAAAGAAGAAAAGTTATGTTTCATGATAAAAAAAAAATTGTTTGATCTGTAAGTGTGAAACCTAAAACTAAACTTTAGGATCTAACACAGCTAAACATTTTACACATTTTTAATATAAACCTAAACAATGGATAGCTTGGAGATAATAATAAAGCTAGCACTTCTATTCTTGGTATGATCCATCCATACATCTATAGCCCTATCAGATGGGTCTAAGTACCGCTTTATCATACCCTTTGATAGAAGGGATGGCTCTATGGTATTGTTCAATGGTATTATATAGTAGGTTTGGTCAAGTTTGCATTTACTACTGCCATTTGGAGTGACAGAAACTGGCTGTTTCAACCTTTTACAGCATCTTTACTTTTAGCTTTTTGTTGTCTTTTGCAGTCACACTGCCATAGTTACTTATTGTGACAATAACTATAAAGATCAGCATCACACAAATTTGTAAATCATACTTGTGTGTTTATTTTTCACACAAATATGTGGATATATTATCAAATCATAATTTCTATATTTTCAAATTAGCTGAGCTTCACAAGTTTCCATGTACCCCCTTGTTGGGAAACACTGGTCTACAGTATGCCTAATCCATTATTTATGTAAGTAGATAACAGACACTGAGAGGCTTTTAGTAGAGGAGTCCTACAAGGTTATGTTATCCTTTGTTATCCAATTATTTACATTATTAATACATGCATACATTTGGTCTGTAGTTTGTTGTTGCATGGGCTGTAGTTATAGAGCACGAACGTCTTCCAACACAAAATGACTGCAACCAAAGGCTAGTTAACACAATCATTTGGTATGTTTTTGCTAAAATAGTCACTTTAATTTTAATAGAAAAGCTTTCCTCATTTAAGGTAATAGTAACACACAATTTACACACCCAATCAATTAAATACTGGGATAAAAGCGGGCAGCTGGTTAATGAGGAATATATTCTGTTGTCAGTTGCCTTATTTAGCTTTGTAGACAAAATGCAACAACTTGACAGCCGTACATTTGATTCAGACCAAATCAAATAAGTGACATTTGTAAACACAATATGTGCACTAATGATAATGTCTGATATAAAAAAAAAAAATTAAAAAAAAGAACTAGCAAATTTACATAAAACACTAAACCCATCTGGCATGATTTAATGGACAGAACAAGTCAATGCTAGCTGCATTATTTCACATAGTTACAATAATACCAACAACTAGCCTGTCTGATTAAAAATAAAACAACTTCTGTTCAACATGATTTCTGCATTTTTAAAAGCTCAGATGACTGAAGGAAATAAGTTTCCCCCTTCAAAGAGGAAACTCACTCAAGTTAAGACACTTGGCTTAAGCATTTGAGAATTCCCCTGCAGCAAAAACAACAAGTGTGAAAACATGTGGAAAGTGAATTCCAAAAGAAATGTCACTTAAATTTGAGGACATGTGGTAATATTACAATGAAATGAAAAATACCAATATCAGCTGGAATGAAATGACCACTGAAATTCTAGCTTATCAGATATAAGTGAAAAATTAAATATCGAGCTTCGCCGATAATAAACAGTCATCTAACTCACTGCGTAAGAGACGTTTATCTTACAGTAGCATGACAAAACAAATGTTTCTGTCATGGTCTGTTAATGGTCCTCTGTAATATCATTACAGGGGACAATTGCTTCTTAAGAGCTGGACGTTGAAGTGCTGCAGTGATGAGTTTGCCAACTGGCTGGAGAAAAGTCTGAGCTGCCTCCCTCAGAAAAACCTGCCTGCTCTGTACAACAGATATTCTGTTTTCCATCAAATGTAAAACCATAAAGCTACAGTTCATACTGCAGCATGACTCTGTCCAAAACAAGTGCCAAATTTAAATTTCTGGATTCAGCTGCTCCCTGCGTTGTTTGGTCTCAGTGAGAGTAAAAAAACACAAACCTATTTCTGCTGTGTGACTGTTTTGTATGATTAGAGAAAGCAGACGCCAAATATTATCAACCAAATACTTGTCGATTTGATTTACTGCAAGCGAATAAATTCTCACTTCCTGGTTGTTTTGTTGTCCAGACCTGTCTTATTTACGAGTAGCGTCATCCTGCTGTGTAACTCTCAGGCATCAAACCGTCTCCCCTGACATCCATCATGACACAGCTCAAACAGGACACATTACCACAGTTCACTAGATGAAACGTGTAGCGTCTGGGGACCTTGTGAAATTACCACGCCCTAACAGAGATCACAGTGTTCCCCAAAACCTCCCCGGACGCCGAGCTAAATCTGTCACATTACCTTCATGGGCCGGCTCTGGGTCTGGGGTGAGGGAGATGTCGTTGAGCTCGCGGAGGCAAAGCCACTCGCCGTCGACCGACACGCGAAAGTTGCAGAGATAAATGGTCTCCCGGGCGGCCTGGGTGATCTTGTCGGTGGTGGGAGTCGGGGTTTCGCTCTGAGGCGTCAAATCAGACATGATGACTCAGCTGATGCGAGGCAAAACCGACACCACCGAGTGAAAAAGGGCGCAGTGGCTTTTGTTCCAGGGACCAGTGAAGGCCCCAAAAAATAACAGGCTAGAGAGAAGAGGAAATCAGAGAGGATGAAAAGAGCATCAAAACAAAGAGGATAAAAGGCCAAAACGGGGAAGGCCCACAGCAGCTTTCAGCAGGTGTTTGGAAGGGTGCTGCTTTTCCTCCTCTTTATGCCTGCATCCTCCTCCTCCTCCTTGTTACAATTGAGTGAAATTCGCTGCTGTCTTAAGAAAGGCTGCCCTGCCCTCTCCTCCACCACCTCCTCCTCCTCTTCAGCCTCTTGTTATCCCTTTTGTGCAGACTGGGGATTTAAAATGCAAGAGAGCACCGTGCTGAAAATCACAGCCCTCCTCCGGTCAGCTTAACACCGGGTTCACTCTGATTGGACTGCCTGCGCACCGCAGTGAAATGCACAGGGTGGGTGTTGACCAAGATGGCTGACGGTAGTGCTCGGTACAGCAACACATTTGTCACGTGAGCAGATGGTGCATGCGTAAAAAAAAGGGGGGGGAGGAGTAGGAGGAGGAGGGGTCCCCAGAGTAACCCAGCCAATGCTAATGATGCAGCAGAGGACTCATCTGTCTCTCAAGCATCAACAGCGTCCCCTGACCTGAAGCAGTGAGCAACAAGGGTAATGAGGTAATAAGGCCAAAGGTCGTGGATGTACATGGTTATCATGTTATTTCAATTCCTACTTAAGAAAACCAAGTGATGCAGCTCTTATAAAAGCAGAAAAGAAAGACAAACCCCCATATTTTGGTACAGATGCTACAGGCCTGGTGCATGTTGACAAAAGTAAAAGCCACACTTGATATGCTGAAAGATGATATTTAGGGGATGAAGTCAGAAAATTAACTCGCTATGACTGATGAGCAGCCTTAAGTTATATGTGTCTGGTTGCTTGCAAACCACTTATCATATAAATGTTTATTAGGGCTTACCATACCTAAAGTGAGAATCATAGGATTTCTTCCACTAATTGTTTTTGCTGATTTAAGAATTGCTGTAGGTCAAATTGTTGAATCGGAAATATTGTTCTGTCACAGATTAATGCAAAAAGGATTTCTTGAAAGCTAATGGTTATCGAAGACCAGTGCAGGGGTGTCGCTGTAGCCAAGACACTGACCATGTAATTGCAATGTCCCTGCTTTAAGCTAGGAACCTTTGCTGCATGATGTCGCCGCCTTATTCTCTCCCCATGTTTGTGTTTGTCTTACTAACTAACGATTATTTTCATTATCAGAAATCTGCAGATTATTTTTAAGAGCTAGACCAATAAATGGGCCAAGCCAATATGAGCTGATTGGCTGATATTAGAAGACATATCAGTAATCGTTGTATATGAAATCGCAGTACAGAAATGCCAAAGATATGTTTGAGAACTGTAAAATGCCCTGCTTAGTGTCTTAATTAAAAAGAATAAATAAAATCTCAGGGACCAGTATCAACATTGTTGTTTATACGTTACTATCGGCCAATATATCGTTATCACATTTTAAACTCCCAAATATATATGTAGTATTGGCCTCAAAAATCCAGTATCAGTTGGGCTATATTATTTTCTAAATTAATAAAGTGTGAAAAGTGCCCACCATAATTCCCCAGAGCCCAAGGTCACATATTCAAATTGCATGTTTTACCCAAAGATATTGAATTTACAATTATATTTAACAGAAAAAAAGCAACAAATCCTAACATTTCAGGAGCCAGCACCAATGAATGTTTTTTTTTTTTGCTTGATAAATGGCTTAAATGATTAATTATGAGCAATTAATTTCATGGTGACCAACTAAATGATTCATCGTTTTTACTTATGTTATATTGATAGACAATGCTCTTATGATAATGCAATAAAAATGTGAATCACAGAGGAAACTTTGGGTATAAGTGCAAGTAGGCTACAGTCTTCATTTATTATCTGTTCAGTGAATAACTGCAAATGTTTGGTTAGGTAATGTGAAATATGGATGACAAACATGTAAGATTGATCACAGACAACTTTGATCTGAACAACAGACCAATCCACCGTTAAAGTTATACAACAGCAACTAGGTTGGAAGGCAATCAACCAAGTCTGTGAAAAAAACAACACATGACCCACACAGGAGATTCAACAGAGAGGAATGCTCACAAGGAAACTGGATTAAATCTTCACATCTAGTTGACATGAGCTATGTCAACTGATTGACACGCCACCCAGGGTATTTACTTCAAATTACTGGTGGATTTGCAGGTAAATTTCAGAATGACAATCAACTCACAAGAGAGTTGATGTCATTTATTATGTTCCTAACATTAGCTAAGTTAGCGATTCGCAGTTTTTTTGGGTCATAAGGAGGTAGGAAGATGTTTCTTTAGGGACAGTCAAAAGTTAGCTAACAACAAGCTAGCAACACTTACTGTACGCACAGCTGGTGTTCTTAGTAAATTAGGTTATTAAAGAGGATATCATTAGCTACTTGGGTAACCATCTGGACTTTTCATAGTTCGCTAGCACTTACTTCTGCGTTTTGACTCGATTCTTTCAATCTTGAAGTCATACTGTCGAAGCGGAGTGGGTGACAGCGACCCAGTATTCCCAAATCTCAAGTTAGAGGAGTTTAAAGCCTCCTTGAAGTATATCACCGAGGTCGGAGACAGGGTCTCATCTGGACTGTCAACGTGTCCGTTTTCATCTGAGGAATTTAGTCTCCCAGAACTTTCTGAAACCTCCGAAGATGATTGCAGAGGAAGACCTCCCCGCTCCGCCATCCTCCCTCCGGGTCAAATTCACTTCATGTGACCGGCGATTGGTGGGCTGTCAGTCCGCGGTCAGCTAGCTAGGTGCGGTTAGCTACTGCGGCCATGCACCGCCGTGGTTAGCAAAACAATCTGTAGACCTGTCAGTTTACTCCAGAATCTCTCCAGTAATCACTCCGCCTTTCATCCTGTCCTCCGCATCCTCCTCCTGACCCGGAAATAACTATGCATAGCTAGCACATTGATAAAATCTGTTGCTAATTTCGCGAGAGTTTGCGTGTTGTGTCAGCGGGCCAGCAATCCTTTCACATGACCAGAAATAATACATAGGACTGGAGATGAGTCACCAGTAGTAGATCCATGACGGAGGCTGAGTCCCTGGATGCTCCCATGATTCATTGCGATATACGCCGGAGCTCTTGTGCCTCTGCAGTTTCTAAGACTCTCTGATCTATTTACATAGTCCTGTGTTAACGGGACACTGTAAACATCCAGAAATAGCCGTTTGCTGGAAAACAATACAAATAACTTTTTACAAAGATAATTTGTATGAGACGTACAACTTACTTTTGGGCTATTTGTAGGCTACTTAGATTTATGAATGTATTTATAATAGCACTGATGTTAGATTTATAATATATGACAAGGAACCATTTAATTCACCTTAAAGGAAGGTTTTGTGCCATAGTAAATAAATGAATAGGAAAACATATATATACACATAGGCTATAGAACAACGAGAGGTGATCTTCAGTGTACAGTTCACAAAAAATCACAAATTACAGCAAGATTGTTTAAAAGGTTTTGTAGAAAGGCTAACTTAACATTATTGTGTGGAATTGAGGAGAAGAGGTGTAAAAGAAGGAGCAATAAAACTGAGCTGTTGAGCCCAATGTTTATGGTGACCGTGGTGATTAAATTTAGTTTAGATACCAAGTTAGAATCTAACAAACTTATTAAAGCATTTATCAATACAGGATTGAATAAGGTTTCAATGTGGTTTAAAGTTGATGGTAGTTTTTAAGCGTGGACCTATAAAACATGGTTAATACTGTGGAAAGTTTTTTCTCCCCTTACTATGCTCCATATGAATAGAAAGAGAGCTCTGCCACACATGTAATACCCAAAATGGACAATAGGAGGAGATGCAGGACCAATAATATGGACTCACATGGCTGGAAAATGTGCTTTCTTTCTCCACAGACATTTTACTGCCTTAAGACCAACCTGAAATAATATACAAAGATATACATGTTAAGTTTCCCATTCAAACTTTTGAAATGTGTTTCCAAATGTTTTTTTGATGGAGAGAGTAACTTGATTTAGCTCTCACAGAATAAGACATTTAAGGTTTTGTACTTGTCAGATTCTGGCCCCGCTGTCTCCAGTGTTAACCAGCACGACATCAGACAGACCTTTCATTAAAGCCCAGTAAATCAGTGTTACGCACAGCACCACTGAGCCACATTAACCACTACAAAACACAGTCTCCATTACACGATCTTTGTAGGCACATATTTACTTGAGGGGAAGAGGACACCTGAAGGGACAGAAACCAGCAGTTCAGATCTGTACGTGACTTTCTTTTGTCACAGATTAACAGTAACATGAAAACTACAACACTGATTCAGTTAGTCGGTCCACAGATCGCGAGGAATGCCACCAACTAGGTGCTTCATGTGCCTCAAGCGTCCTCTTTTAAAAACACACATTCCTGACAATATAACACCATCATGCAGGTAATTTCAACAAATTAATTTTGGAATATATGATTCAAATATATTTGTTTCTTTTCTGTTGTTTACATTTTGGCAATGTTGGTCTGTCAGTCGGCCCACAACTGTTGGATGGGTTGCCATGACATTTTGTACAGACATTAATGGTTCTCAGAGGACGGATCCTAATGACTTTGGCAACACCCTGACTTTTCCTCTAGTACCACAATGACGTTGACATTTGAGGTTTTGAGTGAAATGTCTCGACAACTATTGGATGGATTGCCATGAAACTTCGTAAAGACATTTATGGCCTCCTTAGGATGAATTGTTGTTGTTACTTTTCATCTAGCACCATGATAAGATAAAAAAAATAGAATTTGTCCAATACTTTGGTTTAAAATTAAATATCGGCAAATCTAATTACATTCCCAACAGCCTCAGCTGAACTTTGTGTTTAGTGCAAAGTAGCAAATGTTAGCATGCTAAAGGTGAATATGGTAAACATAACACCTGCTAAACATCATCATGTTAGCATTGTCATTGTGAGCATGTTAGCATGCTGGTGTTAGCATGCTGGTGTGTGAGTAAGTACAGCCTCACAGGGCTGCTAGCATGACTGTAGACTAATTTTACAGTACAATGACTGATCAACTACATGTAGGATACTCACTTGCTATCATATTACAGCATACAATATCATCTGGCCAGCTAACCAACAAACAATAAACGCATTAGCAGTTAGTTACTATGGTATTCTTATTATGTTATTTAACTGAGAAGCTTTTATTTGCAGAAATTGGCATTAATAGGAATTTTACAAATATTATACCAGAAATATATTTCCTGAAAATATGTTCCCCATGTGTTTTTAAATCAGTAAGTCAAAGTTGAGGCATTTCTGTTTCCCCTCACAGGCCTCCGCCACATAATTTACTGTACTGACAGTTACCATACAGCACTGAAACCTCACATCTGTATGAGAACATCTGCCTAACAGCTAGTGTACTCATTAAAGCATGCCGTCTTGTTCTCACTAGTCTAAACAATATTTAAAACTGATCAGGACAATAGGACTTTTTGTAACCTGATTATAATTCCCTGTCAAACAGTCCAAAGTATCACGTTGCATGATGGTTTTCAGTTCCAGACCCTGCGCTTTTATGAAATTCATGGAGTGTTTTCAGTTTTTCTCTTCCTGTTTTTCCTCTCAGTGGACATTAATCCAGCACTTCTCTTGCCATATGTGTTTATGTCCTGCTTTTGCACAATCCATCTCAATTTCCTTTGCTTGACTTCTGGACTCCTGTTTGGTTTTATTCCAGGGTTTATCGATGGTTATTTGTCACAGAATCTCTACAGTGTTCTTTCAAATAACCCTAATTTATGGATTTCAGGTTGAGGCATTTGTGTTATAGCCGACTAGACGAACAGATATTGAAACACATTTTGGATATGAAGATGATGACCAGTGAGTCAGAAAGAGGTCATAAATTCAAAACTTCAAGTGGTACAATGTCATAGACGCACCTCTTAAAACCCACATTAACATACGTTCTTAATTTCTTCAGCGTTTTAGCATTGTATGCTTCAGCAGTTGTAGTAGCAGTCTAATGTAACCAAAACAAATTAAGCTGCTCAGTAGATAGTAAGTGTTATGTTTTTGTTTCTTTTTTGTCAAAGGTCAGTGCCATTTCTGAGACTGTGGAGGAATTGCCAGCCCAACAAATGTTTCAAGAAAAAATGAGTCGCTGCTTTTTAAAATGTTTTAATTGATTAAACAGACAATATCTGATAACTATTGCCACAGTGAAAATTGTTATTTAACTGACTAACTGGGAACCTAATTAGCTGAATTGCTTGATAATGAAATCTCGTGCAATTTTGCCCATTTTTAATGTCATGATGTGGCTTGAGGAATTTCAGAGAAAAGGGGAGGTGGAACTACGTTTCCTGGAACAATTTTACATCAAAGGCACGAGCTGGCACAAAATAAAACCCTGTGGACAAGACAACAGGGATAAAAGAGCAGCATCAGATAGTTACAGAACACATTTCAAACTACAAAGGGCCAGCAAGCCGATGCAAATACCTCTCAAATCCTCCTTTAAAGGGAAAAATCGAGTAAAATTCTTGAAGGGCTTTAATTTGAAGTAAAGCTGGAGGACTGTGAACTGAAGGAGCATCATGTCCATTATGTATTTACATTATATATGTCTTCCCATCTCTCTCAACGTTGCTGCCTTTTTTCCACAAATAAAACTTTGTCGTACATGGGGGGAGGGACAACATAGAAATGCTGACATGCTTTGGGCTGTAAATGTGTAAAACAGCAGCTGTTTTGCATTATACATTCACGTATGTGGGACAGGCCCTTCTCACACGAACTTGTCTGAGACATGTCGTACTGATGTTAGCCTTAAAAATATTTTGTGTTATGAATAAAAACATAAAACGTTGTTTTGAGAACAAATTTCAACTCGTGGAAAATTCAAGTAGCGAAGGTAAAAGCACAAGACAGCAATCTCTTACTTTTGACATGTTCAGGTAAAAGTGTTTATCTTGAAACAACCATTCAAAGCTATTACAAAATAATGGTTAAAATGTTGTATGTTAGATATGATATACAGCCCCAAGTACTTTAACTGTACAATTATCTCTGCTGGTTTTTCTTTTTCTTTTGCTATTTACTCAAAGATCCCCTGTAGACATGTTTTAACATGTATATTAATTGCTCTACTTTGAATAATAATTTGTATCTGATATGTTCTTTTCACAAAAAAAGTTCAATTATTTGGTTAAAATCTCTGAAACTCCTTCTTTTTCATTAAAAATCCAGAATCTATAAATAGAAGTTGAACTGCTGGACAACAGGTGTTTCCTGCTTCACTGTAAAGTCCATTCTCGGTGTGCGCGCGCCAGAGGCTTAAAGTTTCACGCTTTTGCAAGTTGAATATTGGACCGGGATTGGCTGCCTCCAAATTATTTGTGATGTCACAAATCGTGCTTGTAGGCCCCGCCCCTGAAAATGGGATTTTCAACGAGCTAATAGAAACTTTCCACTTTCAGCAGACAAACGTGAAAACATCCTTCTAGTGTCAAACTCTGCACAGACATCGTTCTGCACAGTGAAGCTCGAACATTCAACTGTCGGAGAAAAACATATTTTTGAGTGAAGGGAACTTTAATTATTTTGCTCATACGAAGTGTCAGAAAGTTGGTCTTGCCTGACAAAAAAAAAAAAAAAGAGTTTAAAATTTCCTCTTGTATACAATTGTTTCCTTTTTGTCAGGCATATAAAGATGCCCAGCCCAAATTGCTTATAAGACACAAAAATACAGTTGCAGCAGTGAAACAAGACATGCCACAAAAGATAATAAATAACCACACACTTGCTTTACATCATGAATATAATATTCTATTTTATTATTATTATTCATACAAAATAAATGATAAATAAGACACAATGACAATGTTGGCAACATCTTTATAAATAAGGAACAATTTATCCAAATGTCCCAATACTCACAATGTATTTGTGATGTTTTCGAAACATAAATACAAATTATTAAAAGAAAATAAAGGCTTCATCTCAGTTGCCCAGTAGTATCCTTATAAAATGCCCTAATTTTGGTGAATCTCCCTTCAGACATATGTACCAATCTGCTTTAAAGTATATTTATAAAATATTTTTGATATACAGGACTTTTGAAACTCATTTACAAAAAAAGGAACACATGGTGCAGACAGACAACGTCACCTGACAGCAGAAGTCCCTCTTACTGTCTTACCGTAGCTGACACCTGTAATATTTAACATCACCAAGCAAGTAATGTTTAAACTTAATTTTCATACAAGTTAAATGTTACTTTCCAGTTACTGTTGATAATCCAGTGAGAGATGTGAGCTCAGTGTAGCGTTAGAATAAAATGTTACACGGCAACCAAGTTTAGTGCGTAGACGTTCAAAAAGCTGAGAGTGAGAAAAAAAACAGTCAATGAAAACATGTTGAGTGTTACGTGACACCAAAGACAAGGTTTCTTGCTCATAAAACCACGTAACCAAGTAATTTCAAACACAACAAATTAACTTTTGAATATAATCATTCATTCTTTTCTATAGTTTACACTGTTTACAGCTTTTCAAGTGTGTCCTTTCTAATTCTGAAAAGCACCCTTCTGAACTCAGAGCGACAAGTTAAACATTTACAAACCTAAACTGGACGACATTGGTGAAACCAATATCGTGATATGAATACAAACATTTTCTCAATATTGATGGGAAGACATGGGAAGTATGCAAAAATCACAAAAAAGTAAAACTGCAGTTCAATGCAACGCACTGTGTTCCAGCTGTTATGCATTACAAATCAGTGGATCATGGAATGATGTGTAATATAAAATGGGTTGTTCATAGTAATGAAACCAAAGAGACTTATCGCCCCTCTGTAGCTGGATAGAGCTTCTTGGCCTCTTTCAGCTGATTGTTTTGATTTCACGGCTCATTTATTTTATGTTCAGTCTTGTCTGTCGCTGACTCATTAACTTGTGTTTAAAGGGTATATCAGAGCCAAAGTTAGTGACTGGCAGGTGGAGAAACACAGCAGCTAAAGAAATAGGCCTATCTTAGAAGTTGGTGGAGACCAAATCAGAGCTAAGAAAGAAAGCCTACTGAACTTGCATTTGTCAGGCGGCAGAAACACAACCCCAATGGGATGATAATGTTGCTGTGTGTCTGCTACATGTGAGGCCTACCTAATTGTTTGCTAACATGTTAGCCATCAGGACTGCCTGTCGGTCAGCTAGAGTTCTTCTGCCTGCAAATAATGGTCGCAACAATAACGCAGCTTTGAGATGTCACCTTCATCACCTTTTGTTTCATTTTCTGTTTCATTTTGGCCACAGAGCCTCATGGTCAGGGTTTCCTTTCTTAGCTCGCTACTGCAATAACGGTGATGCTGCCGGAAGGAGTCATAATAGCAGCTTGACAGATAAACAAGAGAAGATAAGTTGACGCACATGATTGAAGTACGCATGCGTGAACCGTTAAAACCGCCACGACATTTTGCGGAAATTGTGATAAATATTACCAATAACCGTCTGAGTTGTATTCAGTAAAAAATGTCACTACTAGCTCACGTTATTTTATTTAACTACAATCAGTCAATGATGTTGGGAAACCGGATCAAATTATTTTTATCTGTCGAACGGATGAGTTGTCGAGCTAGCTTACGTTAGTTATAGCATTGCTAACATAACTGCAGCACCCGTTTGTTTAGCTAATGGTCAATAAATTAACTTAACTACACGCGGCATCATTAACAACATGTAAACAGGGCTAATGTCATTTTCTTAATGTTATTTTCTTAACATTAGCCCTGTTTACAATGTTATTTTCTCAATAACATTCGCTACTGTATAAAAAGCAGTGCCACTAATCCTGTGGAGAATAGCAGGTAGACTATGTTTTAACAGGTATGTTAAACTATTCAGATATTGATTTGTGCTCAAGTCATTAACTTATGCTGAAACTGGCAAAGGTGAGAGGAGATTGTCAGGTTTAAGGTTTGTTTTCTATTTCCAAGGAAAGTAAACATTTAACTTTTCCTGGCAATTCCCTTCCTTGTGGAGAAAGAAAACCTTGACAACCATTAATCTATTATTATGAATAGATTATTAATCTATTATTATTATTATTATTATTATCTACTATTACTATTACTACTTTCATCCAAATTTTGGGAGGGATAGAAACTTAATAACAAGGCAAAGGTCCAAGGGTGCATTTAATTTGTTTAAAGGTTTAATGGGATATGTCCAGCCGAACAGAGACTTGACCCTAATCCTAAATCCTCCTGTCCATCCATCCTAAATCACGTATTTTCAGATGATTACTGTTACACCTGTTACATTTAAGATACTATAATAGTACCATTATTAGGTGTATGATTTATGTTATGAAGGTTATTAATCTTTCCGTGTTGCCTCCAACAGATGGCGCTGTAGATTCAAAATACATCATTCACAGCTGAAATATATAAACAATCCCAGCAAGTGCTTCATTTGAAGGCACTGCAGTAATCCTGCAATACATTGTACAGAGATGCTGGACAAAATATCCCTGAGGAGCTGATTTACCTGTGCCACACATAGCTTGATGGTCAAAATGTAGAAAACAGTCAATTTCTTTCACTCGTGCAAGTACTAACAGAGACACATAAACAAGAATCTATTCTGTGGTTCCACAAATCAGTGTTATTTAAAGAAACATTTCTTTAAAAAAAAATTAGGGATACATTTATGTATATCTTATTGTTGTATGTAGCCTATGTTTCATTATTATTTTATCAACCTGCTGTTTTTTTTTACAAAACTACGAATTTCTTTCTTATTGTTTATGTTTTTAATAACGTCCACAGATTGCTGATCGACCCTGTCTGGCACAGCTGTACAATGACTTGGCACAGCTGGGGGCATGAAAATCCGATAGAGTGATGATGGTGCAGCAGTGGAGCAGTTTGACCTCCCACCGGAGGAGTGGCGTTGACAGAAGGATGGTCCAGCAGATAGAGGCGGCAGCATGCTGAGCGCAGCCGCCGCGCAATGCCACATACAAACTCACCCGACTAGTGGAAGTAGACTTCTTTACCTTCATGCCACCGCGGGGGTGACAGCAAGAGCCAAAGACTCTGAAACTACAGCGGTAAGTCCTACTCTTGTTGTACTCTTGAAGTTGTTGAAACTAATTTCTTCAGGCCTCGTGAGCGTGTGTGAATAGACGTCTTGAACATAACTCTCACCATAATATTCCTGATCATTTTCCTGCAGCGTGGTGTCTCCAGGACTTTAGCGATCTTAGTCGCTTTTAATGTCTTTTGAGACATGCTATCTGCGTGGTCTGAAGTTTTATTGAAGCACTAAAAAAGTGTCTTGTGCGTAAAGGCGCAGCTGGAGTGTGTTTTTGTTTTGGTTAAGCGGTTCGTTTGGCCAGTTAGCATGATTTATGGTGAGATTTCAAACTCCTGTGCTGTTTGCTGTTAGCTTTTTGGAGACAAAGCAGCTGCACCACATTATAAAGTCTGCTGCTGTTCTGTAAAGTGTACCTGTGCTGTATAATATTCTTTTTTCATGGTGTTATTGTATCTAAGGTGGCTTTCCTTTCAGTCAAGCACTTTGGTTGTGAAGCAATCTGTGAGTGTGCATTGCGTCCACAGAGAGCAGAGAAATTACCATGTGTTACTTTTGTCAGGTCAAACATCAGCAGCTGCTCCGGTGATCTGCTCTGCTCAGCACATTCAGTAAGGAGATTTATCACACACAACCTGAACAGATGAGCGGCAGCAAGAAGTAAGTGACTTCAACTTGCCTTACAGGAGTGTTTTTTCACTCTACAGCAGATACTTGACCTTAATTTAACTGACTAAGGCACACCTGTGTGTAGAAGAGCCAAATAGCTACTGGTACTTGGTATAAGGGGAAATAAATGCTTGTAGATCAGGTGCACTTCAGGAACAAGTGGTGTGGTAATGAGGTGGTAACAAGTTACAACATGTGCTCTGACTGCCAAGAAGGTGACATTTATGCTTCCCAACGCTTCTCTCAGACAGGGTGCGCTGTAGCTGACTTTGCTGCATTTCAAGTTCATATAACATTGAAATCATATCTGATTTTAAATGTGAGCTACTCTATTTACTTGCCCGACGAACCCCCTCTGTACAGGCAAACCGCACAGGGATGGGTGTTGGCAAACTCCTTAAAGGTCTATTAATGTTCAAACATGTTAAAGTTTAAGCGTCAAGACATGAACAGCCATGTAATTGCTTTTGCAAGGATCCTAGCCCTGGAAAAAAAAACATACCTCAGAAACAATTGAGTGTAAACTAGAGTGACCCTAAACACACCATCTTTGTTTCTCTAATGCTGCACAATCATGGCTGTTATGTAGAAGCATAACATTGGCTCGTAGAGGGAAGCGGGCTGCATTGGATGTACTTGTGCATCTTTAAAAACAGACTACATCCAAACTGTCAGATAGATCTTTAAACATGCAAAGTCATAATGATGCAGTGTCACCTGGGCAACTGATTGCCCTCGTGACACTGCATCATTATGACTTTGCGTGTTTTCTGGTTCCTGTCTGAAATCCATCACTAAAATTTTGAGTTTGAATTCATTCATCAGCTGGAACCTGCGTAGTCTCGGTTAATTTTTCTGGTTTTGAGATGCACAAAACAGGCTCTTGTTGAAAAATGTAAATCTGTTGTTATGCCAATAATGCTGATATCCTCAAGTCAAGGTCCGAAACACACAAAAAAGGGAAACATGCGGATATTAAAATTCAGGAAAAAATGATTAAATATTCAGCCAGAATAGCATCAATTGAGTGATTTAAAAAAAAATCTGATTGACATTTGTCATGCAATTTCAGGATGTTAAATCCCAGCTGGATCTTGCTTTTTGTCTCCCATGAATGACCTCCGTTCATTTAGAGTAAGCCGTGGAAACCTTTAGTGTGTTTTGTGTGACAATTACCAAAAAACAAAGTGTTGAATTTCAACCTCATGCACAGTGAAAACTACTGTCAGAGGAAAGCAGAGTGCGGCTATCATTTAACAAACCGTAGGTTTCCTTTTTATTGTGTGGAGAAACCCTGTTGAGGTTTGGGGACATCTGATATCTGATGACATTTTGCCTTCATTGCATGAGGGATTTGACTTTGCAAACGTGAGTCCAGGATACTAAATACATGACCTGGACACATTTATTCATATCTAATGTGATGACTACTGCAGATACTGTATACCATAACACAGTCCGGATCCCTTCAGGCTGTGTGATGTTTCCCGACAGTCACATCAGCTGGGCTGCAGAGAACACGCTCTCTTCTCCAAGCAGATAGTGAATGTAGGCTACATGCAGATTATCGTAGGACAGGGAGACTGATACGTTATCTGTGACG
Source organism: Maccullochella peelii (assembly GCA_002120245.1). NCBI lineage: Eukaryota > Metazoa > Chordata > Actinopteri > Centrarchiformes > Percichthyidae > Maccullochella > Maccullochella peelii. The sequence continues at coordinate 152,156 of LKNJ01000331.1, read as the reverse complement.
TGAAAGACAGATAACCGCTAATATACAATCAAGAGTGCATAGCTTGTATACTTTTGATTGCTAGCACAGCTTGTAATAAGATTGTTTGAAAGTTTAGCTATTGATCATCAATACATGCATAACTATTTGATTTGATTAAATATTGATTAAAGGAAAAATCCAACTTGAAATACTTTTACTCTCCTAAAAGCACAGGTGTTGTAAGTGTAATTTGCATTCCTTGGTCCCTTTTTTTTTTTTTGGTTCTTTTTTCATTTCCCTTTTATTCCTGGTAAATGGACAAATGTCATGACGTTAAATTTGAGATATTTCCTGTGCAGCTGTGAGGGATTTTGATAGTAGAAATTGTTTCAGGGATCTAAAACATAAAAGGCAGACGTTTTTCTACATCACAACAAATCCCAAGTAAGTCAGATCCAAACTTAGATCAAGTCAAGGTCAATCACAAGTCCTGAACTTGCCTGAACTGGCATCAAATCCTAAAAAAGTAATATTGTGTAGTCAATATTGTGGTCTGTATCATGTATCATTTTGCTCTGCACAAGCAAAATGCAGTTTTGCCTGATTATAGATAGAAGTGCATTAAGGTCACAAAGATTTTTGAACATAAAAATAAAAGTTACTCTGCACTGAGGCCTTTTGATTTTAGAGAAGACCTGTTTTTTTGTTTTGTTTTTTGCATTTTGTGGCATAATATATTTCTGAACTGATGCTTTGTTCTGCAAAGTACAAGCCAATATCAGCAGCCTGCAGCAAACACAAGAATTTTGCACCATCATTGTGTTTGTAGTCCTATTGCTTAACCTGCTGCTTTTGTGTTAAAGCCTTTGCATGCACACATTATTAAAACATGTGGTAGAATAATCAATCAAACATTCACATGGTAGCTTATCTTCCATTGTGCAATTTTAAATCCTGTAAAGAGTTTGTTATATCCCTAACTGAGATTCTCTTTGATTATAATATAATCTTCAAAGCCAACGTGTATCATTTTGATAGCATGTCAAAACCACAAAAACCAAAACCAGAAACTCTGCCAACTAATTTATATTACTCTTTCCTTTCTGCTACTGAAATGGCTCTGTAGGCATTTCCTGTCAGGGTTTATTCTGATTGTTTGCTGATTGTTTTGCCTCCAAACGAAAATTAATTCTGGGGGAAAAAAAAAACGAGTTCAAGTAAAAGTACATGTGATCATCAGGGACACTGAACATTCTGCAGCTAAAAGCAAGTCGGAAAAGATGGCTGATAAATTGTCTGCTGTGCAGTGTAGGAAGTCACTTTCTCAAGTAAACCGACCAAGCAGGACAAGGTAAATTAAAAGTACACATTTTTTAAATCACAAAATGAAATATATAAATGCAGCAATTCTTTCAGTTGAACATCATATCTAAGGCATGACATTTTTTTTTACTTTAAATAATTTCACTAAATCATGTCCTCTCCTTGTCTCATAATATGTTCGGTTCAGTGTAGAAATACAGCTTGGGGTGCAGACATTAGGGGGCTGTCGGCTCAGGCTGAGGGGAGTTTGGCCTGTTATGTCCATGATCGTTCCATAGGTGGCAACGGAGGAAGTAGGAAGGGCAGTATTAGTAGGAAAGGTGGTGAAGTCCAGAGATAAAAGACCAGCTTTTAACTGAACCGTGGTGTCGTTTTAAAACTCTTTTTACTTTTTAAAAGTCAGACAGAGTTAGACATCAATGCTAAAGCATGAGAAGGTGGTTTCTTGTTAAGATGCCTTTGAGTAATCAATCAGCCTACTCTATCTAAATTTTGGGTAATATTACATTGTTTTTCATTAGTATGTTCTGAAAATGACCCAAAAAACCCACTGCTTTATTTCTAGAATAATTGTAGTTTGTGGGTTCAATAGCTCATACACAGACGGGAAGTGTTCCAGTTAGTTATTTTTTACTTCACAAGTGTTGATTGGAGAGTTGTTTGTCCACACATAGAGCCGATATGACCACAAAACCATCGGCAAGTGTTAAAATAACTGTGATTGCATGGAAATACTGCTAACGCATTCATTTTTCTCTGAGTTAAAATAACACTGATTTGGCAGCGGTAGGATTGTTGCAAACATGCTTTTCTTTCTGTTCTGTCTTTGCAACTTTTCAAAACAAGACACTGTATGAACTGAATCTATTCGTATATGTGACATGAAGATTATACGGCATGATGCAGCGAGCAGAGAATGTCTTCTCATGCTGAAACGTAATAGAGCAGGGCGCTGAATCCCGACCAGCTGGAAGAGTATTGTTCTGTGGCTGACCTTTGACCTCCTGAGAGCGTTGTGTCCAGGGTATCTCCCTGCCATTTTATGCAGACCATGCTGTCCACTCCACTTTGACCTAGAATGGACTAAGTTGCTGGAGAACATTAGTCAAGTATTAATGACGCTATCATATCAAATGTACATCTCCTCAGTTCAACAGATTACCAGTAATAACATTAAATTATTGCCTCTTGGAAAAGAAAATAATTATTTTTTTTATACTCTTTATTTATTAAATTGTGATCCCTTACAGTAGTTACTTCTCAAGAAGGAAAAAAAGGGGAACAGAAATATAAAACAACTTTTATAATCCCTACTGTGTTTTTCCCCCAACCAAAATAAAGAACTATTAATATGTGAGTGGACAAACAACTCTCCAATCAACACTTAACAATACTAATTCAATTCAATTCAGTTGTATTTATATAGCGCCATATCATAACAACGTTATCTCAGGGCACTTTGTCATAAAGAGCAGGTCTAGACCGACTCCTTATGTTTACAGAGACCCAACAATTCCCACCAAGAGCAGCACAAGCAACAGTGGCAAGGAAAAACTCCCTTTAACAGGCAGAAACCTCGAGCAGAACCAGGGTCTGGGTGGACGGTCATCTGCCTCGACCGGTTGGGTTGAGAGACGACCTTCTCCTACTACTATTACTACTAATATTAATTATAATTATCATTAATATATATTATTGAACAAGCTCTGATTTTCTGTGGCCAAATCTGACACAAAATGTTTTTTTTGTTTTTTTTATTTAAAGGACAATTATTAACTCTTAACTTTTTATTTTTATTCCTCTAGTATGCTTTGTTATGTGTGTTGGTGAATGTGTGTGTGTGTGTGTGTGTGTGTGTGTGTGTGGATAGCTCTGCTAAGACCGTTCATCCTGGCATAGTTTAATATGAAGATGTGTTCAATGTAAATATTTAAATTGGCTGTTTGTGCTTTTTTTCCAGTTTATTTTTATATTTTTTTTGCAGCCACTCACTCAGCATGCAAGTAGCTGACTGAACGTACATACTGTATTGCCCCCCCTCCACAAAACCAAACAAACTTCTTTCCAGCTACTGAGCCAGCCTGAATGAAATTTTTTTTTAACCCTTTTTTCACGTTGAGGTTTGTTGGGAAACCGTATGAGTGTGAGGATGAACGCGCGTGAAGTCGTCTTGGAGAGCAGCGGACGGGCCGGCCTGTCACGGGCCTGTGTGTGTCTTGTCACTTAAGTAAAGCCAGCGTAATCCTGTAAGGGCGGATGAGTAGACAGACATGTGATGCCCCACTTGTTTCTTAGGTGGAGGGTGGTGGAGAGAGGGGGGCTGGCAGGCATTACCGGCCAGATGGAGAGGCTTTGTAGTGTGTGTGGGCGTGTGACTGATTAGACACAACACTAACTGATACTTTTTCAGAAGTGTTTTTCCCAATAATAAAACACAACACTTTGATTCAGTGTCTAATGGGTGAGGTGGAGATGGAGTCAGATTCACATTTTGATGGGTTCAAATTTCAGTCAGTGGGGCATTTTTTGCGCATGAGCAGCACCAGTCACTCTGGCCATCACACCCAATTAGCAGAGACTTCCTGTCCTCACCCTCACCCCCCTCCGCTAGATTAAATCCATTACGTCGTACCTATCGACTGCACACTTTGCCCTCCTCAAGGACGACACACATTCTCACACTTTAGTGTAGTTTACTTACTGAAAAGCAGATCTTAAGGTGCTATCTCAGAGCTCTGAGGTAGTCACGTAGGAGATGAGGTGGAGATGAGCGCCACCAGCAGCACCAGACTGAGCCCCAGTCCGAACTTATTGCAGGTGAACGAGCCGAAGCGCTATGGCTCCACGTTGTCGCTGGAGGAGAAGTGTGAGCAGTCTTTCTTCCTCTTTTACTACTACAGGATGGAGGATGAGGCGGTGCTGGACCGGGGGGCGTCCTTACTCAAGCACATCTGTGACGAGGAGGAGGTAGAGGGTAAGTTTACCTGTTCCTGTACACTTTGATTTCTCTGCATGTGATCAAAAAAGTCTTATTTTACCTTCCTCAGAAGTTACTGAATCTCTATTTTGAGAGTCATTTGTCTAAAAACGATGCTTCCTTAAACCAGAAAAACAATTTATTTATTTATTTTTCCAAAGCATGGGCGCTCATTGAGAGGAACAGGAAGGGAGTCATTTAGCCTTTTATAGACTGCCAAATTTTGTGCACTTCCTGCACGTACACTGTGACGCTCACCCGTTTAGCGAGCTGGCACGAGAAAGATGTAGAACACGTGATCCCGTGTTTACCTCACTAATCCCCTAAAAGACCTACAGGACAAAAAAAAAGAGATGGATTAATGCCATTAGGGAATGTACAGTATTTGGCTGATAATTATAAAATCTCGTTTGTAAGGCAGATTTCAAAATTTGAGTGAATCTAGCAGACAATTTAGCATGTCAAAGTTTCTTTGGTCTTCTTAGGTCTTTTTTTGCAGTTGCTTTAAATATTTCTAAATTTTCTATCCCATTGTTGAAGAAAACCCAGCATTTTAATTTCTTGCTAACTGTCCAATATATGCTACATTTCTCTCATTTTGGACCAAGTTGGCGTAGAGCCAGCTAATTGCAAATTGATTCAGTGTCCCGTTTACATTTTATTTTATTTTTTTGTTTTTCAAACCTCAAACTCTCCTCACTGCTCATGATCCTTCTTGTTGCCTTGGAGCAAGGTTAAGTTTACATGGTGATGACATCAGCCTGCAACCCACATCACGGGTTTCTTGGTTCTACTCCAGCAGGTTAAAGGGTCTGGCATGGAGCCAGTATTACCATTCAAGAACCTCATGGTTGTTTTTTTTGGCGGAAGTACTCAATAAGGTTCCAGCACAAGCCATTTGTTGTTTGTGATTTCAGGTCTTTGTCTTTTTTTTTTTTTTTTTTTTTTTTTTTTTTTTTGAAGGACAAAATGAGAACAAAAACCTGGATGAATTGTCTCTAAATGACTAAACTGAGAAAATGTTGCTATATTTAAGGACTGTCCCAGTACTTTTGCAAATTTTAGTTTATGTTTAGTAATTAATGCATGGAGTTTCTGCACCATTACAGACAACCATTAGTTTCCATTCATTTCTGTACAGTATGAATCTATTAGACTCTTGAAACACGAGTGATGTAATCACAGTGAACATCCAAGTCTGCATTATTTTTTTATTATCGGTTCATGATAATTCAGAGCATACTTTTGAAATCAAACTGCCTTACCAGATAGATTACACTTTGTAGTTGAGATGAAATGTTAAATGCCTTTTTAACCCTTTTAGAACACATCCCCAGTCATATTGTGCACCTATTTAACAATATATGCCAAAAAATATTTTAAAAAATCAATTTTTTTGTATTCTTATATCAAAATCCAATCATTTCTTCCTGTAAAAGAAAATATGATGTAAGCTTGAACCAGCCAATTCAACCAATAATATCATGACATCCACCCATCAATCAATCAATCAAGCGGCACAGAGCTGATTCATTAGTTAGCTAGGTAGCAACAGCATGGTACGTCAGTGTGTCTTTGGGTGTTCGCCAACTCAAACCTTGCTCTGTTCCCTCGTCTTCCTCCACATCCTGCAGTTCAAGGGGTACGTCTGCCTGCTCTGGTAACGAGCATCCAACTCTGAATCACTGTAATTCTCCATGTTTGTTATGACCTGCCCTTTTCAACATTCAAATCAAATTCCTCCCAACGTTATGTCCCGTCTGCCTATCCTGTTTCACTCGGAAATGCGTCATGATACGGAAGCTCGATACTCTCGAAATGCGGTTTCATCTCGACTTTAAGCAAGCTTCAAAAGTCTGCTAATTGATTTTCGTACTGTGCAGAAATGAATGTAAAACAATGGCTGCGTAGAATGGTTGTATAAACAGTGGTATGATTTGTTAACTGTGAAGTAAGGTACGTTTGATTTGTACTTAATGGGCTATAACATGCAAAACCACTGGTAAGGTCCTTTTTAAGTAACTTAGTTGTACACATGATTAAAATAACAGCGTCAACACTGGAATTTGCACAGCAATGCTGGAGGTCAACATTTTGTCAGGTGTCACCTCAGCTCGAACCCTGCTTCAGTCTCTCTAACTTCATGTGCGTAACCAGCGTCTCAGCCGTGTCTGTGTGTCCTCGCCCGCAGGCTAAATCTCTTTTTATGGTCTCCACTGAGCTCAATCTACTCCCCGTGGCTCGCTCAGAGCCGACAGCCTGACTCAAAGACTGACTGATTAAAAAGAACAAAAAGAGATGAGGTAGCTTCACATTTCTCACATTGTACAAGATAAAAGACTTGAGGAGCTTTTGTCCAATGGCCAAATTATCTTTATCTGACACTGATTAGTCTGTGGTTTCACTCGAGCAGAACATTTGACACAGACCGTGTTAATGCTCAACATAGACTGATCAGCAGCCCAAACTCCCATGCTTCTAAATACTCACCTGGCATCTGGCATGACCTTATGTTAAAGTGATGCATGTTTTTTGGATTCCTGTGATATAATTCAGAATTTCAAGATATTGCCTGTTACTGCTGATTCAGAAGTGAAGAGGAAGAGTAATCATTTCTTCTGACAAAAAGCCCGACTATCAACACCCCTCCACCCTAATCCAAGAGTATATTTTAAAGCTGTTTTGTATTAGCATGGTGTCCTTGCTGTGTGGCATGCTGCCATCCTCCCTACTGGTTTGGGCAGGTCCCAGCGGCGCGGTTACTGGGGAAACTGGCGGTGGCGTTGCCTCTTCTCAGAAATCTAGTGAGCTAAACAAACCTCCCAACAAACACAAGGATTTTATTTCATTCAGTGTGTGCTTACGGGCAGTTCCAAAAGAAGTTCTCCTTCCACGCAAAAAAAGAAGCGGAAGTCGTTACACAAAGCTTCTCTGGCAGTGTGCAAATCTTCCTTTCCAGCTCCTTGACTCTACTATTTTTTATTCCTTCTCCTCCATCACTCTCCTCATTCTCTCACCTCCTTTCTTGTTGTCGTTCAGCCTGTGCAACAGTCGTCACGCTCGGCTTTATTGCTCATCTATCAGCCGTAATAGCACTGTGGTCTTTATTTATTTCTGCCTGGCTATGTCTCTGTTCTCTTTTATTGTCGCTGTCCAGCCATCTGCTTCATGGTCTTCTTCTAGTGCCCACTTGTTGTATCTGGAAGCTTCTTTGGTCAGCTCCAATGTTAATAAACCAATGTGAAGGTAAAAGGTAACGCAAATAATACTGGGCACTGATGTAAAGGTATTTTTATTTCACAAGGTCTAAGTTTGTATTGCTTAGAAGTTGTTAATATGTTCGTGGAGAGCGAGCCCTACGAGGAATAAGGTTTCTCAGGGCAAGTGACTCCTTCTGCTGCCTGTCGACGTTGTGGGTTTGGTGGGAGGGCCTTAGCGGAGTGATACGAGGCATCAGAGAGAGAGGTGGAAGGTTGTGCATAGGTTGCACAGATTTTGCCTACCCCAGCTTTAAGTGCCAATTAAATGTTTTAGTAAATTAATACACATCTACAGGTGTTTTCACTTAGTCCTGAGAACAGGTCCAGTCAGCTGTGGGTGTGTACAGACTGAGCTTCACTGACATTTCCCTCAATCTCTGTCACTTAAGGCAGGTCAACTTACATCTTTATAACTGTGTGCGCTCCAAAACCTGACTGGCACGTACTGGTTTCAGTCAAGTGGGCATAGTTTCTGCTCCATTTGAGTTTGGTACACAAAATGGCACACACATGCTTGTGCGGCATGTTAACAAAATACCTCCTGTACGAACAGCAAAGTAAACAATACAGACAAATAAAAACATACTTAACATGGCCTGTCATGGTTCCCAAATGGAAAAGGTACTCTAGTATACCGTCTCTGCCAACAATAAAAAGCATGAAATTATTAAATTAAAGTTCACCACTGCATCCCCACTACCTGTAGCTCTTTGACTAGCAGCTGATAGAGATTCAGCATCAAACCTGCAATCTCTTCTTCCACCTTCTCCCTTGCCGCTACGTACTGTTACTAGCAGGAGGTTGCCACAGCAAAACAGAGTGCATCCATTCCTATTACTGCCTGAGCTGTGTCCCAATTCCATACTAATTTAAGCAGGTTTCAAGTTGTAGTGTCGACACTGGAAAAGTGGCTGAATGAAGTATACTCGAAACAGCCAGTATGCGTATAAAAAAACCCCTTAGGCTTTGAGTTCTGTTGATGTACACTATTGGAGACGCTGCTTACAGCTGGAAAGACTTAAAGCTGTAGTGGTGATGGTGGTGCAATACACTAGCTTCAGGAACAGCATAGAACACTGCGTTTTTGTGAGTTTTAGTGTTTAAATATTGTAAAGTTGAATGAAAATGGGCAAAATTACAGATATCAAAAACAAGCAACAGAATACAATACATTTGAATATCTGGTATGAAAATAATAAACACAGTCTACAGGTACAACATGCCATGTTTTCACTGCTCCAACCTTCAGATTAATGTGCTGTGGTCTTCTGACTGAACTTTCAGCAACTTGGAATTTTGTTTCCTAGAGTAGATGAATCGTTTTTCTTTTTGGCTGACGATGCCGGCACGGTTTTAAGCCGCGTACGATTGATCTAGTGTTTTTTTGTCATCCCATAAACATTGGACAGGTACCATCTTTTGTTGAACCAAAAGCCTAGTGGGCAGCAGCTCTGGTGTGGGTGATGCGGGTCTATTGCAATATGTTTGTCTGTTTTCTTCTGGGAAGCTGCTTCGTCCTGGTTTCTGTCTGTCTGTCTTTCTGTATCTCACTCTTTTTTTCCCCCATTTCTTATGTGTTTACCAGTGTTATTCTTTCTGACTTTCATTCGTTCTGTGTCATGTGGGGGCAAAAGTTTCCAAAACAGACTGATGGACCGAAGGAATAAAATGATATTTCTTGATATATATCTGTTGTTGTATATCTAAATTATATATTTAACTTATTTTAAACAGTTAACGGTTTTTAACAATTTTTATGCAAATTAAACAGTTTTTAGTCTAAGTCACATCAATAACAGTAATACAAGCAAGCTACAGGCCAAAATTTAGTTTATTGGTTTAAACTTACTGTGTAAAAATTAATCTGAATTTTACTTTTCCTTCACGTTTTAGGTAGGACAGTACAAACCTTTTTAGCTCTTCCTCGTGTCTGATGCTCAGTGTTCGCTTGGTATGCTGAACCGTTGGTGTCAGTGAATTTAGACGAACCCTTAAAAAAACAAGGCATTGTGGTACAAGTGAATAATGCACGCTGTTGTGCTTCAAGAGAGATCATTGTTTGTTGCGTTGAGGGGTTCAGCCACTTCCTGGTTGGGTCATGTTCAGTGCTTGGCTCAGCGTTACCCGACTCCGAAAGGTGACGTTTGACACATTGAGCCTTTTGTTTCAGGACGACTTTTGATGGTTTCTCTGAGAGGTTGTTTTCAAGTGAACTTCTGGGGGACCCGGACAGGTATTAGAGAGAAGGTGAAGAATTATTATTATTCTTAATTAGTTGAAATACAGTATGCCGTGCTATGCTTGCAAAGTATTGATCGTATTGACCACAGTGTCCTTTTAAAACTGTTGTGGGATGGGAAACTCTACTGGCATATACAGTGCTGTATGTATAGAAAACTATCTTTAAAGTGATACTCATCCAAAATAAATCTTTTAAATATCAAACACTTACTATACACTTAGGTGTACCTAATGGGCAACTAACAAAAACTATTAACTGCTAGGAGCCCATTTCAACCGCAAGAACTTTTCCAGGGGCCCAGGAACCATTTATGGAACTCAGGAACCTTACCTGTGTTTCAGTTGGAGGAACCAGGGTCTAAATTTAGTACCTCAGCAATGGTTCCTGATGCCAAAGAAGTCCCTGCTCTGGGGTTAGGACTTTCTGATGGTGCAAGAACCGATGGGGCTGAATTTGCTTTGCTGAACATTGCTGATTGGTCACAACAGCTTCAATTCACACAGCCAATTATGTTAAATGGTGTTGCATTATACTGAGAGGTGCTTCTAATATTATGTCCAACCCATTTATATCAATGAGTGTAGGGTAAATCATAGAAACAGCTCTCAGTATAATGCAATTCAACAGCACCACAAACTACATCCTCCCTAATGACCATAAATATTATTATTTATATCCTTCATGTTGTTGTTGTCTTCATGTTGACTAGACTGTTTTTTTATTAGACTGTTTTAGAAAGGTGTACTAACAAACTCACAACTGAATGCATGTGAGTTTTTATATTCCTCCTTGGCAGAAAACCGCAGCTTTGGATTAACTGGAAATCACTGAATAATGATGGATTGCATTGTAAAACAAAGTGTGTTTGTGATATGGTTCAATGCTTTGTGTAAATAAACTAACACAATGTATCATCCCGGTATGTGTGGATGAAATTCCTCTTGAAATTCCACACCTACACTAGTAATAAGAACCAAACCAGATACCATATCGAAATATCAGCTACATGACCAGGCACGTTATTATTGACCCTAAACCACCCAACTACATGTAAAACTGCATGTCCTGTTGGTATTGTGCCAACATACAAAACAGGGAAGTAGTCATGCAAGCAGTTATGGCGTCTTCACTGCTATGTCCTCCTTCTTTTTCTGTCCAAATATTTGTTTTGACAGTGTACTGCAACCTCTATAACCCTGCTCTGCTACACTGTCTTGAGAACGTGAGAATGTTCCCTGTTTAACTGAATTGACAAGTGGTCAAGACTGGGTTAGAGTGGCTCTAGTGGTCATGTTATGATTCTCTAAATGTTGATGCTTCTAATTTTGCACTTCCTGATGGGCATTTTGATTGTGTCTTGTCGTTTTCAGGAAGTCACCTGTGAAGTTCAGATGCATCATTTACATCATGGCAGTGATGCAGAATTTGTCAGGATGTTTAGTGTCAGAGAGTTCATCTGTGGTTTTGCTTTTTGCAGGTCACCACACCGTTTACATCGGCGTGCACGTGCCCAAGAGCTATCGGCGTCGGCGGCGTCACCGTCGAAGAACCAGCCACAAGGACAGAAAGGAGAGGTTGACGGAGAACGCCTCTGACAAGTCGGACACAGAAAACACCGATGAGGCCAGCAACAGCATCCTCAAACCTCTCAGTAAGTTCTGATGGACTCCGTGTCAGGGCTGATTAGGGCTCATGTCGTTCTTTGCTGAAGGCTGCTCTCTTTTTCCAGAAAAAAGCCCCTGTAACTCCCTGTGACCCCAAAGAAGTTGCTGAGTCTACTTAATAGCCAGAAATAGCTGTGCATGTTCTGCTGAGTGACGAGTCAGTTTCGACAGAGCAGAGTGAATTCTCGTTGGACGTAATGGCTACTCGGATATAATTATAGCAGTGCTGATATGAGTCTCTTGAGTACAGTGTGTAAGTGCATGCCTTCCTGTGCTTTTGTCCTTGGTTGTAGGCATAAGTTGTTGTCTTTGGGTGCGTGCGGATGTGTTAGCATCTATAAGTGTGTGTGCTTGCGTTCTTGGTTGGCTGGAGCCTCCTTCTTCCCGTAGAGTGTAAAGTGCGGATGCTCAGACAAAAAGCTCCGGCCAGTTTGAGGGAAACTTGAGGAGGGAAAGAAATTGGGTGACTGTGTCTTGAGATGCAAGTTAAAGTGTAAGCCCGACTCTTACTGATGTCAGCATTTTTTCAAAGTTAGGGTTTAAATCGGCATGAGGCTAAAGTCCTATTTGCATTAAACCTGTAAATGTCTAGTGATTTATAATGTCACAGAAACAGTGGCAATTTGCCATTTTAAAAATTAAACTTATGTACAATTTATGACTGTAGTTTCCAGCCTGAGGATCGGGAACTAAGGGGCCTCAAGATAAATCTGAAGGGGTCGCAAGAGAAATAACAATTGAGAAACGTTGAAAAAGAAGCATATTCTGGAGAGGCCTCTAAAAGCTATCCAGATGAAACAATATAAGAGGGGAACATCGAGCTTTACAGTTCATAAACATGTGCTCATAGACATAAAGGGTCACAAGCCAAAAAGGTTGGAAACCACAGATTTATTTCTACATTTTGGTGAAGACGGGTCTTCTGATAACAATAACATGCAGTAATTTTGGAGAAGACCGAGGAAAGAGGGTAATTCTCTGATGAGGTCCATGTGTAACAGTAATCCTCTGTGAATAAGGCTTAAAATGTCCTTGCTTTCCGTCAAATCCAAAAATGAGGCAGACCACTGTCATTTCTAGAGAACGACAGCATTTTACACATGCCTGCTGGCACATGAAGTGACAAGAGGACCAAAATACACCAGAACTGGATTTTACAATGTGTACACATCATTTGATGTGGGGGATTTTCTTCAAATCCAATCAGAGAATAGATTACAGACAGCCCATCTGGTTGTTGCCACTGACTGATGATGCATATTTAGGGAAAACGATGAGTTTTATAGATTTTTGGGTATGTTCCTTGATCACAGTCAGAAGTATTGAGCGGCTTGGGGACGCACCGGTCTTTAATAAGTGGCTGAAGAAGTGATTATTGATGTTATGTCGTGTGTTTCAGATATTACACTGCTCTAACAGTGTAATCTGAGCTTTTCTGTTACTAATTTTAATGAAGCTACTACATTCAGGTTTAGTCTTACCCTGACCTACAGGAGTAATGCAGTGCTTGTGACCCCTTAAAGCCATCCAATGACCCATTGTCACAGGATGATTATGTCCAAAGAGAGTGATGTTCACTTCTCACATTGTTTCAGTTCATTGTTTGTGTAGCAAATAGTTTTTCTTCTCTTTTTTGCTATCTCGTCAGATTGATCCTGCAACCCCTTGGTGGGTCTTGGCTCCCAGATTGGGAACCACTGAAGAACTAGTACTGCTAAACAGAAAAGATATAAAGAATACAGGTGACATGAAAATATGTTTTCAATTCAACCTCTATGTTCATAGAAATGGTTCGGTGTTCTGGAGAGGCCGATCTGTCTGAATGACCTTGAAGATGATTCTTTGCAGCTGGGAGTTGTAGAGTGGTTGTCTGTATTTCCTTTTTGTAACAGATTTTTGATTATTTTGTACTTGTATTTCTCTCTTGAAAGCCTAACTCTAAACCAAAGGCTTTTTGAGCATTTAGACTGACCTGGCAGTGATGCAGTACTCGCCAAAGCTAATGGATCGTGTCTGTGGGGGCCATGAAGGTTGTGTTTTTGGATGGGGTAAATATTCCAACCTATTGTGTGTTAACAGCATTTCAGTTACTCTTCGGCCTTGCCGGTTCATTTGCTCACACTTGGTTTAACAAGATTAGTCTTTTTTGAAACTGCTGCCTGTATTTGGAGATGAGATGGATCATTGCCTGGACAACGTTGTCGAGGAGTGTTTGGGAGTTGTTGTTGTTGTTTTTTTTTTTTAAATTGTGCCGGTGGTTAGGGTGATTGTGAAATCTAATCTTTCTGTTGGGGTCTTTCATTCGCTAAGTGCATTTATTTCAGGCTGATGATGTTTGATTGTTTCTTCTTACCTACATTGTGATGTACACTCCATTAATTGTTACAGATACAATGAACCAAAGGACAGCTGAAGAAAAATATATTCCAAATCAGCCAAATATCCATATTTCACTCTCCATAGCTGAAGAAATTAGTGCAAAACGGAGACCCAAGTGATGTAAAAGTAGACATTTAGGATAACCCTACACACCTCTGTTTGTTTACGGCAACATTGGTAATTCTCCATTCCAAAAATGTGACTACATTAGCAGGAGAATGTGAGTGAGCGTTTTGTTAACAGTCAACACTGTGTGGTACTCTACTGGTTCATATGGGTGAAATGGCGCAAATGCTGTTGTTTTGTAAAAATCTGTCATGGAGTTAAGGTGTTAATGAAGTGCACTGTGAAATGACAACACAAACCGAGAGCACACAGTACAATTGGTGTTGCTGTATAGTTAGTGGTTCATTTACTTTATTGTATGTAAACAGACGTTTATACAATTTATATTCCATTTGATGTAAACCATTAAGACACTGTTGCCACTAGTATCTTTCATTGGCTATTTACTGATTATATAATATTATTATCATAAGATTTTTCTTCCTAATTTTCTGCCCGTTCTGATTGGGGAAACTATGAATAGAATAGCAAAGTGTCTCAAAGTGAATCAAAGATTTTGCATTGAGTAAGACTCCAGACACACTTAAAAAATAAAAAGTAAGAGAAACCACTGTGATGCACATACAAAAAAGAAAACAAATCTGTGACTGTAAGCAGCTATCCTTAGCAACAGGGATATTTTCTGTCTTTTGCAGTGCAGACTCAGACTGCAGTGTCCTGGGACAGATTGGGGTTCAAATATTTCTCAGAGGAAGATACAAAAATAATGTTATTGGCTGAGTTGAACCAAAGAGGGCAGAGATAAAGAAAAAACACAGTTCCTTTTGCAAAATAACAGCTGCATTTGCTTCATGCAGGATGGCAACGATTAGATTTTTTTTACGACTTGTAAACATACATGCGATCAGGCAACACAAGATGGCAGTTTCCAGTGTTACGAACAAGTGCGAATTCACAAAAGGATCTAAACCTGCACAGATAAGACAAAAAGAAACCGTGTCATTTTCAAAGTACCCAAAAAGGGTGAAATGCACCACTAACTGTGCTGCCAAACAAATAGCGTCTCGGTGCTATTTGCACGTATTTAAATTAGGTAGAATATGCATACATTTGGTGCAAAATTGCCCCCCTTACATTGCAAAAAAAAAAGTCAAATTCTTAAAACTCCTGCGCTAATAGCCACACACAGTTAAGAGTGAAAATAATTAGCGTCTTCAGAGAGGTGGTGATAACTGAAGCACATTTATTCATTCATTCGTTTTCATTAATTTAAGGGGTTCCAGTGATCATAGCCAGGCGAAGGCATCGTCATGCCAGGCGTGCACTTTGACACATAGATAATTGCAATCAGACGCAAAACAAGGGCAAATTGCACTCGGCTGCAAAACTTTATGGCCGTGTTTGCACAGTGATATCATTAGCGTAATATCTTTTGTGAATCGGACCTTTAGACGGGGCAAATGGCGGTTGCAAGTGATGCGCAATTCACGGTGCTATCAGCGGCCGCAATCCATTCTCTGCGAGTTCGCCTGTGAATGAATCTACCGTTCTGGAAGGCAGAGTTGGTCATGAGAGGGTATTAAGTAGAATATAGCTTTTAGAAAGTAACACACACTTACAGTCACTTTGGATTGAACCTCGGCTACAAAAGGGGTTGTAGAGAATGAAGCTAATATCATAAAGCTTAAGTGAGCACCTTTGCGATGAACTGAAGTAAGAAAACAGAGCCATATTAAATGGGCTACAAAATAAAGGAAAAACCAATATAAAGTTTCTTAGTAAAGTGTTGTGCCACCATGAGCCACCAGAACAGTTTCAGTGCTCCTTGTCATAGATTCTCCAAGTCTATATAGACCACTATTCTTCCAAAAGATATTCTTTTTGCTTCCTTTCCTCCCACGTGGTGTTTTGATAATGGCGAGGACAGTGCTCCAAAATATCCCATAGGTGTTCAGTTGGGTTGACTAGTTGATCTAGTAACTGTAAAGGCCAGCGCATACTTCATGCATGTCTGTATCTTGTTTAGCTTACTGGACTAGCTGACCTCTCGGGGTCAAATTAGCCATATAGCCTATAGCTAGCTATCTGGGAAAGCTAGTGAGCTAGCCTAATGACCTTCCAACATCCTGAATGTCATAGTCATTAAAAATTACAAACCGTGCCATTTACTGTAGAGTTTTTAATACAGTTTTTTTTTCCCCAGTCAGTTTTTCCAATTAGCCAACTACAAAAAAAGTGACTCTAGAGCAGCTCTGCCTTTTGAGAAATGTTTGCACAACTGAAACTCATCAAATCTGCAGGCATCTGTCAGGCATGCAAAAATGGACAGGCATGCAGTATACCTAATGTCCTACTGTTATTCACTGCCCTCCCCCGTGTTACTCTCCCCCAGGGGAAGGCCATTGTCTGTAATCCTCTTGTTTGGTCAGATGGACGCTGCAGGGACTGCAAGTGCATCCTCCTGGTTACATGTGTGTCCACTGCAGGGCCATTTGACCCCTGCTCATTTTGATGAGCATGTTTTTTTTTTTTTTTCTCCCCCAAAGCTTTTTCCCCTTTTAGTAGGATCAATTGTTCTCTTAAAGTGGATTACAAAGATTACTTAGAAACTTGGTGCTTATACAAATGGGTTTAATTTCCCAAAGTCAGAGAGAGCAAGCTAAGACTGCTGTGATGTGTTCAGTTGTTTTGTGAATACGTCTCCAGTTTAATGTTCTTGCATACCTGCTTCTCTGAGAATTGAAAGTACAATCCTGAGATTCATGAAGACCTTCAAAATTGATTATATAAATGCAAAGGTTGAGGTAGAAACCTGGCTATTGACATTTTGGAGTTACCCGGCTTTCACATGGCAACAGAAAAATGTGATACATCCCTAAACATTCACAGCTATCACTCTGAAAGTAAAGTATAATTCCCTTTTTGAAAGTTTTTACACAATGCTAGATATATGCTCCACTTGGTGCCAAATATTTACGCTGAGAGTAACGAGGAAGGATCCAAACTGAAGAGACATTCCAGACTTTTCAGTGAGAAATGAACGTATACATGGCCTGACAAGCATTACGTAAAAAATAAGTATTTGATTTCCCACTATGGCTTATTGGCCTTCCCTTGATGATTCTGGTTTGTATAATAAATTCAAATGATTATTAACATCATTTTCACATATCACTAAATGATAGGAGGTTCTGTAAAACCTTCTCCTGTGCTCGCACAGTGTGGAAAGAAGTCTGGAGTTGTGAGACTAGGCTGTCTACAGAGCAACAGACCGTTTGGAGATATTCCCCAGTGTCACAGGAAAAAATAAATTGTATCAGTAGAAAAGGTCTCTGGATATTGATTGGATAAACTACTTAAACCTTTGAAAAGACACCATTTTATTTGAATTTGTGTCTTTCTGGACGTGAGTTATTGTTGGGATGAGTTAATCTTCATTGATTGACACTTAAATCAACAATGTCCCCCGACCCATCACATCCACAGCCTTTCTTTAATCAATTTGTTCTTGTGCGAATGTACATGCAAGTCTTTGAGCTTTATTTTCTGCTGCAAACAACCAATATAGGACATTTCAGCGGTATAAGACAGACAATATTATTTCTCATTCTAGACAGTGAATTGAATAAAATGGCCCTGCATGAAGATTTTAAGCTACGCATGATCGCATTTTAGCTTAGCCTATAGGAGAGCTACAAAGCTAGCTACAAACTGTTTTGTTTTACCTACTTTTTGTCCACCTGACTCTTCAGTTAATGATAACTTACTTTCAGCATTAGTCAGGCGGTGTACATGAAAGGACATGGGTTTGTTGCCATCAGTTGAAGGTGGTTTTATGGTTAGCCAAGTTTGTGAACACTGCACAGCACATAGCATGTTGTCTCATGGTGACGTTGTATCCTGATGTATTTAGACTACAATATACATACATATCAGCTGTATATAATACAGTAAACAATCAGACATAGTCAATGCTGACCCACCACACTCAGTTTCTTAAGTTAGTGAATACTTTGATTTTCTATCATTAAACGTTTTTTTCTGATTAGACTCAACACTGCCCTGGAGATCTCTACTGATTCTGCCAAGAAATAAAATATACACTAAGATAAACAGTTCTTTGATCAGGTATACAGATCACTGCCAAAATGCAATAGAACATCTTTTGCAGCGAACATGAATGAAAATAAATCCTCTGTAAGAGAAAGTGACCCTGCAAAGACAAATGACCCGACACAAAGTTCATCTCACTCACTCCTCAGTCTGAAAAGGCAGCAGCTCCCAGACTGGTAGATTTTTGAATATCTTATTCAACTGTTTATCTCTACTTACACCTTTCTCCCTGTACTGCTGTAATTCTTTCCATATTCCTCTAACATCAAATAAGCACCGTACCAATTGTGAAGTGTGGTGTCCCTCAGTTCGTTACTCTCAGGGTTTTTACCGCGACAGTCGTACTTTTTCTGTATGATCTCTGGCTAATCTTAGCTAATGTTAACCAAGTGTGCCTAGATGTTGTGTAACTTGACATTTATGACCCAGTTGTTGACTCTTCTCTGCTATAATTTTACAACTAATTTCTGTACATTAGATCCAAGTGGGTTTTTATCTTGCCTCTGCTCTGGTACAAAGATGCACTATGTTGTGTTAAGTGGTAATATGAGAGGAAAAATGACAAAAGTTGGAAGATGAATGAGAAAAATTAAGACCTTAATGGGTTTACCCGTATTGCCAGAAGGTTAAATGATTCATAAAAAAAATACTGGTAAGTCTTCCTGGACAAAGGGCCACATTAAGCCCTTTTGTAGACAAACTGAGGATCAAGCTTAAACCTGACCCTGACGTGATGGGTTGCATTGTGCTGTTTACAGTGAAAGCACAGAGAATATGTGCTTGTACATTCAGTAAACCTGCCAGTCATCAGAGTCATTTCATTTCAGGTTACCGTATATTTCCCCAGCTGGCATTTGTTACATTCTCATAAGCCCATCTCAGCTATCGCAACAGAATACCAGAGCAGGATGGTCTAGGTATAAATACTGTGCTTTCAATGAATCCCCCCCTCTGGGTGTTACTCTGCATTCAACCCAATCCCTGTTTGGTGCCTGTGTGCTAGCTGCCCTGCATACTGAATGTCAGACTTTGTGGCTTGGAAAACATTTCCTGTACTCTCAGTGATCCTCTCTTTGCTTTGAATGAGTGGCGTGGAGTTGCATTATCATTGCGTGTACAGTCACAAACAATAACTGGGCTATTAGATCCCATGTAGCCTTTTACTGTGCTGAGTTTTTCAAAAAGGTCAGAGGAGATGGAAGGTATTTGTGTAGGATGCATGTCAAGAGTGGGACTAAACAGGCCTTTAGTGGCAGCCACACTAAGCTTTCTGCTGGGCAGCGGGCATTCTTCCTCCATCCCCTATCCCATGAGCCTCTGCTGCTGGGACAAAGTCCTCTTTGTATGCCCATGGCTCTTGGCTAGAGCACACAGAGCTTTGAAATTGTGTTTGAACGATGGGATTTTCATTTCTATCCCTCCTTTTCGTGCTTGCTCTCACCCCTCTTTACTTTCACTCACCCCCTAACCCGTCTCACCCACCCTTCTCTTAGCAACTACTCTAGTGGGACAGCATTGACACCAACACTGTGCTTGTTACCAGCTTGAGCTTTTGCTGGATAGCATGGATATGCAGCATCAGTTTCTCATGAAGAATTAGAAAATCTCTCATTTTTAGATGCCTACTGTGTGTTAGAAGAAGCTTTAGAGAATTCATTTTTAATTCTTCTAAGGGTGGGTATAAGACAGTTTTAAATTTACGCATATTTTGGATGCTCCACGACAGGAGTTTTGCCATGTAAATGTGTTTCTTTCTTATAGGCTGCAGTTTGAACATACAGAAAGTGGCAGATTCCAGCTGTAAACGCTGGGTGTTGGGTATCTTGTGCCAAAATTAGTTTCTGCTAAGATAATCTGTGTCCTTCAGCTGGATGTCTTTACCTTTCATAGGGAAGGAAAAAAACACTACAGTATTTGTGGATTGTTTTATTATAGTTGTATTATTACTTTCTTTGGAAAGTAAACACCTTTACTGCCCTGCTTCTTTTTTATTAACTGTATGCACATTTAAGGAATACAGCAGTAGGTGCTCTGCATGAGCCTACATCCCTGAGGCTTTGACTCTCACCTTGCACTGCTTGCTATTGTTTGCATGTAATTTTGGCCATATAGGTATTTAAAGCTTGTTTTAACTGTTTACTGTAATCAGCGTAAATCGCCGTGGATATGAGCGTCAGCTAAATGTGTGAAACGCACATGTAAATTATTCCACCTAAGGTGTTATTAAACAGGTTGCGGTGACTGAAGCTAGATGCAGCTTGTGGAAATGTGAGTGTGTGTGTGTGTGTGTGTGTGTGTGGGAGTGTGTATGTGTGTGTGCCAGCAGACAGTTTATCCCCCACCTAGTAATCTTACAGCTGCTTGTCTGGCTCGTACCTGCTGTTGTTGTTATTGTGCTGCAGAAAACATAATAGGAGGAAACTTCAAGCCTTCACCTCATTTACTGTTTGGCCACTAACTGCTGACTGGTTGAATGAATGAATAAATGACTCGGTGTGGTGGGTGATATAAAGTAAGTGGGGTGAGCATGTAAATGTCTAAATTTCATCTGCAAAGGAAAGTCCAGTTAAAGACACTCCAGGTTATCCTGGATTATTGACCTTCCTCTGTGATACAGAAATTTGAATGAATTAAAATCAGGCGGAGGATAGGAATTTAACATCCCATCTCCCCAGGTGGGTGGTCACTCTGCCAGACAGTTCTATTTTACATGCTTTTTTTCAGCCCATTTGACTGTTATCAGACGATTGAATAGGCGTTATCACACATCTGTCCCAAATATATGGGCTAGTACGGGCCTACTAAACCTACTAGTAGGTTCAGGAGGATGTTATTACCCATTTATTTCAGTGAGTCAATGCAGCGTGTTCAGGTGACGACGTATAAAGAGCAACAATGTCTGCACAAGGAGGATTCTGGTGTGGATAGATGGGGCAAACAAACCCAGGACGTTCACCCAGGAGGCCATGATTTGTGTCACATGTGAAACCAAAAGTCAACGTTGACTTTTTCAAACATTTTCAAAAAATTTCCAAACATAACTTAACCCCGACCGTAACCATCACAACTACATGCCCATACTCTTAACCTTATTCTACCCCCAACCCTGAAACCAAGTCTTAACACTCAAAAAGCTGAGGACCAAACAAAATGTCCTCACTTTCTAAAAAGACCTGGAACTCAAAGTGGTCCTCATAAAGATATAAATACACGAGCACTCAGGGAGTAGGAACATCACATTGGTAATTCTGCCACATAGATCAATACAATATATTCTAGCATGTTTAGCCAATAACAGAACATTTAAAAACAATTAAACTTAACTTTACTGTGCTGTCATTTCTGTTGTTGGTGGAGACTCCATTTTCGTGGGAGCCAAACACGGGTACATAATGGAATAACACATTCACAGACATTATATTAGAAGGTAAGCCTAAAGAGATGAGCAATCTGCGACTCTTACTCATTAGCAGTCTGATTCCTCGAGCAGAGATGCCATCATTTCATTTTTGTTGAGATTTCCAAGAACTATGGGGCTTTTTTCCTATCTTTAATCAAAAGCGTGGACTTTAAATGTGAGAGCATGGTTTATTGATTTCATACTCTCGCACTCAAATAGCCCCTGCTTGCGCTTGGATTTGCTCTCCTTCTGCTCAAACTGTACGCTTGCACTCAGATATATTGTTGCTTGCGCAGATTTCCTGCGCTCCAGCTTCAGCCCTTCTCCTCGCACTCGGGCTGCTTCTGTGCGCTCGTGAAACGTCTGCTCTCAGATTTCTGCTCTGCTCTCGGATTTATTGTGCAACAACCCTGTCAAAATTCCCCAACCAATAGAATGCCAGCTGTGGTGTTAACCAATGAAATGATCGCTGCCTCGTTGCGGGCGCCTTCGCTTTACTTCTTGCAGCGGGCAGTTACTCTTTAAATTAACCGGGTTCATCTGCTCCCGCCCTTCACGGCTTTATTATATGTACAGTTAATATATATACCAGCGACCGTACTTTTTCTTTTACTATAATAGCTACATGTAATAGTATCCGTATAGCACACGACAAGAGGCCGGTGAGAGGAAAACGACGTCACCTTCATGACTCAGGAGTGGGAGCCTAGTGGAACGCTGGACAGCATGGACCGCCAAACATACAGTTTGAGCAAAAGCAGAGCAAATCCAAGCACAAGCAGGGGCTATTTGAGTGCGAGAGCAGGGTTTTGAGGGAGAGTATTACAAAATCTGAACATGAAATCAATAACTTATGCTCTCAAATTGAAAGACGCTCTTGATTAAAGATAGGAAAAAAGCCCCATAAAGAACAAGCTCTAGCTCTAATGATGCACCATGCACTGGTCTTGTGTGGTTGTTTGCTGAAGACAATAATCTTTGTGTACAGTTTTCTACATGCCTGGGCCTGCTTTTATGAAAAGGGGTAGTGATTTGTTTGTGGGCTCTCATTCAAAGTTCAGATATTGTTTCCACTTGTTGGAACAAGCTATGATGGTGTCGACCATTTACAACATGTTTGAATAGCACTGAAAAGTATAATTAATGTATCAGTCCTGTTGAAATTCTGTTTGTGTTGCTCTCTTAATATTCAAATGAGAAGACGAGGGGTAGGAAAAGCCCAGGCCTCAGCTGAAGAACAGGCCAGTTTGCGAACCATTTCCTAATTGTTAATGAGGGGCTCCAGGGCAGCTTGCCAAGGCTGGAGGGCCAATGGCGAAGGCCTGTTTGAACAGAGGGGGCAGAGAGGGAGAAGGGGCTAGCTGTGGAGACACTGTCACTGAGGGGACCCCTAAACCCCATCGGCCCCCTCCTACCTGGTTCACAAAGTGCTGGAGCAGGCAGCTGAGAGCGACTGTCACTTCCACCCGAGACTTTAATGAGGGTCTAGCTGCTGCTTTGACTCTGGTGAGCTCGTGTTGCTCGCCGACTGCTATCTGAGGAGCAAACCCTGGGTCAGCTGATTTGGAGAGTAAAGGGGGGGTCACTGAGTTTTTAAAGATGTCCAACAACAATAATAATCAAGAGGAGAAGGAGGAAAAGGAAGAGGACACGGAGGAGAAAGGAGAGAAGGTCATGGTGAAAATCCCACCACCTCCACCTCCTCCTGAGGTCAACGGGAAGGGTCCAGTTGAGGAGGGGAAGCCGGTGCCCAAACCTTTGCCGAACGGGCACCATTGCCAGCCTATGAACCGCAGTATTTTTCCTCTCTCCACAGTATCACCAGCAGCCGAGAGGATCCGCTTCATCCTCGGGGAGGAGGATGACGGCCCGGCACCCCCACAACTCTTCACTGAGTTGGATGAGCTGCTGTCGGTGGATGGACAGGAGATGGAGTGGAAGGAGACGGCCAGGTAAGGACCTCAGTCTCAGACTTGGGGCTTCCTCTCAATGTTCCTGTATGTGCACGCTTGATCTTACAGCTGTAATGACCTTCTCCATTGACTTTCACTCAATCATTCATTATTGTAATACAGTTGTCTGTGAAAAGTCATCTTCACAACAACATTTTTTGCTGTTTTTGTTTTATTTTGAGAATGTAAAAGTCTGTTTATTGTAGTTCTTGAGATTAAGTTTTAAACTGCCATCCCAGGGCCAAATTAACTGAACAAACATTTGTAAACTTCAGCTCCTTGTCAGTCTAAAATCAGTTCTTCTAACATTATTTGCATTATTGAATTTGGAGCAGCATAAAAAGAGCACACACAGGGTTTCACAGGTTTCTCCTGTGTGGCCCGCAAGTGGGATGGGATGGGATAGAGATGGGATGATTGTTTATACGTCATTAGTGTTGGATGAGTGAAGCTCTCTCAGGGGGAAACTGGATCCCTGGGCTGCTGTTTGAGGCTCCAAATTAGTTGATTTGTTATCCTAACCTCTGACCAATTGTACCGCAGATAGAAGTTACATTTTGGTTCCCTGTTGGTTGAATGATTTGCAGAGAAACTCTACTGAAGAACTCTGTTGTCTAAGTCTTTCACTGTACTTTAAAAGTGCTTTTACTTTTACTCAAGAAAGCTTTTTAAGGCTAAGTTCTGTTTTTATTCAAGTTGAACATTATTTAGAAATGGAGTCTTTTCCAGCATTGATATTAACAGATGATAAATATGTCCAGCTTCCGTGATGCTGCCTGATGCACACAGGAAATTGATATTAATGAAGGATTAGCTTTAAATGAGTCCGTATGTCAAAATTCAAAAGGTGACACTACAGCTTGTCAGTCCTGCAGAAACCTACCCATTGGGAGGCATGGTTATTAAACCTTAGTTTAACCTTTAAGACATAAAACAAGTTGTCTTTGTAGTGTGTGTGTGTGTGTGTGGTTTAATAATCATAAGACATAAAACGAGTACAAAGACATTTTATCAACCAAATAGGACAGAAGTTGTGTGATGGTGAAAAATGTCCACAAGAAAATATTTTTCTTCTGGGGATTTCCCTGCAGTCAAGAGTTTCAACTAAAGTAAGGAATCAGTACAAGAGGATCGGCAGGGTTAAAAGGTAAAAGAGGACTGCAGTCCCAGACCCTTCAAAAAGTTTTAAATACTTTTATATTAGTTACAAAAGGTGAAATAAATCAACGCTGTACCTTTTTTAATGTCAAGCGTATTATTCTGCAAATCACTGCAGAGATTAAGACCCTGTCCAGTGTCTCACCAAATGCACTCAGGGGACTCAAAATGAATAAAAGATCTCACAAGCGCTGGGTAATGCTGGCTGTCCGCCAAGTGCAATGTTGGCAGCCAAACTGGCCAAATGAAACCCTGGTATAGAAACAACTCCTCAGTACCAGTTCAGTTTCTCATCTCCCTGGCTCTGAAGAAAGAATTGAATTCCCACACACTGTCAGCCCCGTCATAGACCTTCATCTGACATTTTTTCTATGCACCTGTCTACCAGGTGTGCATTAAACAACACTTAATGTGGCTTTAATGATAAACAACATGAAATGAATGCCAAAGAGACAGTTTTAAAGTGCCAGCGTTTTATTTCACCATTTACTTGACCAAATTGCCTTTGCATGTATACACATTTGACAATTTATAACGCGTTTCACAATAAGATGTTTCTCATTTATTTTTCACACCACTTTGTCCAACGCTAGGTGCAAAATTCATATGATCTCGACCCACACGACAATAATCATTTTGAGACGTCCTCTGGTTTTCAGACTGTGTAAATTATTTGTATATAAGGAATTCCCCAGTGGTTGCTATTAGATTTGTGATGGAGCCGCAAAACCTGAATTGTATATGGACTCACATATGTGCATTGCATTCGTGCAGTCATATTTAATGTGAAAGGTGGTGAGTTGCCTGGTAAAATTGGTATCTACCGACCCTGGTTGCGTGACACAACTCCACACAAGCACATCAGAGACTTTTTTTATGGTGTAGGAATGAACTTTTTTTCATTAATTTATTGTATTATTTATATTTCTATATTGAGTTCTTTGCGTGTTGATATGTTGTTTGGTCCTGTAATGTAGCTTGATGTTCCACAAGGTCACTATTTGTAGGTTAGTTCATCATTCTTTCATGTACCGAATAGCTCGTCCATATACTGTAAGTACTTACCAAAGATTATGGCATCAAATATACTAATATCAAACCATGTTTAAATGTTTACATGTTCTGTTATTGCCTGTAACTGTCTGGGTTCCCAGTTTAATTCAGTCCCCTTTCTCCTTTTTGCTTTCCTCCAGGTGGATCAAGTTTGAGGAGAAGGTAGAGAAAGGAGGTGAACGCTGGAGTAAGCCCCACGTGGCCACGCTGTCCTTACATAGCCTTTTTGAACTGCGGACGTGCATAGAGAAAGGCACCATCATGCTGGACTTGGAAGCTTCCACTCTGCCTCAGGTTGTTGGTAAGTTGGCCTCACGTCACTAGTCAACTTATATCCGTACTGCAACAAGATCGATTGCATTACATTCGGGAGACTGGGTTCTGCAGCCCATCTTATGCTTGAAGTTGGTGTTGGTTTTTTCAGTTATTGACCAAGACCAGAAGCATTTAGAGTTGCACTTCCATAAAGCTGGGGTACTTGCAAGAGACTGATTTAAAAACAGAACTCCACCTCTGGATCCTACACTTCCTGTAATGCAGCTTGATAGACTGCCTTCATTAGACTGTCCCTGCTTCGTAAAGACCCATGGCTTTCAAACCTCTTGTTAACCAAGTGTTTAGTCACCTAACCTTACCCAGAGCTCAGCAGTACTGGACTTAACAGGGTCATAATAATGTTTCCCTCTTCTCAACCAAGTGCTTTGAGGTGCCTAAACATAACCTTAACAACCTTAATGCTGCTTTAATTGCCAAGAGCGGATAAAAACCACCGACAAATACATTAATAGAACTTACATTTAATGTAAGCATGTTTCATTGTTAAAAAAATAAATAAATAATGTAAACAAAATAATGTAGCCAATGTAAATTAGTTGCACATTAATGTTATTTGCAGGAAACAGGAAAAAGTAATTGAAAGGTTTTTTTATTTGATGTCCTTTAATCACTCTATTTCCAGTGAATATTACAATTATACAAAGTATTTTTTAGGTGTTTATAATGTGTACAGGGCTTTTTATTTTATTTTTGTTTTACTGTTACACATTGACATTGATAAAGGTCAGCATCTTCCCGCCTGTGATACAAGAACCCGTCTGCCAGTTTGATTTTATCCGCTCTGTGATCTTCAGTCTATTCAGAGCTGGTCTGTAGTGTTGCGAGCCGGTTTATGGATTGAGGGCTCAGAGGTTTTCTACCTTCCTCTTCTTCTTTGCTTTTAGCAAAAGGCCAAGTCCAGCCTGTACTGTACTTTATATTACAACACTGGGGGACTCAAAAACTTCCTAATTTGAGGACAGCCAACCCTCTTCCTTTTGTCTGCATGAGGGAGCAGGAGGAAGAGTTACCACTTTGAGTGATTAATGCGAAGTAATTGACTGTGCTGCATGGAGTGCGCAGGCCGAGCATAGCTGGGCCTCTTGCATTGAGGCCGGCCGACTTGACTGATGGGCCATTATCAGCACTACCCCTCCACAAGAAGAGAAACTGCCCGAGGCTGCTATCTGTCAGCATTCAGGCTTCTGACCTTCTTTTTTAAAAATAGGCAAGACCTTTTGATTGAGCTGTTTCATGATGCCACGGAGACTTTCATACAGGAGCATTTCAGTCACTAATTGAGGCACTAATTGAGCCTTTACAAGTATGAACTTTTTATGGTGCTTTGAGTTATTTGCTTTGAGTGATGCTGTTGGGTAAAATGCTGCATTAAGGAAACAAATGGAACCAGAATGAAAGCATGATTTGAAAGAACGGCAGAATTTAATTTTGGGCAAGGTGTGAATGTTTCATGAAACTGCTTTTTAGTTAATTAATACATTTTTAAATTGTTTAGTATTGTTGCTCCTCAGATCTTCAGAAAAATATGTTTTTTAGGTCTCAAAATGTGTGATGAATTCATGTAACAATTCACTTAAGTGCTGAAACAATTAATAAATGTACAGAAAACCTTTTAATAACAAAATTTTAATTGTTAAATTAAAAATACCAAGCATTTATTCATTGTAGCATGTTTACATTAAAGCTTTTCTGGCTTTTTTTCTTTAAGTCACTGTCGGTTGAATACATTTGTTTTTAACTGTTGGTTCGACAAAAGAAGCGACTATAAGACATCTCTTTGGATTCTGGTTGTAGTTTTGTGTAATAATGTAGTTTGTCATGCAATGTAGTGTGGCTGCTAAACTCCCAAGTTGCAACCTATCTTCTCTCCAGACAAAGACTTGAATAATCTTTCCTCCCCTCTCTCTGCGCCTTCAGAGCTGATCACTGACAACCAGATAGAGATCGGCCAGCTGAAAGCAGACCTGAAGGACAAAGTGATGTACACGTTGCTACGGAAACATCGCCACCAGACCAAGAAGTCCAACCTGCGCTCTCTGGCTGACATCGGCAAGACGGTCTCCAGTGCAAGTAGGCTGTTTTCCAACCAGGAAAACGGTAATACTGATGCCAGTTTGGTGCAGTCTTCTTCTTTTTTCAAAATCAGATATTTTAATCTATAATACATTTAGCTGTACATACCTGCATTACTGGGTTTAATTTAGATTTTTTTGTCGCCTCAAGTTAAGACCTGAGGTGTGTAGAGAGTTTTGAGGGCCGTGAGGACTGCCACAGTATGCGATAAAGGACACACTGCTGCCCTCCTCTGCATGAACCCACTAATGTGGCACTTCATAGTCCTGAATAAATACCAGCTTCTCCTTCATAGATGCTGAAAAACATGTTTTTTTATTGGAGACCTTATCAGAAATATTGGCCCTTTGTACTATATTTTGAAACACAAAAACCCTTTGTATTAGTGCTACTACAATCCTACTACTTGCTCACAAAACCTGTCAGTGAAAGTCTTGTGCTAATTCATCACAAACATGTGGTGTTATCACTCTAACAACACTTTTATTTAATGTACTCACTTTAGGCTACTGTACTAACTGACTTAATTGATCAGAAGCAGAAGGGTGTCGGCACCTGTAAGAGCAGGTGGAGCTCATTTCAAATTGACTTCAGCTGCAAATTTCAACACTAAAGAAATTAATTAGTTTATGACACTGGTGAGGAAAATCCACGGCCATGGGAAATCGTAAAACTGAATCTAGGTATTTTGATGGGATATGACTAGTAGAGAACTTTAGAGATTATCATTTACAGCAGTCAAAATCTCTGAAGTTGCTGATCTATGTTCATATGATTCTCACTTCATTTAACTGTTCATTTTGTTGATGATTCTGAAAATTAACAATTTATTTACAGTAGAATGTCACACCTCTTCTCATCACACAGGGCGGGCTGTCACTTTGCTTCACTGAAACTTATCCCAGACAAACTATTACAAAGAGTTCTGCAAAAAGAATTGAGATCACTGCAAACAGCGCACAGAATTAATGAAAATTGGCTTAATTGGCCGTTTTAATAGGATTGTAGTTGCTGTATGAAATGGATTTAACATCAGTCTGGTGTTTTTCTGCATGAAGGGCTCATTGAAATTCATTCAGTTACAAAATCCTCTGTTAACTAATGAATATTTTCCTCAGACGGCAACGAGTAAAAACCTAATCAAACCTTATTTAACAGTAGCAAACAGAAGCGGTGAGATTTAAAGTTCAAACGTGAGGAAAGTGGCGGCCCCAACGTAACCTGATGTCTAACTGACGTTAACAACATGATGATTGTAACACTTTGAGTAACTAGATGTTGCACTGTGTTGACGATGTAATTATTAATCTGTTACCAGCCATGGGTCTTTGGAAAGTGAAGTTATTTATTAGCTGCTATGAGATTTATGAAGCCGCTTTATGACTCTATCAAAACAAAAGCTCCCTCTGTTCAGGATCTGCTTTGTTGCAGCGTTCAAATGGAAACTCGTCACATAAAAGCCCGAGCCTCTTTATCAAGATCACAGTACGGAGATAAAGAGTTTCACTGATAATCATTATCAGTTTATTAAAATACAATTTGACTCCAAGTATTGCTGTCCAATGACCCATGGTGTCCTGATTTAATGACGCCACTCCTCTTACCTCCTCTGCACAGCTTAAATCATGTTTTACAGATCTTTTAACAGCCACTTGATTTTGTTTTAACAAATCTTTTGATTTTGTTTTAACAAATGTTTTGATTTTGTTTTAACAAATCTTTTGCTTTGGCTCAGTGGGCTCGTCTATAAACCCTCCTGCCGTCTCTTTTTCCTCCTTTTTTGCTGCCCCGGATTGGGTTTGATAACCTGCTGCTGCTACTGCTACTAAAAGCTCGCAGTCCTCTTGAGAACTCTGTGACTTGCCTGTCGGGTCACATATCAATGGAGGACTTGCAGACCCAAAGGAGTACCAGCATGGACTGGCTTAGTAAGTTCACTGGTCCCAGTCTACGTTCACACTGCAGACCACTGATCAGTTCTCAATCACTGCTCGTGTTTGTAGACGCAGAAACAATAAGAGTTCATATTTGTTCCTTTTGAGTTCTGAGGCATCTTTTTAAAAATGCCAATTAGCTCTTTGCCTCACTGCCCATCATCTCACTGTCCTTCCGATAATAACACTCGCTCAGCCAATCTGCCAAGACACCCAAATTATATTTTTGTCCATGAGACTCAGAAAGGAATTGGGGAAATGTGTGGCTGTGCAGCTTTTTGTTGTTGACACAGATTCAAAAACATCAGATCTGTATCACATGAACTGGAAAACTTTCAGCTGCAGTTTGAATGTAATCGTGACTAAACTGTGCTGTAAAATGTAACCACACCTGTCAATCAGACCCACTGTATCAATCCAGTAGTAGAACTCTGTATATAGTGTTTTTCATCCCTGTCAGTTTAGGCTACTTTTATTTATTTTAAGGGATTCTTCCCCCCAAACTTTGCTACTATATTTGGCTAAGATTTGATATTTGATCACTTATGTATTTCCCTTTTTAAATTTAGTTGTTTTTTGCCCTTTATTACTGAAGCTACTCTATATAAGTACTTCAATTTCATCATTTATACTGGCTGCATCATACTGACAAGCATGTTATTACCCACAATGCTCAGGGGGCAGATATATGAAAGGCTACAGTGGCATCAGAATATGTGCTCGTTGAGATTTGTACCTCTCCAGACGCCGTACCTCACCTCTTGACATCTCCAGCACTAAAGTAAGGTCATGTTCTGCTGTCAGATCTCTGACGCTGGAGTTGACAAGCTGAACCCAAAGGTCAGCAGGGCATCAGTCAGTCGGTTGTCCACCTGCTTCAGATGCAGATGTGGAAGACTTTGATGTGAAAGATGGACACGAAGATGATCAGACACTAGAAGGCTTGGGATTATTTTTTACAGAGTAAGGATGGATGCGCAAAATGGAAATGGCAAATCCTAGCGTCCTAGCTAATCCCCCACAAGCCAAACGAGCTTAGAGAGAGAGAGAGAGAGATGTTTGAAGAATAATAATTTAATTCTTGTTCTAGAATAAAGTGTAAATTAACTGCTCTCTAATTTGAGATTTGAAGTTGAAAAGTCAACATGTTATATCGTTTTGCTGTTGTAGGGCATCTATAAATACTATATAAAAAAACCCTTTGTGGTAAATGGTTGAACATGCACATTTGAAATGCAGTGTTGTTGGGCTTCAAACATGTCCTGTGTTTTAGGGGAAGCTGTGCTTGACGTTGATCTTAGAAAATATTGTGGGCGCTTTACATTCTAATTACGAAATTTCAGACTGGAAATGCAGCATTAGTCTTGCCGATTGAAGATTTTCAGCAGATTGTATGTAGATTCAGTTCCTGTTCCTGTCCCTTTCAGTCAGTGAACATCTGAGTGAAATGTTTTCAGCTTGACGTAAAAGTTTGCTTGATTGTAAAGTAGTAATTTGTAATTTGTCCTCTGGTGTGCTCGAGCCTGTATTGAATAGACGATAGTTAATGGTGCGTGAAGGTCGCTGTTTCCTTTTTTCGGTGCTGCATGCGGAGCAAACTGTCTGGGCCACTGTCTTTCCTTGGGTCTGTGCCTCCTTTTCCCTTCAGTTCTTAGATCCTGGTGAAGGTGAAGCTGGTCTAACTGTTCAGGGTTGATGTGTTTTAATAGATAGTCCCACCACAACTCACAAGAACCTGACGTCCGGCAGCCTGAACGACATATCCGACAAACCGGAAAAAGACCAGGTGAGTCAACTTGACAATTAATTTGTGTTATCTTGATTTTGACTGTAACTGTAGTGTCTATGCACTGCAGATTAGCTGTCAATCATACTGTCATCACACCCGTCATCATATATAATGAAGCCAATGGGTTTCTGTAGATGGTGGTCTTTTCTTTGTCATGCTGCTGTACAGTCAAGGTTTGCAAAAGCTTGACAGACTTTGTCACGCTACTGTAAATTTTAAATGCATCGCTGTAGACACAAAACGGCAAGCAAATATAAAAGCTTTCATTAATTCTCGGGTGAACGGTTGAATCGGCTGCATATCATATTGAATTCACACCACAAGATTTAAGTCTAATATCTGTTGAGAACTCATAGGTCAGATACTATATGTACCAGATAAATTGATGGATTAAAGAAATGATCCCTCACTGCCTCTTGAAAATCTCCAGGTTTTAATTAAATTGAGTTGCCTTCACCGGTGCCAATCAAGTAGTGGTTTTGGCTAATAAACATGTATTTATACCAAGTGTTATACATATAAAATTAGGCGTAATTCAGGGACTTGAGGATTTGAGGGGATAATGTAGGAGAAATCTGTAATTTCCAGCATGTCTGGTGTTTCTTTTTTTCTTTTTCTTCCCCCAACTGAAAGTCAAAAGTGAATTGGTCCAGTCATGTGCTGAAAAAGGGCAGTAAAGGTGAGAAGTGTCAATCATTTATCTAACAGCGTACTTGAAATGACATTTGTCTTAAGTACAGCTCGACCACAATGACAGAACCGCAGGCTGCATTGCAGGTTCAGTAGCTTCAGGTTCAGAGCAGAGATAACATTGTCTGCAGTACATTGTTCCAAGCACTGTCGTCATCGCCCAGCCTGCTGCAGCTGCTCTGAACCTGCCGCAGCCAAGTCTGTTTAACTGTATTCAAGTTATGTCATATCTGTCCTCGGCTTAGCAGTTTATTTAGTCTGTAGAAGATCGGAATAAACTTTTCCTTTAATGGTCTTTGGTACAATGAATAACAGAAAGAGAAAGGAAAAAAAAAAAATCTATGACGACGTTACAATGGAAAGAACACACCCAAACACACACTTGTACTCTCCCAGTCCACTTCCACTCCAACTTCACGATTATCTGTCACACGGAGGAGATAACAGAGTTGTTTTTTTTCTCACTGTTTATCAATGAATTTCTGTCATTTGTAACATGTTTACTTCTCCTTTGCCCTCCGGTATTTGTAACTCACACTATCTTATCTGTCCGGCTTATAGGCGAGTATGTGTCTGGAAGATTATCTCAACAGCCTACGTTGTTAAATGACAAGTGTAGCAGATGAAATACCGTAGCTCCAACAATATTTCCAGTCATAGGAAAGTTGGGTCAGTGCTGTATTGATATCCATTGTTTGTATTTAACCCAATCATGTATTTCATGGTGTTTCATTATGTGATTTTGAAGCACTTCTGCTGGGATAAATGTGCAAAGTGATTAGCCGTGCTTGGAAAAAGACTTAAATACCTTAATTCCCATTTAATTTTCCGATCTGAGTGGATTTATTACTTGAAAATTGGATTAGCAGCAAAACAAATTAATTTATGGATCACTGTGCAGCTGTTGTAGCGAGTTACACGCTGAAATTGCTGCAGATGACCGCAAACTAGTCCATGTTTGCCTTGGTGTGGTTTTTCAGAATGGTTGCATCATACTGTAAGCTCCATTGATTCTGATAGTGGAATAGTTGGATTACCACAGTTCACAGCAGCCATTTGTTCATATGGTTTCGCCCCAGACCAGGCCTCTGGGAGAAGAGAATTGGGTCAAATCCTCCTGTGGGACAGATAGTGTAGGAAAGAGACAACTGGACAGGAAGCACGTCTCCTAAACTGAACATTCAGAAGTTTCCTCTGTGGGCCAACATGCGCTGATCATTTCCACACTGGCCACATGTCTGATAACTTGGTGCTTAACGACGGAGATAAGATGGAGATAGAGACAAGAGCCAGGCGGATTCACATCCAAAGACCGGAGTATGATTAGGAGCATAGCTGAATTATGAACACTGTAAAGTTACATGTATTAAAACTGTGGCTCATCGCTCCATTGTTAGACTGTCCAGAAGGCCAACATTGTGTTATATAGTTAGAAAACGTGTGTGTTAGATTTAATCTTTTAGATTGTAATATTGTATACAGAAGACTCACCTATTGTCATTTTTTAAAAACCTAATTAGGAAGTATCATTTTAACGGAAGATTAAAGGGTCAGATTATCCAAATGACAAACCATATAAAAAATTTACCTCTGCTGGTACTTAGCCATGTTTAGTTTAGTTTGCAGATAGTTTAACTTTTATTTGCTCAGGTTTTGAGACTTCCATCGTTGAGATTTATGCCACCACCCCTGTGTAATTGAAGTGATTGGAATTTAGTTTGTGGAAGCTCAAAGCGTCAAAAACTTATTTTAAATCATGCAAACAGCAACATCTTTCAAGGACTAATGTCCGATAATCCACAGAACTACAACCAGTTTTCATTGGAACTACTTTTACCCAAGAAATAGTCCCTATGAAAACTTGACAACGTGTTGGGATGGTGGTAAAAAATCTCTGACATGTGCTCAAACCTCTCTATGACTACATACCACTAGAGGTAAGTAAGAAGGTATGGGGTCTTTTGGGGGGAATTTGGGTGAACTGACCCTTTTTTAAGAAGGAGGCAGCACTGAGCAGTACCACAGTTTTAACATTTAAAAAAAAACAAGGAAATGTTATTCAGTATCTTACAAGGTTTTACATCTCAGGTGTTAAAAGCCAAACAAACAAAACATCTCTCATGTCTGAGATAATTGAATTTGAGCCTCATGCCAGTTCAGAAACAGATTCAGGTGGTTTATGAAAGCAGTGCGTTGTGGATTAGCAGTGATCGCACTCGGGTCAGAGTGTGCAGTTACGCAGGTTTAACGTCTCGACTCAATCATTTACAGACAAACCCGTTGCCAAGGTGGCTCAACAACCTCTGATTGGATCTGTTTAGATCTCACCACTTGAAGGTCAAAAGTTTAGTTGACTTCCTTGCCCCAGTACATGATCTGGGTATGGTGGGCAAGATGACAAGTGATATGATGACAGACAGCCAGTCTCCATTTTGTTCTTTTTACCCTGGTTTTTTGTTTTTTTAATGCCCATTACTGTTGGTTGGTACCAAAGAGGATAAAAAAAATTAGGCCAATTCTCTTTATTTA
This sequence comes from Maccullochella peelii, assembly GCA_002120245.1. Taxonomy (NCBI): domain Eukaryota; kingdom Metazoa; phylum Chordata; class Actinopteri; order Centrarchiformes; family Percichthyidae; genus Maccullochella; species Maccullochella peelii. Next base: position 117,257 of record LKNJ01000331.1, on the reverse strand, counting down.
CAATTACTTTATCTTATTTTAGACGCTGAATTAATTTCAGAAGGACGAAACTGCTCTCAGGCTATATTTTAAAATGTATTTGTACAGAATGTGTTGTTTAGCGGCCTCGCTCTGATTGGGGGAAATGTCAGTGTTGTTTGTGGTCTAATCCAATTTAAATTCTGGCACAGTTGATTTTAAAGCCGCATTTAACAAAATCCGATACTCAAGGTTGGTGTCTTGACAATTATCACACCGTTCTCTGGACAGGTGGTTAATGTCTCGCTATCATGTTAAATCTTCTTTGATGTAGCTCCTTCTCTAACTGTTGAAACCAGGATTTCACATTTCTGTACAACAAAAATATCCCAACAATAAAGAAGAAACTTAACAAAGCAACAGAAACAACCCTGAGGCCATCTCTCGCTTTATTGTTTTATTGCTACTGCTCCCTTTTGTATGGAAAAAACACTTGCTACATGGAACGGCCTTCCTGAAATCAGAGAACATCAAAGCCTTTTTCTTAATGGGGGTAGAGTCGAGGTAATGAGGGTCATTACAGATTAGTTGGTTAATAGATTGTCCTCAGGATTGTTAGAGAATTAAGGATGAACATGTGCTGATGGTTCCTTTTTAATCTGTAATATGTGCATGTTCATCCGGTTGCAGAATCATGGATAGTGCACCGGTGGCGAGTGAATGGAGGAGAGTCGTATCAGAAATCTGTCCTCATTTTAAGTTTGTTAATAAATTGAAGTAGAATGCTGAAATAGTACATAAATATTGACCATAAATGAAGAATCTGTTAAGAGTTATTTTGGAGTAGACTGCAAATTAACACTACGAATAATATTTACCTGAATGGGCTAGTGGAGCCTGTCTGTATATAAAGTTTAATTCTTGTATCTACAAAATGTCAACTTTTTGGCTGTTCAGACAGCTTTGCTTCAGCTGGATGACGACACGCTTTTCACATTATCCGAGTGATTTCTGAATTGTTTTGGAAAACAGACTTGGTCTTTAAAAATCCTTCCACTAATTTGATGCCTAAAAATCATGAACTTTGCAAATTTTCACCCTGGTGGGCCCACTAGTTGTCTTTATTGCACCATTACATCATATTTACTGTAAGGCATTCATGTTTGTTAGCGTTGGTTTACAGTGAGAAGGTGATGATGATTTTGGGGGAACAATCAGTTTATTGATGTGGTGAAATACAGTATAATAACTTTTACTTACTTATTTCGTTTGTGCAGACAATACATCTAGTTGAGGAATGTTCTGAATGCTTTTGAGACGTTTTATTTATAAATTCAGAACGGAAAAGAGTTGAGGGTTGTTGTCTTTTTTTTATTAAAAGTTAAATGGTGAACGTTTATTTTTTAACCCTTTTTATGAACATTGTCAGTAGACTTTCTGGTTTGTGGTGAATTAATCAATTCATTCGGAAAACTGTACTGAAACGTCAACTTTAAGTGTTTTATGTGAGATAAGTTCAAACTGACTTTGGTGTAAAACATCCTTTTATGTGACCCTCCGGGACACGGAGGTCCTGTGAATTGTCGCTGGCTGTGTCTTAGTAAATGTTTCCTGCCTGCTTTGTGCTGTTTTGAAGTTAATATATAACACAGTAGATTTCCAATGACATCTATCTTATCTATAAATGTTTATGATTCGTTGTCTTTGAATTTTTTAAAATTAATTATCTCAATCTGTCCGTGAGCATGTCACTGTTTTATCATAGGGAACATCTTATGAAGCAAATATGATTTGATTGATCGTCAAAAAGTGAAATGGACGTTGTCGTTCAACTCAAGCTGAAGTGTATGAATGGGTATGAATTGATTTTTATTCCAAGATGTAACAATTAAACACATTGGAACCTCAATATAGAGCTTTTTGTTAAAGAGTAAGAAGAACTCTGACTCGCGTTTCCACCGTCGTCTTCCTGCAACAACTCGTGAGATTTCAGAGCGAGACTTTCTGTTTCTGGTTAAACAAAAAGGATTTTACTCTTTAACAAAGAGGTCTGTCTCTGTAGGGATCCTTTCCATAATGTTGTCAGACTCTTAGAATAACAATCTTAGCCTGTCAGTGGCAGAAACAAGCACTTTTAGTGGACGGACTTTTCACGGGCGCAGTAAGGATTGTGTTGCAGCCATTGCAGCCCGTTTCTGGATGCCGGCGCAGGCGATCTACTGGACCAATTCCAAAACTTTTTGTACCTATTGGTCATTTAGACCCCAAAATATGTATAAACGGAGCCCAGGTTTCAAAATACCACAATTACCCTTTAAGCCATTACAGAAAATATGTGACCCTCATTGGCTGGTTGGTTTTGTTTATGCAGATCAGTTCAGTGCAATTTTGTTGCTCATTTCGGCATAAAATTGCTCACCGGGCTTCTGTCTTCTCACAAGTACAAAGAGAAATGTGTGCACTGCATAATCCTCAATTATGTGGAGCACAAACATTGTGCGTAACAACTTTTTTAATTGGCTAGATCCTCCAACACGGCTCTGTTGCACACAGAGAAATCATAGCATAACAGCATCTTCAGGATGCCCGATGAGCTCCGTTAAAAGATTATTTCCTATGTCTTTTCAAGATTTTCACACTAAGAACAGAAACTGGTGACTGCCAGAACACTTAGAAATCAAAAAAAGGTAAATTATGCTTTTGGAAATGGTCCACTCAAACAATAATTTGTAGTTCAGAGCCTAAAACATGTAAAAACACTGGTATGTTCCTTTTAATCCTGAGAGCAGAGGGTAAAACAGTACCTGCTCTTTAGTTGTCTTAGATCTGCCTCTACATCTTCATTATTTTGGCTCAACTGCACAGCAGAATGTCAGATTGTCAGTGAGTCAGTTGACACAAAAGCTGTTGAAACACGTTTGAAGCGGTTTCTCAGTCTGTTGCGGCAGATAAAGAAAGCTGCAGTTCCTCAAAGACACAATTGCAGGACTTGAATGTCCTTTGGAGGTAAAAAGTTGAACCTGTGGAGCTCAGCAGGCGTCTGACTTCCATCTTGATACATCTCATCATCGCCTTGGCAGAAAGAAATACAGACTACTTGTTCCTTTGGTATTTAAACTGAATGGCATTGTCCTGTTTGATATAGGTTGTTTAATTCGGTGTGCACTGTATTGGATAGCTTGCTGGTGTGAACGTAACATTTAATGTCTCCTCCTGTTCTCCTCTTTTGTGCTTTTTAGCTGAGGAACAAGTTCATGAAGAAGTTGCCGAGAGACGCCGAGGCCTCCAATGTGCTGGTGGGGGAGGTGGACTTCCTGGACACGCCATTTGTGGCGTTTGTTCGTCTGCAGCAGGCTGTGATGCTGGGAGCCTTAACAGAGGTTCCTGTTCCCACAAGGTGGCTGAGATTCATGTCTGATCTCCAGGAATTCATGAATGGGAGCTAAAGTTTAATGTAGGAAGATGCATCAGTCCAGAATTTCCATGGAGACCGTTGTAGTTGTCTGGGCTTTATAACACTGACAGAAATCTGGGAAGAACACTTTATATAATATAAATAAGTCTGAAAATATACAAGGAGTCGACGCAAAGTGGCTAAATATTGTCAGGTATACGTAGTATTATGTTTGTTCACCTTAAGTTATACTGGAGTTTAAGAGACTCAACCTTTGTGTTAGATCAACATCTGACACTTTAAAAACTGAATATCATGAGCTTCACAAATATATATTGCAGGGCTTTTATAAAATAATGGTTTTGTAAAGGTGTTTCTTTTATTGTGTCCACCTACCTCCATAAAGCTACAGGAGCGACCCTGAACTGGTTTCTGTGGGGTTGTTGTAACCAAGGAGCCATAAAGCAGTTTTATTTTCTGTAGTTCTTGGAAGAAACTCCAGCAGTTCTAGTTTACAACTACTAAATGTTGTATATAACAATGTCCTTAAAGAATTTCTCAGCCATGGCGACGTATCTAATGCACCATTATGGCCACAATAAACACCCTTTAAGGTTTTATTGTTTAATATATGTATAATATAGCTTGTGAGGTATTTGAATGGATGGTCGGTATATGCAGCAGCCTCCCTGCAGTCATAACAGAAAGACAACATGCCTTTGTGTTTGGAGTGAGTATGTCTTCTTCTGAGAGTTTGCACTGACCAAACCAGACACCTGAACAGATGAAAAAACTGCACTTGTTATCTCGTTTTATTGTGGATTTATACTCGTCTTCAATTTAAAAGTTTAACCGTACAACAGATAAACAACGTTTATTAACACAGATGATTTTGTTCCATTTGCAGATTTTTATTCATCTTGCTTGGACCCAAAGGCAAAGCCAAGTCGTACCATGAGATCGGCAGAGCGATCGCCACGCTGATGTCAGATGAGGTTAGACATCGCCTGTGTTTATATTTCAGTGCTGACAGTGAGACTGTGGTACACACATCAAAATTAGATATTTCATGTAAGATTTTCACTCACATAATTTATGCCTTTTTACGTTTTGACAGCTAATGCCTCATTTACCTTGTTCCTTATCAAGTACAGAGAGTAGACGATATGAGGAACTTCTTAAAACATGATACAATCCAGCATTATGCTATACATGCTTTGTTTGTGAACCTCTATGGTAATCATGGAGGCCGTAGTTTATATTACTATTGCGTTCAGTTGGATTATGTTGGCAGGTGTTCATGTAATTTTGTCCACCCTGTGTAGGCCGACGATCAGTTTCTTAAAAGTGTGTTTAAGTTTGAGCCGCCTACTCTCCATTTGGATCTGTGCACCAAATACTGTGCACAGTTTCTCTCATGAGTTTCAAAGATCATTCAAAAATGTATCGGCGTATCAGGCGTACTTCTTCAAGAAATTGTTGTTCTTAGGATTTAATGTATCAACATTTTTAGTTTGTATTTGCTAACATAGAGTACACGGGGATGCTGTATTTTTAGCATTTTAGCCAGTTCTTCTGTGCAAAAATAAAAAAGTTGCTTGAAATTAAAAGTCAGATGTGAGCAGTTTCTCATTAAAGAAAATCAAGAGTTTATTCAGACACATACTGTGGGCTGTTCATAAACTCTGAAACCCCTGGAGCTCTACAGTATGTGAACTGATGCTGCATTACGTTCATATTTTGTTGATAAAATGCATCTGTGTCCCTCTCTAGAGTTTTTGGGGTGATCAGATCGACATTGCTTCAGTGGTGCATTTACACCTGAATATCGTGCTGCGTTCTTGATGCCTCGTGTGTGTGTGTGTGTGTGTGTGTGTGTGTGTGTGTGTGTGTGTGTAGCATCTCACGCGCTTCCCCATTTATTAATCGTCAGATCTGATATTACAGTTGGCTGCCTGGTGACACACACCGCATGCTATGACAGGTCTCTTTCACGCTTGAGTGCATCGTCCCTCTCCGTCTGTGTTCAGGTCTTTCACGACATTGCGTACAAGGCCAAGGACAGACAAGACCTGCTGGCCGGTATCGACGAGTTCCTGGATGAGGTGATCGTGCTTCCTCCTGGAGAGTGGGACCCGGCCATCAGGATAGAGCCCCCGAAATCCCTCCCTTCCTCTGACAAAAGGTCTGTAAATATGAAGCCATCTTTCTAGTGTGCGCCTACTGATGCTTCTTTGCTGAATGTACATGTTTGTTAGCCATATTACTGAATTACAGAAGTAGTAGACTACTAGTAGAGCACATATACACCTAATTTGTGTCTCCATACTGTGTTTCCCTCCAGCAGGATCCTCACGTAGATTTTATACCAGGGAAGAGAATGACGAAACTATTTCACTTTCTGTGGATTGTCGTCTTATAACTGGCATGTCAGATCATTTTTAGAACATATTATAAACAGTAAGAGTAGTCCAAAGGTGTAAGATTTCCATGTCGTGATCTTATCTGAAACATTAAGTGTTAACTGATTCTACAAGGACCTCAGGCTGTATATTGCTCTGCTGGTCATTTATTAAACCCATTTCCACACACACACACACACACACACACACACACACACACACACACACACACACACACACACACACACACAGAGGAAACACTGTAATAAAGGCATGCATGCTTCAGCTGACACAAATTCTGGTTTCATTCCGGGACCTCATATATGTATAACAAGAGTCGTATTATAACCAGCGGAAGGTAGCGCAGCGTTAAGTGTCAGAAGCAACTTTAAAAAAACTGTGAAAAAAGACTGTAGTGTGTCCGAACCAGGATTCAACAATAACACACAAATAATCAATGCAAGAGTGAATTTAAGACCAACTTTGTGGTAAAAGAACTTTGTGAAAATGATTAGTATAAGAATATCTTCATCATTAAACATGTAAGAAGCTGCTCTGAATGCTGTGTGTGTGCATTAACTACATTATGTTAAAGAAGAGCAGTAGTTGCAAAATCAATCACTCAAGTGCGTCCAGCTGTTCGGCACAGTGTTGAATTATGAAAGAGCAGCAGTGGGTTTGTATTTAAAGCTGCAGTTTTACTCGGTAAAGCAGGAAAGTTTCAGCTGCTTATATGAGCGCTGATCAATCAGGCTGTTTAATCACGTAACACATATCAACATCGTCTGAAAGGAGGCCATGGCAACATGCTGACGCATATTTTCATGGCAGCTTAAATGCTAAAACAAAAAATCAGCAGATATTTGAGGTGTTCAAATAAATGACCTGCATCATATCTATTTTCATGAAAGAAACTGTCAGAGGTAAAGAGCCTGGCTGGCTGAACAGATGCTCTGTAATTTTGTGTATTTTAGGAAAAACATGTATGCAGGAGGGGACTCTCAGATGAACGGAGACATGCCCCATGATGGAGGTCACGGAGGAGGGGGACACGCTGCAGGGGACGAGCTGAAGAAGACTGGAAGGTATGAAACCATGAACAAAACAATATACAAAATATTAATTTGCCTACCAACCTAAAACTGGACATGGAGCATTGCATTACCTTTCAAACACTGTAAAAATGGAACAGTTAACATTGGAGAGTGTAAAATTTAGGCTTTCAAGCACAACCTGTAGTGCAAATATAGGTGTTTGAACGGTACGTAACAGCGAGAGTTTAAAAATATTGGACAATGAACCAAAGTGCAGCATGACTCTGACAGATATCCAGAGAAACCAAAGGACTTTGTGTCTGATTAAACAGGAAGTTGTCCTGTTCCTCACCGTGCTTATGATTCGGTGTCACAGTGTTAAATATATGTCATGTTTTGTAAAATGAAATGAGTCATACATCGCAGTTCTCCGGGTCTGCATACTAATACTGTAAATATATATACAAATGTTGTTTTTGTTTCCCTCTCTGCAGGTTTTGTGGGGGTCTCGTACTCGACGTCAAAAGAAAAGCGCCTTTCTTTGTCAGTGACTTCACCGATGCATTTCACATTCAGGCCTTGTCGACCATTTTGTTTATTTACCTGGGAACCGTGACAAACGCCATCACCTTCGGTGGTCTGCTGGGGGATGCGACAGAAAACATGCAGGTCAGACTGAGATTTGAACCTTTTTGTTGTCAGTTTGTAGGAGTTGGAGTGTTTTCCATTCGTGTTCTGAATGACTCCCTAACGGTTCGCCTCCATGTGTGCAGGGCGTGTTGGAGAGTTTTCTGGGCACGGCGATCACCGGCGGGGTTTTCTGTCTGCTGGCGGGCCAGCCTCTCACCATCCTCAGCAGCACCGGTCCTGTTCTGGTGTTTGAACGGCTGCTGTTTAATTTCAGCAGGCACGTTCTCCATTTTCTCAGCACAGGCCCGATTACTTATCATAGATGATTTAGGGCTTGAAAAGTACTTTATCATCATACTAAACGTTGTGACGTCTATTTCTTGAAATATTATCCCTTTTTTCTTAAAAACATTGTTACAACTTTTCGCTTAAAATATAACGACTGTGTTCTCAAAAGTTTTTCTTTATTTCTAACAGTGGCCTGTAAACTCTGTCGTATAAAAGATCAAATAGATTTTACTGACTATTTTTGAATATTTGTTGTTTTGTTTTTTTCCATACAGAGAGAATGACTTTGACTACCTGGAGTTCCGCCTCTGGATCGGCCTGTGGTCGGCGTTCTTCTGCCTGGTGCTCGTGGCCACTGACGCCAGCTTCTTGGTGCAGTACTTCACCCGGTTCACTGAGGAGGGCTTCTCCTGTCTCATCAGCTTCATCTTCATCTATGATGCCTTCAAGAAGATGCTGAAATTGGCTCATCACTATCCCATCAACGCCGACTTTAAGATGGACTATGTCACACAATATGACTGCCTCTGTATGGCCCCTGCTGTTCTAGGTGAGATGCTGTTTAACTTTGACACGTTTACATGACTTCGGTGTCCAGACGTTGAATGAGCAGAGTGTGTTTTACCCATGGATACTGCAGACATCCTGTTCATGAGATGGTCTCTCTAAAAACTACCCCAGTTTGCCACATTCAGGTAGTTTTATTTGTTCAACGTTGGAGTCAGAAACAGGTTAATTGCCAAGTAGGTTTTTCCACATACAAGGAATTTGCCTTGGTATTTTGGTGCATAACGATAAACATAATAAGAGAAAAGGAAAAAAACCCCGTTAAAAGTCAAGAAGCATAAATATAATATAGAAATTTTGAATAAAATATCTGTTTTTTAAATGGAAAGAGCTGTGTATGTAAGGGTTACTCTAGATTGAGCATTAAAGTCAGTGAAAGTGAAGCATTTTACCAACAGGCTATCCGTTAGGGAGAAACATTGAGGGAGAAGTTAAAGGGAGGGCTGATTTTCATGTAACGTGCATTTAGACAGATGGCATAATCACTCACTTTAGCTCGTTTGGTTGTGAGGAGTAATTACAGCTTCATGGGCTGCTGAGTTTTAGTTTCTGCCTTGTTTTGGCATACATGGCCAGATATTTCTATGGTGTGATGGTTACAATGAGCAAAAAAGGCTTTTTTTTGTTGTTGTTGTGACTGTGAAAAAAGTGAACAAGTGCTATTGATCAGACGCAGCATGCCTCTTTATTTTATTTTCTCATGGAGGATGGGAGATGGAGAGGGGTGCAGCCCTGAATTACTGGTAATCCCCTGCTGCTTTCAAAAATATCTCTGTCCCTGACACACGTACACACCATTCCCCACGCTCCTCCACATAGAGTACAGTGTGCATACCAGGGAGGGGGAAACGACAGATGCTTACTTTTTACGAGTGAGCAGCTGACACATCATCAAAACTGGCTGGTGTAACACCGACAGTAAGTCGGGGGAAACTCCTGGCTAGCGTCGACGCCAAACTAGCGGTTTGGCCCAGAGTGAAATATCTTTTAAATTCTTTTTTTAGGGCATTTTATGCCTTTTTTTTGTAGATCAACAGTAGAGAGATGACAGGAAATGAAGGCGAGAGATGCAACAAAGGTCCCCTGCGGGACTTGAATGGAGACAACAATCGTATTGTTTGGAAATTTGCTACATACATTGGTGGTACTGAGACAAGCTAAACTATAAAACTATACTTATGTTGGGATAGTAACATGCTGGATATATGCTTAGTGAGCATGTGGACATGCATGCTACATTTTAGCGTTTAGATTGATGAAAGTTCAGCCAAGTGTGTCAACATAGAGCTGAGAGACAAGCTGAGTCATAACATGGCCACTGTACAAAGGATAAACTCTCTGATTTTCACCCCATCCATTTAACAGTTGTTTTTCTTGCATTGTAGCTGTATGGTTGTAGACATACCGGTAGTCTCGTGGCTTTGGAAAGTGGTTCGTTGTTATGCATGATAAATTAAAACTTACTGAGGGTGCACTGTGTAATGTGCAGCATTTAAAAACAACAACAAAAAGAGTGGTGAGATTTTGTTTTGTTGTGTTTGTGCAGAGAACAGTACGGACATCGTGGCCGATCCTTTAGAAGGTACTTCAGTCTGGTACTGGAACAACACTGATCTGGTAAGTGTTTCCTGTTTTTACTGCTCAAATCATCTTTGACTGTGTTCACGTTTCTATTCATCTCTCCTGAACACACAATCATCCTTATCGAGTCAAGTAAATTTTATTCATATAGCCCAATATCACAAATAAAAAATGTGCCTCAAGGGGCTTTACAGTCTGTACAGCACACAGTACGACACCTCTATCCTTAGACCCTCGATTCAGATGAGGAAAAACTCCCCCCAAAAAAACCTTAACGAGGGAAAAAATGGAAGAAACCTCAGGAAGACCAACAGAGGAGGGATCCCTCTCCCAGGACGGACACGCATGCAACACAGCACCTGTGCTATTGTATGCTGTATACTGTATATATTTAATTCTATATTTACAGGGTTCGTACAAATTTTTAAGAGTAAAATTCAAGCACTTTTAAGGTACACAAACCAAAAATTTCCAGACTCTCGAAGCCTTTATCATCACATCTAAATTGTTTTTATAAATGCCAAGAGACAACAAACAAATATGACGACGGGATCGTTTCATTTCATTTCTCACACACACACACACACACACACACACACATATATATATAAGATTTTTTGATGAGCGATTGTGTCGATGATGAAACACCAGATTATGTTAAAAAAACATCAAGCATTTTTCAAGGAGTATATTTGAATTCAAGCATATCCCTAACCTTGAAAACATAACGGTTAAAATTAAACATTTTCCAAACTTTCTAGACTTTGTAAGAACCCTGTATTTACTTGTGTTCAAACTGAAGGACTTTGGTGTGACGGACTTCCTTGAATTGGGTCACAAATCGCAAACCAGCCACAAGTGGCGAGATAACGAGAAAACAATATTACAAGGAAAATATACTAGTCTGATAAGCACATTGTTTCCAATTTGAGGTTACTGTGACACTCTGTTGGTTTGTCTTTTATCTCTCTTTACTCCAAAACACTGAAAGTCAGAGAGAGTTATCAGTCAGCTCTTCGGTACAAGAGTTTACAGAGGTACAACAGCTTTAGTGGGATACTCAAATGCATGAATAACATGAATAATCTTGCGTTTCCTCTCTGCAGCCAATGAACGCCACATGGTCGTCCCTCACAAAGGCCGAGTGCTTAAAGTATAATGGAGAGCTGGTGGGGAAGGCCTGCGAGTTTGTCCCAGACATCACCCTGATGTCCTTCATCCTGTTCTTTGGCACTTACACCTGCTCCATGTGTCTGAAGAAGTTCAAGAGCAGCCCGTTCTTCCCCACCACCGTGAGTCGGCCATCAGCAACACTAAGCTAATTTAATCCAACAGGGTCATCTGCCAAGGAAATGAATCAGGTGTCCAAATGTTTGAACAGCAGGTTATACAGAGCAACTTTGTCAAGTGCTTGTGTCAACTTTCACCCAGGTGAGGAAGCTCATCAGTGACTTTGCCATCATCCTGGCCATCCTCATCTTCTGTGGAGTGGACATGCTCGTAGGAGTCGATACTCCTAAACTCATCGTGCCAACTGAATTCAAGGCGAGTCCCTCCCTGACCCAACGAATGCACAATTTAAGTGCGTTTTGTTTAGGTGTATCGCTTGATAAAACATAATCAGGGTTCCCACACATTTCACACAACGGGGGCATCATTGCGAAACAGAAAGCGGCACGATAATAATTTTATCTTGATTATCTTGTTTTTATAATCGTAATTGAAAATAAAATTCGAGTCATCGCCCAGCCCTAGACTCTAGTCAAAAGGTTTTAATCCAAAACACAATCTTACAGTACCATGTGACAATAATGCAACTTAGAAAATGTAAAATAGTTTTATTTTTTGTCTAAGTCACTGGAGTATAACTTGATTTCCATACCAGTGAAATGACCTGAAACCAGTGTTTGTCTTAAAAGCAGGAACAGTAGCTTAGGTGGTTTGAGGGAATGGCAATGAAATCTAGGGTTGTTGGTTTGATCCCCGGCTCCTCCTGTCTGCATGTCCAAACTACCTCGAGCAAGACACTGATCCCCAACAGTGCTCTGTGTAGGACGGCATTTCAAGTCGCTTTGGACAAAAACATCTGCCAAATTAAAGTAAATCAATCAAATGGGTTTGGAAAACAGTTTCTGTCTGTGTGTCTAGTTGACTGAAGCTTCTGTCTTTCTCCCTCCTAGCCAACAAGTCCTCTCCGGGGCTGGTTTGTTCCCCCGTTCGGAGGAAACCCCTGGTGGGTTTACCTGGCGTCAGCTCTTCCCGCCCTGCTGGTCACCATACTGGTCTTCATGGACCAGCAGATTACTGCTGTGATCGTCAACAGGAAGGAACACAAGCTGAAGGTAAATGGAAAAGCTTACTGACCAACTGTATTTTAAGCCAGGTGGTCATTTGTGGCCCAGGAGAAATGTTGGGTTGGAAGTCATTTCTGTACTACACATGGGAGGATTTGCATTATAGCAATTTGCTGTTTTTAGAACATGACCAACATTTTGTGCAGTAGAACTTCATTTTCAAATGCTTGAATCTATTGTAGAATGCAATGTGTTTAAACAAAACAATCTTTTCATTGCACTTAAAAGAATGAGGCTTTTTCTTTCTGTTTCTTACCTGATTCATGTGAGGTGAGGACTTCGCCACCTTCACACTTTAGTGACAATACTTGGTGACAATACTGTTGTCATTCTTCTCATGCGGGTGAAAGATGCTTCATGGCAGTGACTGAACACAGTTCAGTTCAAAAAGCAACTACCTGAGATGATCTGAGAGTCACTGCTGAAGTTGAGCAATGATTTCTTTGATTTCAGCGGTGTTAAAGATCACTGCCGAATAATTTCAGAGCACTTTTGTTGTCTTCTGCTACCGTATTAATCAGCATATTACATGATCAAACCACACAAGAGCTGCTTGATGGGTTTTAGGTTCTCCTGTGTCTGCAGCCGTGCTGCTCTGCATCAGCATGCACATACTGCGCGTGACCTTTTAAGCTTGAGTTTGTTGTCTGTAACAGAAAGGGGCAGGTTACCATCTGGATCTGTTCTGGGTGGCCGTTCTGCTGGTGGTTTGCTCCTTCATGGGTCTGCCGTGGTACGTGGCCGCCACCGTCATCTCCATCGCTCACATCGACAGTCTGAAGATGGAAACCGAAACGTCGGCTCCTGGAGAGCAGCCGAAGTTCCTGGGTGTGAGGTAAGACGTGGTTAAACTGATTATTTTATTAATAGATAATGTTTTAAATTTGTCATCTAGATCAACATCAAAGTACACATAATGACAGACAGTCATGCTGATGTCAAGTATAATTTTTTAGAGAAAACCGAAATCATGTATGGGAATATAAGAGCGCTACACACGGATGAAATGTAAAGGATGAACTGATTCATAGTAAATTAAATTGACCCTTTTGCTGTTGCTCCATCTGTAGGTGAGCTGCCAGCAACCTTCACAGAAACACTGCAAGTTGCACCTGTCATCTGAGTTTGGTTGCAGTTATGACAATTTAATTTGGCAACCAATGCTAATAGAAAGCAGTATAGCATGATAACCTTTTGGACTCCAAATATATATATCCTTATATTTCATGTACCAAATTAGATGAAGATTGAAATAAAGTTGTAGGAGGATTGTTGAAAACTGTAAATGTGGACATATTTTTATTTTCAGGCAGAAATGTGTGTGGTTATACTGAAGAGCTTTGAACCAAGCAATCCAGGAAAAAGGATCTTGGCTTTAACAAAAACACGAACAGCCACATTGTTGCGCTGTCTGCACCAAAAATCAGTTCTTCTTTGGCCCACTGTTTGACTTTCCACCAAATTTCAACACCAAAAACAAAAAACAACTCTCTTGTTTGAGGTAATGAACTTGACTGTAATAAACCGATTTGGGTCGTGAGTTGAGCCAACTTCACAAACATTCACACAGTAGATTACTGTTGGACTGTTAATCCTGACTGGCCAAATGCTGTTTATTCAGTATAGCACCTTACACAGAGCAAAAGGCACAAAGTGCTTCACAAGAGTGAAACTGTTCAAAATGAGACCATAAAAAGAAACAAACGCACAGGTTAACTTCAGAGGGAAGTGGAGGAGTTTGTCACCTCCATTAAAGAAATATTACATTCGTCTCTTGTATTAATTGTATTTTAGAGAAGAAAAGTAACAAATCTCTTCTATTCACCCACTTGAGTTTTTAAAGAAAAATTCTCTCTGCCGTCTATTAGTGACTCCATTTACTCCAATTAAGTTGCATAATTGGCAGTGTATGTTTTAATACATGTGCCAGGTTTTGCCTTTTGTGTTCATTAATAGATGGTGAAGACACTTTGTGGTTTTCTTCCTGTTTTTAGAGTTGTGTTTTTTTAGTTTTTGTTTTCGTGTCCGTTTGGGGACGTCCTCCACAGCCTCCTGATGCGTCAGCTGTAAGCTGAACTAACAAACGCCAACTTTGAACTTCCTGCAAAAGTTGGGGTTGTCCTTGCTTTGGCTAAACTGAATGAGATTTGGGAAATGACTGACATCCTCAAGTACTCAGCACCATTTTTCAGGCTTTTCTGGGACTTTATTATTGTAGGTAAAGAGGTAGAAAATGTCCAAATCATTAAGTATACCAAACAGACATTTGTGATAACTGTATCCCCCCCCTCCCTTTTGTTATTTATTTTTATTTATTTATTTTTTGCAGAGAGCAGAGGCTCACCGGTGTGATCGTGTTCATCCTGACAGGCCTGTCTGTATTTATGTCTCCTATTTTAAAGGTAATTAACCACAGATTGTCTTCTGATTTGTATCTGTTGTTGTATCCGTTTGACTTATGGCAGATGTTGGAAACAAACACTAAAACATCTTAAATGTTGCTGGACTCTGATTGACCTGCTCACTTACAGATTTAATCACAGACGGACTTTTAGTGCTTTAGATAATGCTGCCGTCACGCTAACTGCAAACTGTCAGGTTGTTTTTAAGAGTTTAAAGCTACATCAAAATGCAATAACTGAAATAATGTTTTTATTATGAGGAGGACATACTTACTGTCACTACTAGGTTTATATTTTGGATTCTCTTTGACTAAGTGTCTGAAAAAGAGCAATTAATAAGCTGTTATTTCTGTATCAATAAGTCCACAAACCTCTACGGTAAACTCTCCCGTTGGCTGCTACGCTGCAGTCCATGTGTGACGAGGTCAGAGGTCAATGGAGCACAAAATCTGAGTGTGGAGTAACTCCCAGTGCGACGGTGTAAAATGTGGGATTATCACAGACTCGTTAAGCTACTGAGAGACCCGTTTTGTTCATAGATTTTAAAACTTGATTATTAATCTGTAGAACTGCCAAGAAGGAAAAACACAGAATACTTTTTGAACTTGTGGATGACAAATGGTTCTATAAACATGTTAACATCATCTCTCTTTTTATAGTAAAACCATTGTTTTTAGCTGCTCAAAATAATTACCTCATTAACATTAAGCGATAAGCCCTTTTATCCCACTTAATCATATTATTGTAGTCTGACAAAAAAGCCTTTGCTTTTTGTTTCCCGGGTTAGATTATAAGGTTATATTAAGATGATAAGTGTGCAAATATTCTTGAAGCAGCTTTTACTTGAAGGGTTTTCTCCACATTAAATATTCTGCTTCTATTACGCAGTGAAAGCTCCACATTTTAAGGAATACAAAGCCGTGACTCTGAATGTAAATCAGTTATGTCTTGTTTAAGTTTACATTTGTGCATTTATTTATTTTTCTCTGTGTTTTACCTAGTTTATCCCCATGCCAGTGCTGTATGGAGTCTTCCTGTACATGGGAGTCGCCTCTCTCAACGGAGTGCAGGTAAAGAAACCACCTGACACACATCGTGTTTGTATTTGCAGGTCAATTCTTGAGGCCGTCTTTATCAAAGCATCCAAGATAGAATGCAAGCCAGTGGCCAGCTGTTCCTCTGAGACATTCATGCACGCAGAGCATCCCGTCATGTGTGTTTGTACCTCTGTCCCGTCTGTAGTTTATGGATCGTCTCAAGCTGCTTCTGATGCCAGCGAAGCATCAGCCGGACCTGGTTTACCTGCGACACGTTCCCCTCAGGAAGGTCCACCTCTTCACCTTCATCCAGGTCCTTTGCTTGGCTTTGCTCTGGATCCTCAAGTCCACTGTTGCTGCTATTATATTCCCTGTCATGGTAAGAGACATTTATATTACGATTCGGCCATATTATATACTGTATATATTGTAATTTTGTCCTGAGGCTGCAAATGACCAATGTTTTGTACCAGTATTCAGTATCTATGAGCCTAAACTAATGTTATTCTTACTACTGATTATTCTATTCATTGATTTTGTGATCAATTGATAAGTTTTGTCTTGCATAGTATATACAGTACAAGTCTTGTACTCACTGGAATTTATTTTAGGAACTTTCAGCTGCATGTAGTGGCCTTCATCAGCAGAGGGAGTTTGCTCAGTTGTCATGTAGATATTATCACGTGACCTTAGTGTAACATCTGTTAATGAAGGCCACGAAGGATGCAGCAAAAATGAATTTTGGGGCATATTTGTAAGTGTAACCAGCAGTCAATTCATAATCAGTTTTCAGTCATCCTCTGAAATGACGAGTTGTTCATGTTTTACTTGACTTGAGTGTAAAGTTGGAGTCAGATGTGAGCGAGCAGAGATAACAGCGACACTGAACCACTGAGTACGAACGATAAGCTTCATTTACATGTCAGAGGATTGTTGATATGAGTGATAAACCAGTGATGATCGTCACGGTGCTTTACGTAATTATGGTTCAGGGTCATTGATGCAGCACTCAACACTTTATTATGCGATTTATTGTACTTGTAACTACTTTGTGTTGTAGTTATTGTTTGTAGGCAGGAAGTGACTTTAACAGGCACTATCTCAAGGTTACCAGTGCATAAATATTATTTATCACGTGTTAGATTATTAAGTACAAAATATATTTAATATATTTGTCATTGTCGATAAAATTTTTGCTGCACATCATTTAAGAGTTTGGAACTACCAATAATCTGTTTATGATATTGGCTTTTGCACCACTGGAGATTTAAAATAGTTGTGTAGACAAAGTCTTTACTGAAACATCATCTCATATTTAAAGTGAAAAATATACAATATACTGTTCTGTATTTAAACTCCATTAAACTTTAATTTGAAAAGCTCCATTAGACCAGACTGATTTTTGAACTTTTCAACAAATGACTCAGTCCACGCTAACCCTCTTGTGCTTGTGCTTTCAGATCCTCGCTCTGGTAGCCGTCAGAAAAGCGATGGACTACATGTTCTCCCAGCATGACCTCAGCTTCCTAGACGATGTCATCCCAGAGAAGGACAAGAAGAAGAAAGAGGACGAGAAGAAGAAGAAAAAACAAGGCAGCATAGACAGCGACGCTGAAGACGTAAGGGTGTTTTTTTTTAGTTTAGTTTCAACCCCCATTGGGAAATATACCGGTTTTCTTTGCAGAAACAAGTTTCTTATTATTTGTTTTACACGACAGCCCATTCTCCAAGTCTGTCAGCCTCACCAGCGTCCTCCCTCCCTGCTCCCAACTCCCAGTTTTATTTCTTTGCAGCAGCATGTTCCATATGAGGGTGGCTAGGCAACATCCAGGTCTACAGACATCAGTTTCCTTCATGCAACTGCTTTCTCCTGTTGTGGAGTCTTTGTTGTAGAATTTGAGTTTCTAAGTGATTGAGCCTGGAAGTAGAGGTCTTCATGGGTCCACTCAGTTCCTAGTAACCAGATTATATTTGGTCTACTTGGTTTGGGAAGGGTCCCGTTGTATTGTCCCGGGTCTGTGTGTCAATGCGTCGACCTAATCACTGCAGATTAATGACGTTCTGCTACACATTTCAAACGTGGTGACACATTATGCCGCTGTCAGTGTTGGCGTCCTCAGGTCTGTTCAGATCGGGTCTGCTTTTTGGGAAAATTCACTTATGGACATCGCGTTTGGGGAGGTTTTTCTTTTCAGATCAGATCCAGACAGATCAGTGAACTATCAGATGATGATGTAACTCACCAACTCTTGTTTACTAACAAATAACTATTTAAAGTAGTTGATTTATTTATAGATTAAATCATATCAGCCGGCCCAATTTCGATAGATCATTTCGCAGAAATGAGAGCTGCTGTGCTTTTCTGGTTTTAAATTTCAAAAGACATCATTGACAGCCCAGGGAGGGATGCATTCGTCCACTTCTGGTGGAAATCTGTCAGTGATATATATCTTGTACAGTCTAGTTGAAATGACTTCTCTCCCAAGCCAACATCAATGAGTTACATTATTAAATATAAGTATGGATGCTCCGGCCCTTTGATTCTCAGACGGGCAGAAAGGTTTATCAGATATTTGATTTTACAACTTGATTCTAGCTGCACCAGAAATCTCTCATTGCCATGTTACATTGTCTTTTTTCACCTTTGAGAACCAGGAAACTGTAAAATGGACCCAGAGATTCAAGACACATCACCTCTAGCTGTTTTGTAATCAGTAGTTTGTATTTTTCAGTGGGTGTTTCCTTAAAAGAAACAGTTAGGGAGTGAGTGTCGACAACAAAGGTCAACACAGGTTTAGTGGTGTGAATGCGTGTGTGTGTGTGCTGAACTCACCGACACCCCCAGAGGTTCCCGTCTCAGGATGTGTGTTTCCTTTCTCCAACAGTCTGACTATCCTTACAGTGAGAATGTTCCCAGCATTAAAATCCCCATGGACATGATGGAGCAGGAGCCATTCTTAGGTGATAAGGCCTCTGACAGTGAGTAGACCCAAACTACCTGCAGCAGCGGAGGAAAACTACTTCTTCCTCTTGATCCCGCCTGACTCTCCTGCTCTGCTTCCTCCTTCAGTTTTTCTGACTTCTTCTGTTGTTTCACTCACTGCATGATATTAACATTTTCTCTCCCTTCTTTGCTTTTTTCTTGTTGCAAAACAGGCATGAAATTAACACTTTTTTTCTCCTTTTGTACTTTTTGTTCCAATAATTTTGAATTCTCGCTTGCTTGACCTAACCCGTTTATTCTTCAGTTTACAATTTCGACTTACCTGTTTTCATTGTTGATTTCATGGATTTTTTTCAAGGGGTTTTGTTGAATTTCGACTTCGTTGTAGAAACACGGATACAGTTGTTATTTCAGCTTTATGTAAAAGACAATTAGCACACCTGCATCTAACGTTTGCCTTAATATGCAATTATGTTAGTTAACAAATTCACATTTAGTACATTAAATCAACTCATTGGCTTCTCATCTACTTTATTATTGCTGCACACTACAATGAAAACATTACAGAGTATTATCAACCAGTGAGTAGTACTAACAATATCTTTGGGAATAAAGTTCACTTATAGGAATACTCCACCAAAAATTACAACAATGACAAAGATTAATCACAAAAATATACTACTACTACAGTTTATTTATCCCTAGCATGGGACAAGCATAAACATCTAACTGCGTAGGTCCTTTTGTTATGACGCTTTTCAATTTGTTTTTAACACTTCTTATTCATCATTTGTACAAAATTTAAGAGGTATTGTCAAAATCTAAACCTATTGACTTTAAATAGACTATCTAATCGATACTGTACATGAGCGTGCAGATTGTGAATCCATCCAAAAGCTTGTAGCAGCTCATTTCACTGGCTGGTTCCTCCTCTCTCTGGTTGTCAGTGAAATCAGCTGCTGTCCTCAATACATGTAAAACTTTAAAGCACGTGTCAGAGGATCTGACGCATTAGCTCGGCTACACTAATGGCTGTTTTTGTTTCTCCCACAGGAGAGAAGTCCCCATCATTCCTTGAACGACACACATCGTGCTGAGCAGCTTCGCTACTACCAGGCCAACTACTTGTCCAGGTGAGATGGGAGACAGTGAGGGGCACACAGGTGTAGACTCTCACAGTGCAACTTACCTGAAGGGCCAAATTAAATGGTAAAGAGGCAACAAAAGTTAAATATAACTAGCACGGATTTTCTTTTTGAATTCATTCATGACTGTGGCATCAAAGGTCGCAAAAGGCCAGAAGGCGAGCTAACAAGCTAACATATAATGCTAGTCTGAACTTTAAAGGTCAGCTAGGCTAATTAAGTTACCTATGGCTAAACTGCATTTTTTCAGTGGCAAGCAGAGGCGCCACATTTCAGCTCGGATGTCTCCTCTCTCACATCTTGCCTGCTCATGTCCAATATTCACTCTCTTTTTGCTCTGTGTTAGTCTCTAACAATTCCTGAGAAAAATATCTGGCTCTTTAGCTGCTAATTGCTCCACTATGTTCACCAGCTAGTCGCTGGTGCTGAGCAGGCAGTGTACAGTGAGTTTTTTAGAGCTTTTTCTCTGAAAACGGTGCTATGAGAGCTGTAGGTTCATCACTGCGAGTGACACCTTTCCCATTTTCACATTGTTTTCACACTGTCAGTCGATACATTTATTATAAAAATATCAATTACAGCTGCTCTAATGTTACTCAGCCAGAACAACTATTGTTCTTTTGCTTCACAAAGTGAGGTTTAACTTGATCAGTAAGACTATTTGAGTCCAGGGCAGCTCTGCCTAAATTTCCCAACCTGTGATGCATGTGCATTGTGGACATTTATATAGTTTTTTTAAAACGTTTATAGTATTTTGGGGGGATTCGTTTGCCTTTTTATTTGGGTTTGTAGAAAGCAAACAAGAGGGGAGATGACATGCAACCAAGGTCCCTGGTCAGACTTGACTAAGTGTCGTTGCAATTACATCTTAAAACCGTAGGCCACCAGTACACACCTACATTTATATATTTTAATGAATGTAATCTAGTTACAAAAGGTATAATACTGAGTTACAAAGGCATTGTAGCGTAATGTAATGTTTGCATAGGTAATACAAATCCGATTTGCCTCTGTTTCACTTTAACTTGATCTTGAAACTTCTTTTGAAATTCATCATCTGGGGCTGAATATTTTAGATTTATTGCAGATTTAGATTTCAATCAGACAAAAGGGAACAAGGCACATTTAGGGAACAGTGAGAAACATTTAGAGTAGTAATGATGGCCTAAAACTAGGCCAGTTTATGTGTCAGCATCGACCTCGTCACTGTTACTCGATCAAGGCGAGTGTATGTTGCGTGATGAGCACACACCGTGCTTCACTGATATGAGCTTTAGAGGAGACAATCAGTCTTAAAGAGGCAGAACAAGCCTTTTTTTGGGGGGTGGGGCAAATATTTAGAGCGACGATTATGACGCTCAAGAAGAGATTATGTTTCTCCGTCATGCCCACAACCTCCCATGATGACCAGGATCCACGGGGTCGTACGCGCTGGGTCACATTTAGTTTTTGTATCACCCCATCTGCTCTGCGATTGTCGGAACAGTGCTGATGGAAGAGGATTAGTGTTTGGGACGATGTGTGAAAAGCAGCTGTGATCGCAGCACATCTGGGATGCAAACAAACTTGCGAGATTTTTTTTTTCTTCTAATTGGTCTTCACCTGTAGAGATCACACTGAGCGGTTGGATTTTGGTGACTATCTAAAAACATATTGGACAGCAAATGGCCCCTGTCATTGTAATGCAACAGTATTCTCCGATTATTATACTATATTATCCAAGGTGGAGCTAATTTGAACTACCATACTTTATATACATTACTATTTGTTAGTTCAGCCGGTTTTCTGCGTAAAACTTTAATCTGAAACTCAACCAGTAACTTATCAGATAAATGTAGATCAGTAAAAAGTACAATATTTGCCTCTGAAACATAGTGGAGTAGAAGTATAAAGTAGCTTAAAATGGAAATACAATGTACTTAGTTACTTTCCACCACTGTCAATATGAATTTATTGAAAAATGCTTCTTTACCTGTTAAATATAAAAGACATTTTTAATTTTCTTTTGATCTATTTTAGTTTCTTTGTGTCAAACACTTTACTAATATTGACCGCTTTGATTGGCTCCATGCTGATGGGGGGGGGGGGGGGG
>LKNJ01000331.1:0-95363 GCA_002120245.1 Maccullochella peelii | reverse complement strand
GGGGGGGGGGGGGGGACCCGCTTTAATCTCCTCTCCTGACTGGAAAAGTTTAGCTTAATAGTTTGGAAACAATCTGAGCACATGTCCGACCGCAGCGATGCTCTGGTAGTGATGACATTACGTTGAAAACTAATCCTGTCCTCACTAAGACTGAAGCCAAATTGCTTTGAGCTCTGATGACCTCAGGAACCATCAAACCACGATCACTGGTTGTATTTCTGCAGAGACCGAAACACAATGATTTATCTCCATAATGTATTCATGTTTATCAAAATATAATTTTATACAACAGGGAGGATTTGATATTAATCGGCCTGCAGCAATAATGTTTTCTGCATTAAGAATACAAAGGAAGTCTTTTTCTTGCTCATCTTTAAGTACTGAGGCAGAAGACTATTTATTTAATGTCATGTTAATGTAAGGAGGCGTCTGAAGTCTTAAAGTCCAATTCATTATTTTGACATTTCCAATTGGACACTTTGATGCACAACGGTCAGAAATGTGTGTGTGTGTGTGTCTGTCTGTCTATATGTATGTGTATCTGTCTGTGTATCTGTATGTGTGTGTGTGTGTATGTATTTGTGTACGTCCAAGCATAATGTCCTAACAATAGCTGTATTTGTGTTTCAGCCCTGAGATGAGTCCGCTGAAGTCTGTGCCTCAGATTAGAATAGACATGGACCCAGACGATGATAATACGTTCTACTGGAAGAGCAGAGGGTCTGAAACGTCTCTGTAGAGCAGCGAACCACCGCCAGGGGAATCCTGCGGCACCCGCGACGACGACGACAACAACAACAACAACAACAACAACAACAACAACTCCTCCTCTCTCTTTTACTTTCCTTTACTCCAAAATCCTTTCCATGATTTCAAGACTTCTGTTCTGAATGAGGTGGTACAGGGGAAAAAAAGCTAACACGACGATTCATTTCTAATAATGAAGCTACTTTAAATATTTCCTTTCCTCACAGCTCCACAGTCAAACGGTGTCAAATGTAACTCCTTACTACTCTTCTATGCAACTCCTCCCACATATCGCTGATCAACAGTGAACGCTGCAGCTCTCTCTCTGACCACGCATGGACCACACCCTCCCTGCTCTTTTTATATAAATATACATAAATATCATCTGTTTGAATTTTTATATAAATTGAATTACTCTAACATTTTCCTGTAGCAGGAAATGTATGTTTTGTTTTGTTTTTTATAGCTCTACCTCTTGTTTTAGATTAAATGCAACATGTTGACTTTTGACGCAGCATGGGGTTTTGATATTTTCTCTCCGTCCTCTTGTAGAGTTGAAATGATTCAAGAGATTCACTGTATTACAGCTTGTGAAGGAACTGTGTGCAAATAGATATTTTAAGTTAATTAATTAACGATGCGTATATATGTATGTGGAGATGAGGTAAATATTTTTATCACTTTTTGATGCAGTTTTGATTGCTTCTAATTTTCTAAATCTTTCACTTGTTCACCTCAGAGCTTTTGTTACTTGTTTAAATTAAATAATTTCTTTATTGTTTTGTTTTCTATTTTAATCATTATGTTGTGTGTGTATGTTGGTAACCTTTTCTCCTGTCTTTCATTTTTGTTTCTTTGTGGGTAGGAAACAGTTCAACGATTACATAATCATCCGATTTTCCTCAGCCAAACTTAAAACTAACTAGGAATGCATATCATATAATTGCTTGTGCTGCACAAACTACTTTACCTAAGTGGCTTATAAGAGATCAATCCAGAAATTATTATGCTAACGATATGACAAATGAGAAGGGAATCAAATCCAGAATAACATTTTTGTTCAGGATTGTAAATGTTGTCCCCTGTCCTTTTACAGTAATTTTTTTTTTTTTTTACTGTTTTGAAGTCTCTTGGTGTACATATGGCATGTGAGTGTAAAAATCCAAACCCATCCTTTAAAACAAAAAAATCCACAGTTGTTTTTAGGACTTAATTTGCTACAATGAGCTTTTCCAGTGAGTCCACAGTCACATACAGAAGGAATCAAACCTCTCAGATCTCTCACTTGGTCTACGTGGGTCACAGATTTAATATGAAACAGGAAGTTCCTCTCTGTCTTCATCACCACTGTAATTAAATCGCGTGACAAATGAGCCGCCCTTTCACCTCCGCACATCATGTACATAAAAAAGGCACGTCGGCTCAAACCAAAATGCAACACGTTCCTTTGCACCATCACGGTCGTCGATCTGTTTTTGTCAAGTTTGTTTCAGTTCGTCAGCCGGAGTAACGATGTAATTTATACTCCACATCAGTGTTTTTTAGCCGTCAACAGCAGAGAGCGGAAACAAGTGTGACTTAAAGTCTGAGACGTATTATGTGGGGAGTTGTTAGTTTAAAGTGTGTCATACTGTGTAAGCGTGTCGGACAAAAATCTACAACATGAAATGAAAAACGTGTCAGTTTCAGCGAACAGGATACTGATACGTTTTTGGGTTTTTTTGGATTAACTTTTTTTCTGTGACTTTTTAGAACAGGTGAAATGGAATTATTTTAGAATTTATATTTTTGAAATGAAATGTATATTGAAAATAAACAGAACGATCAAACAGTGATGGTGTGCTGCTTTTTTCAGTGTGAGTGGGGAAAAATGTGCAAAAACAAAGATTGAGCCGGTGGCGAACTACTGTGCACTTTAAATTACAGCAAAAGAAAACCTTGTTTCATG
Organism: Maccullochella peelii; assembly: GCA_002120245.1. Classification (NCBI taxonomy): domain Eukaryota; kingdom Metazoa; phylum Chordata; class Actinopteri; order Centrarchiformes; family Percichthyidae; genus Maccullochella; species Maccullochella peelii. The sequence goes on along the minus strand of LKNJ01000331.1, from coordinate 92,668 downwards.
TTTTTGGAACAGTTCACATTATCTTATGCTGGATATGACTTTTAATGTTATGTCAATTATATAAACGGAAATATTTTATTTCAGTATTATACATTGATATGTCAGAGCTGAAACAGAAAACATTAAACTTATTATTTTGACTATTGATTTGTTTCCTAGTTCCAACCTAATTTTGAGGCTGTTTTTCTTTGACTTTTGTGACAGTAAATCAATAATGAAAATAATCGTTAGTTGGAGCCCTAATGTCTTATAATTTAACAGTAATGCTACACTAGGACAATACAGTATATTACTTTTCTACATAGGTCTTATTTTAGTAACATGGCTATCAGATGTCATTTTTTTTACTTTTCCTCACAAATCATTCACATCTGATCATTATGAGTCAGTTCAGTTTGGTGAGAAATGCAGAGTTACTACTCATAGGAATATGAGCTGAAGTGGTACAACGATTAGAAAGAATGTTGATCAACTATTTTGATATTTGATTACCCGATTGAGTTATTTATCAAAGCAAAAATGACCAACAGGTGTTCGTTGCGTCTTTACTGTTGGTCTTCAGGAAATTGTGATTGGCATTTTTCACACTATTTCCTGATACAATCAATAATGTAGCCTAAATAATCATTAGTTGCAGCCCTAATGAGCTGTGTCCCAAATCCATACTTCATACTGGTTTTGCGTATTTTGTGGGTTCACACAGTTTCTGAGTGCGCTGTTGATGATGCCACAAAAAATTAAACAAATGGTAGATGTTAAAGCTTTACCTTTGTGGAAAATCTTACTTTCAGTTTGTGGAGATTTATTGCCAACTGCTTTACATAATCATGATGTGATTAACGTCCATCTGCACTCATCTTTAATCGTTTCCTGACAGTCCAAAAGGCTGAAGTGCATCTGCAAAAGCACCAGACGATGAATATTAATATATTGTAAATAATGTAACAATTAGTACATAGTATAGAATCGGGCTAAATTTCCTCCAAAAACATTATATGGTATATTCAGATCCCACATTGTAAAATCACTGAAAATGTTACTTAAGTAAAAATATGTAAGTATAGTCAAGACAATTTATTTAAAATATTAAAAGTACTCAAAGCAGTTTGAGTTGGTTGAGGTGGAGCTCATTTTTTATTACTATTTTTACTATTTTATATAGGATTTTCATAATGGATTAATCTGCTGATTATTTTCTCCATTAACTGACTGATTGTTTGGTTTGTGAAAATAAATTCAAAATCCTAAAAAAGTGAGAAATGCCGTCACAATGACCTAGCGGCCAAACTGACACCTTCACAATGCTTTGTTTTATCAAACCAACAGTCCAAACCTCAAAATTATTAAAAATACATTTAAATAATTAAAAGTAAATGCAGCAAATCCTCACATTTGAGAAGCTGGAACCATAATTTACTGTTGGGTAGTTTAATTTATAACAAAATAAAAACATTTTATAAGCTCTTTGTGGGGTTTTTTCCTGCACAAATCTTAATTTGTAAAGTAACTATGCTAGCTGAGTAAAAAGTACAATATTTCCCAGTATATTTTACAGTATCTCCATATCTCATTGTGCACATTAAAGTATGTTACATTATCTGTAAATTAAACCTGCACTATGTATTATACTACCTAACCCTTCCTTGTGAGAGTTTTATAATTTCCTAATCGACAGATCAGGTGGCCTCACGATTACTGATTCAGTAGCTCCCTCTACTGTCCGTCCAGCTGCATTACAACCTACAGAAACACTGCAGTACTCCCACCAAGGTGTTCTCAATTATTGTGGCTGATTAGACCTCTGCTCTTAATAATAATAATAATAATAATCTTTACTTACAGAGCACTTTTCAAAATCCACGTTATAAAGTGCTTCACAAAGGCAGCGAGATAAAACAGACGAGTCATAAAATCCTCAGGTTTTAAAGAGGAAACAGTGTATGAAAAGGAAAAGAAAAACATTTTTAAAAGGAAATAAAAGATTTCTCATGCAAAACGATAAAGGAGCCGTCAATCAATCAGATTTAATCAGCCAAAACAAGGAAAAACACCTTCAGGCTCGAATATTTTCTTTAAAAAAATGACTAAAAATGCATCAAAAAGCTCTTCTTTTTACTATCAAAGCTTTTACTATAAATATAAAACTGCTTATATTAATACTGTATGTATAATTACTGCCATTTTCATAGGATTTTTATGGGTTACCGTACAATGTTTGCAAGAGATTTAAATACCAGTACTACAGCTCTACTAAAATTAATGATTGGAGGACATTTCAAGGTCACTTTATAATAATATATCTTCTATTATATATTTAAAGTCAAACTGCAGTAAATACAACCAAATGTTGCTCAGGCAGAAGTAAAAGTTACATTACATTATAACATTTAAATGCCACCATAAACACAAAATAGACAAATCCAATAAGTGATGGTAGATTTGTTCACAGTATCTCTCTCTCTCTCTCTGTCTCATCAGGAGCTTTGCAGTTAATTAGTAGATAAACAGATTACAGCAAATTACAAAATGGCTTGAAAAGCTCGATTTCATGCCAAAATGAATTACCTGAATACAGAATCACATTCACACAAGATATAAAAAGGTAACTGCTCTTTGTTTCCACTAGAGGACTAACAAGAGCCGTGGAAGAGCGAGACACTGAGTGTGTGTGTGTGAGTGTGAGTGTGAGTGTTCTTATATCTTTGCGAGGACCAACTTGACTTTTGGAGCTTGACAGCGAGTCCATTTTCGCTTGTCCTCACTTCTACGTCTGGACTCGATTTTAAGGCTGCTGTCAGATTAGGTTTAGATTAGACTTAGGGTTAGACATTTACTTAGGATGTTTAAACGGGGAACTCTGCCAATTTTACACGTCAAAGTCAATTTACTGGGCATGACGAGGTCTACTCAGATTGTGAAAACAGTTGTATAAAGTCTCATGAGGCTCTGGAGGAACAGAAAGCGTGGGTTACAAACTCAGGGTGTGGGGTTTTAAAGATGTGGGCGTCCAATAAAAGTTGCATTTTGGGAAATGAAATATCTTAACATCTACAATCCTTTGGTTTATGACCAAATAGCTGCAAAACTAATCACATTCCCATCAGCCTCAGCTGTACTTTGTGTTTAGTGCTAATTAGCAAACATTAGCATGCTAACATGAGTTCTTCCATACTTTCACTTGCCATTTTGAGTGCATAAGTGCGTTCACACTGACAATTATGGCAAAATGCACAGTACTATGAGTACCTGGATGGTGTACTCACAACTGTCAACACTGCCTACTTCTCACCCTCAATGGTCGCCATCTTGGCAACGTAGCGGAAGGGGAGGGACCACCAACCTATGACAAATGGTACATAGTGTACTACATGGAAGTATCTGGATTGAGACACAGCAATGGTAAACGTTATACCTGCTAAACATTAGCGTGTTAGCATTGTCATTGTGAGCATGTTAGCTTGCTGCTAGCATGACTGTAGACTGTTAGTCGTGTAGCTTTATAAATGACTTAAATAATTCATTGATTACTGAGGGGTCACAAGAAGCTCAATTTTAAAAAGGTTCGTATAAAGTCTTGGAAGTTTGGAAAATGCTTAATTTTAATCGTTATGTTTTCAAGGTTAAGAATACGCTTGAATTCATATCTGGTGTTTCATCATCGACACAATCACTCATGTAAAACAAAAATCTTTTCATATTTAAAATCATATTTGTTTGTTGCCTCCTGGCATTTATGGTAACAATTTAGATGTGGAAATTTTTGGTTTAGGTACCTTGAAAGTGCTTGAAAAAGCTGCACAAACCCTGAATTACAAACACGTGTTTGTGATGTGGGGATCTACTGTAATAGCCAAAGAGGAAGTTTGGGAGGACAATCCGCCACTGATACATGTAAAATAAAGTTTGAATAGAATAGAAGACAATACGAGAGAAAGGAATTCCCACTGACAGGATAAATATAAACTCTACAGATATGTACCGTATCATTAAGCTGTTGTACCATCAGGAGGGAAGCGGAGTGTGATGAATCACGGAGCTGCAGCTGTGATCTGTAACGTAACAGTATGTGTTCGCTTACTGACGTCATGTGAATAAGAGCACCGTCCAATCCGACCGGCAGGCAGCTGCATATATTTTACAATAAGCTCACATGTCATTGTTGTTTGCAGGGGTGGAAGTAACACTTTTGCTTTACTTACTAAAATAGCAGTACTTTTACTTAAGTATAATATTCTAGTACTCTTTCCATCCCTTTCATTGTGTAGGCGTTCAAGCTTTAGTCATACTTTCCTATTTTACACTGCCTTCTCTACGCAGTAATGGCTGGAAACTGTGTTGGTCTGTTTTTATATTTAATTTATTTGTGCATCTAAATATTTGCTGTGTTCTTTTATCTTTTTATGATTTCACTTGATTTAAACTTTACTAGTTTACGTCTGCAATTTGTCCCTTGTATTTTTTGCACTTTTAAATTCTAAATCTTTTAACGTTGCTGGATTTGTATTTCCCTGTGCCTCGTCTACGAGGAAAAACTTCAATGACACATTTTTGCTAAAGGCAAAATTGAATAACCTATTGTTTATTTTATTTAAATGAACTGTTACAATGTTAATTTACATTGATGGATTAATGGATTTCAGCAACTTAAAGAAACATTTTGGTTGCCCAGATTTCATGAAAAGTGCCAACTTGAGGAAAATTAATGAATTAATTAATAAAAATATACATATATCAATGACTTCAGGCGTGTGTATTCAGACTTTAGATTTCCAGTGTTTGTGTTTTAGATGTTCTGGTTATGTTAGACTGGGTATCAATTACAGTGTTTCTATACTAGTGCCAGTATAATACCCAAGATTTGGTGTTAATACCAAAAAGATACTTTCCTCAAAAACTTTTCTATAAAAAAAAACCCTTTTTTCTAAATGTAAACACCTAAAGAGTAATAGTTTGTAAATTATAACACTATTCACGTTTACTTTTCCAAACTTATACTCTGTTAATACATGGATATCCTTGAGAAACACAAAACAACTTATAAAGTAGTACTGAGTTTTGAGTTTAATTTATTTTGTGTAGTTTCTATTTTATTCTATTCTTATTTCATATGCTTTTAATTATTATTTTTTGTAAGTTGCTCTATTTATCTGTCCATCTGTCCTATCTGTAACACCTGAATTTCCCCTCTGGGGGATAAATAAAGTAATATCTTATCTTATAAACAAATAATTAGTTTTGCAGTCCATAAGAACAGGCTTAGTTCCAACTTTAAACACCAGATACAAATACTGGAGATAAAGTGTGTGAGAAATGTTCTGTGGATATTTCAGTCGTAATGATTCAGCTGCTGACTTGAAAGCAGCTTTGCTTCCTTTATCTTCCTCCCTCAGTCTGCTCCGCTCTGCCACTGTAAACAATCTGCAACAGCAAACCGTCAACGACGAACTTCTTACAGCGATATGCAACATTTCTGCATTAAAAACAACTAGACCTATGTTATATATTTTGTTGAGCTGTGTACTTACATTATCCCAAATGTTTCCAACAATGTTCAAACCCAGAGAAAAACGTTATTTTATTCAAGGTAACGGTGCGTTTCATTTGGTCGCCTGTCAGTGGCGTCGTATCCCCTTTAGCCCCTCTAGTTGCTTTAACTTCTGGGGAAACACCAGATGATAACGTCAGAGAGTGAGGAAGGAAGGAATTCAGTCATATTAAAAACAACTTTCTGAGCGTGTTGGACGCCACATAACGTTAGCTACAGTAGCTGTACGGGTAGTCGACTCATCTAATGGGAAGTTAGTTAGCCAACATTACTTGCGGCTGTTTCATTAGAATGGAATAACATAACGTGAATAAAACTTTAATACATTTTTGTCCGTGAACATGGTTTCTGCCTGAGTCACGTCGGATAGATTTTTTTAAAAATCGGCAACAATGGTTGTTGAACAATGAAGGCAACATCTCCCATGATCCCGCGCTACTTCACTGCGTCAAGTCTTTTGTTATTGATTGATTAAGAGACCCCTTGCCGCAAAAATTACATTCTGTGCCTTTAAAGGAGTAAGAGCACACGATGTCTAATGAACCCTGATGAAATTATTAGATTCATTATGGACATTTTGACTTGTGTCTAGCATGTCTGTCCTGGAAGAAGCTATTTGGTGTCCCATCGTCTTGTCTGACTGGACATTACTAATAGGTTAGTGATTTTATATTCTCTTTGATTCCCTAATATTTCCTCATTGCTGTGTAATGATTTAAGGACCTATTTTACATTACTAATGTGTGTTGCATTAAAAAGTGTGAACGCCAAAACAGAAGTGAAGGGAAGTGGTGCTAAATATCCACTTTGTAATTTCTGTTCAAAACGACCCATTTGAACGTTTTCTTACCTGCTGAATTTTAAAGCACATGATTATTTCCACTATCCATTAATCTGAGGATTATTTTCTCAATTAATTGGTTTAGTCTATAAATTGGAGACATTTTCAAACAGCTTGTTTTGTCTCACTAACCAAAAGATATTCAATTTACAATGATACAAAACGGAGTAAGGGAGCAATTTAGTAAAGAAGCTGGAACCAGAGAACCGAGAACTGAAATGTTTGACATTTGTGCTTGAAAAATGGCCGATATGATGAATTGATTATCAAAATAGTTGCAGATTAATTGTCTCTGGATTGACTAATTGTTTCAGCTGTACATATGACTGTAAAAAAATATTCAAATGATCATTTGCCACTGCTATGGGTAAGGTCTGGTTAAGATTAGGCACAAAGAATAATTGGTTAGAGAAAACTGCAGTGAACGATTGCGGTCACGGGAAACGGGATGTAACCATTGATCTCCAGTGCAAAAGTCTGACACTTAATCCAAACCTCCTCCAAGACGTTTTGTGGCACTATAAGTGTCGTAATTCACACGACCACTGGTGTGTCTCTGGTGGGGATGGTTCCTTTATGGATGCTGCTGGTGTTCTGTCTTTGGTGGTCAGTAAAGACAAGATGAACTTGCTTTGTTATTGACCTGAAGTTACCCCTCAGCACCACAAGCATTACACGAATACACAAGGGTTCCAGCCTAACGAGCTACAACACACTGACCTCATGAACAAACACCAAACAGAGGCAAACTAGTTCACACTCAAAATTAAATGACTTGTTCCACTGATGCGTTACAAAATACAAGCCCAATGCTTTGCGCACTACATTAGTTAGCCAATTAATGGGTAGCACTTAAGAAGGAAACAAACAACCTTGGCTTCAGGCAAACATGCAACCATAACTCTGCATAACTGCAAAGTAAATCAGCTACGACAGAATTATTATGAAAGTATTTTCGCACAAAGAATGAACGAAAGTGTAGAGGGGAAAAAAGTTTTCAGCTCAGTCACTGAAAAGAAATAAGAGTTGACTGAAGACGACGGCATCTTCTCTCTTTGAGTAAGAGCTTGGCAGACTCACACAGGTCAGTAGCATATTTTTGGCATATTTTCACAAAAATATGAGCGTTGGGAACATACTGAGCACACAGATGGACAGAGGAGAAGTGGCTTATGGTGCAGAGGTGGTTTGAGAAGTTTTGATGCACTGTTTATAACAAGTTTCTAAAAAATTTCACAGGGGCCATGAGGAGACGGTGTATCGTTTCCATAGCAACGACTCTCTGTACTTCCGTTCTACCTGCCGGCATTTCAGGCGTGTTTTTGCAGCTCGATATAATTTGTAGCGTCTTAAAATATGAATGAGGATAGTGATCGTGAGTTACTTGCTACAGTTGCATTTCTAGTATTGATTAAAAAAATCAATACTAGAATTGATTTCTATTCTCAACCCTCTAATTCTCAACCCTCTGGTTGAGATGACCAGCTGACTTTGCTACCAGCTGATTGGCTGTTGAAACAGGTGACGTGCCTTACGTTCTAAAACCAGCCGCTGGCGATTTGACAAGCTGAGTCGCAGCCGGCGCCATCAGCTGGCGCCATCAGCCAGCTTTGTTTAAAAGTAAGCTAAACGTCTACAATTTTGCCACTTTTTAAATCTTGAAGCCAAGATGGAGTTTGACCTTCAAGTCAACAAATCTATGTTCACTGGGTGGAAAGCGCATCCACTCTGCTCTGTACAGGACAAACACTATTAACCTTTAATGTCTACAAACTACTAAGATACATTTCGGGTATAGTACCACTTTGCCCAGCATCAAATCATCGCACCTCTGCTACAACCAGCTCAGACCAACAAACAGCTTCATGCGGCCTTAAGCTGTTAATTATCAACAAGCTGGATTTCACTGTAAAATTACTCGGCTAGATAAATATATTTCCTCAGCTCCCACTATTATTTTGCTCAACGAATCAGATTAGAGCAGCTCTGACCCTGAGAAATGTTACATAACTTCACCTCTGATAACTGTTACATTTCAGTCTGATCACATGCATTTGTGTGATGTGGGACAGATGGAGAGGGGAGGTTTTTGCTGTTTGTCTGCTCACCTGTAAAGAAACCTCTCTTTGCTCCTGACCCCTCAGCCACTGCATCTGTGAAACAACCATTTTGTCTGCGTCACAGCTCTTGAGCATGACACGAGTCCCCCCCCTTATTTTGTCTGTTTATGCTCTTCATAGCCGTGACCATGTGGGAGCACCTTGTCACAAAATTCAAGCCTGGCTGGATGCACAGATATTCAGCTGATCCAGTGAACCCAGATGGGGATCTAACGATGAGGGAGAGAGGACCAACACTATGCTTTCTCAACTCTCCTGGTGCTCTGATACAGCTTGCTCAGAGGCTGCTTGTTATTTTAGGTCATTGCCAGAACAGCAAAACAAACAAGAATTGCTTCGCTTCATGGGCGCCTTCCATATGTTATACAACATCATCGTCTTCATCCTCCTCCTCCTCGTCAGTTCACTGTTTATTCTTTCTCTTGCTGTAGAATAAGGTCAGAAGCCAAAGGGACAATAAATAAGATGTTCACAGCTACACAATCAAATATGGAAAAAGGCCAAAGAGACGAAGAAGATATTTACTGCTCCACAACAGAATAAACTGGGAGGTCAAAGGGTCAATAATAAAAGATGTTTACAGGTTTACAGGACTGTAGTGACCTCCATGCCTTGAGGTTACTACTCCTATAGTGAAGCTTTGTTTGTTTTGTTCTTTATATTCATTTAGGAACGTGATTGTTTTGGCAGTTTCCCTTTATCGGACTGTATGGAAGAGACAGGAAAGACTGTGGGACACGTGAGTAACAGCATGTGGTCCAGATTCAGATTTGAACTGAATACAGTCGTGGTGATGGTTTTGCAGTTTCTTGTCCCTTACAGATAAACGAGACTAGGAGGAGGTGCAGCGAAAGCAGCACGTTAGCAGAGCAGCAGCTTCAGCGCTCTCTCTGTCTGTGTCTGAACAGGATGTGGTCAGGCACAGTATTGAGTGGGGGTCACCTACGTTTTGGCAGCGCTCAGAGCCCAACACCCAATCACTGCAGAAGACAATGAAGACTTGAAGCGTAAAATTACACTTTGGATTGCGTATAGCGTGCAATTATGTGGCCTGTATAGACAGCAGTAAATTTTAACTACAGGAGCACCCATCTACTCTGAATATCTGGCAAAATTTGCTCGCATTTAACTTGGAAATACAGCAACATGATGACTTGAACATGATCCACTTGAAATTTTGACGAATATCCTGGACAGGATTTATGTACTCTCCAAAAATCTGTGTGATTATATATTGCTTTGAGTGTTTTGATGCGGCTCTGGTTCCAGATGCATATTAAACTTTCCAATCTTTCTCTTCACTCAATGTAGAGGATTGTGTGGCCCTGGTGGAGGTATGCTCTCTGGCTGTTTTCTAGAGCTTCATACTGATGGATATATGGAATATAGTGACTGAATCACACATATTTGGTTCATTTCAGTTTGGATACGAAAGAGTGAATGAGTCCGAGAGGTTTTTGACGTGATTTAAAAATATCCTCAGCTGTGACACATTCATGGAACTGCCCCAGTTACATTGAATGCAAAGAATTTGTAAAACATGAGCAAGTCAAATCATGCTGGGTTGTCCATAAGTCACCCAACGTGGAAGTGCACCTTCCAACACCTAGAATTACTAGAATAATACTCTTCTATTTCCAGCTGTAATTGTTTTCGCCACAGGTTTCTACAGAGAGCTGCAGCTCTTTGAGAACATTGCTGCTTGAGCTACATAAAAAACCCAGCTTATTACTCCACTTCAGATTTTTCAGATGAGTGGGGCTGATTTTAAAATACTATTGCATGTCTTTAAAGCACTGCATGGTTCAAATTACATCACTTATCTACTTCTGTGTTACATACCCTCCAGACCATTCAGGTAATCCTGAGCTGCTGTACTTGTTGTTCTTCTGAGGCTTCAAACAAACAACGGTGAAGCAGATTTTACATCCTCCACTCCACATGAAGTAACTGGAACCAAATTCCAAAAGATCTGAGGTCTTGCTGCAACTCCAAACATGTTGCATCAACGCTGTTTATTAGTACCTTATAATGCCTTGAAACCACAATTAGTCATCCCTTTTGGCAGTCAAAAATCATGTCAAAGTGAATTTAAAATTTAGAGATTTTTTTTTTCGTTATAAGAAAATAAGAGGAAATCAGAAATGCTCCTTAAACCTCTGAGTGAGCGGGCCAGTATATGTGTTTGATTGACAACTGAGCCATAGAGACACAATGTGAAGCTCACAAGGTAAGGTCTTTTGTTAGCGCTGGTACTTAAGTATAGAGTAGCAGTAGCACCTAATCTGACTGATCTCTTGCCGCCTTGTGGACGTTTGGATGCTTGGTAGCCAAGGTGCAACAAAAGATGTGTCTATGATTCTAGGAGGAGACGGAGACATTGGCTAGAAAGTTGACATGGATATAGATTAATTCATCTATAAAATAATATACAGATTTATTGGTTTTGAAAATAATTGTTAATGGCCCTTGTTACTACACAGACGGGATGGCGGCATGAAAGGAACAAATGTTTAATGTAAATTTCTTCCTTTTGGATACCGATTTTTTCCCAAAAGGAAGCATCGGACATTTAATTTAATTAGCAGATTAGCATGCTGTAGCAGAAAATGCATGCAATTTAATTTAAATTTGACATGAAAGGTGCTTTAAAGATAAACCTGCCTTTCCTATGTTCTCTGGTCCTCTGAGAAAAGGTAGAATTCTCAATGTTCAAAAAAGAAGTTTGACTGATCCACCTGGTGACTGACTCAGAGAGCATCAGTGCCAGAGCAAACACAGTCTCACTGGCTTACAGTTTCTTTAATCTATGACTTCTTTAGCTTTACACCCACACAGCGCTGCCTGAAACCAAACCGACGAGAAGAAATGATTACATTTGACTGACACTAGCTGCATTTACATGGACAGAATAAAAATGCCTCATGTAACCACTTCAATCGGAAGAGACTGGCCCAGTCCGGCCCGATCGCAAGGAATTTTCTATCGAGTTGCGAATCCGTTCAATTGGAAAATATTAGCGCCACCATGTAAACGCTTAATCCGATCGTTTCTTTTGTTGGGATAAATATATTCTTTCTGCGCATGTTTGACCCACGTGGGGGGGGAACCTTAGGTGGCGTGAACGAGTTTCCAGGAGAAAACATGGCGGCAGCAAAACAATACTGCTTTGTGGCTTTTAAGTTGGATCAGCTTAAAAGATTTAAGGATTGTTGAACCCCTCGATGGTCGAAAGGCTCGAAACAATGAGTTCAAACAAGTGTTTGAAAAGATAAACGAAGCCGGAAAAAAACTTCTTCTTCTTCTGTTACATTTACGGCAGATTAGACGCACATCTCATCAGATCACTTTATTTAGTGTCCATGTAAACAGTGAATTTGGAGTTTCTAATCAGAATGATTTCAAAAGAAAGATTGTCCATGTAACCGCAGTTAATGTCTTGGAAGAATAAACTGTGTATATCATGACTGACTGACTTTAAATAAACCCAACTTGTTCAGACTCTCATAGACCAGAGGAAGCTTCACCCTAATAGAGACATCCAACAGAAGCTCAGTTTGTGAAATATTTAAAGTGCTGCAGATGTGTGTCAGTCTAGCGTTATGACCCTTCACACGGAGAACTGACTGAACCCCTCCTCTGGGAGAAAACCTTGTTTCTAGATGAGAAGTTAGCAGCCTCACATCCTCGCTGTATATAAACGAGGAGTGACGTTCATTATTTGTGTAACAATGGTTTCTCTCTAAATGCAAAAAGCATGTGTGTGGTCCTCTGATTAGATAAAAGCCAATATTCCCCTCCAAATGTTGGCTTTTAAAAGATGTCTCAAGTGCTGGATGTGGCGTTGGAGGAAACTCGGCAGGCAATAATGTTTTGGCCTTCGGAAAATAAGTGTCCTCTCATAGATGAAATGTAACACGCCGTGAACCGATGGCTCTTTCAATTCTGCTCAGGTTAAGCTTTCATTTCTGTGTGCCATTTAGTGGCAAAAAATCCATTTCATCGTAATTTTACCTTGAAATCCCTTTCTCTCTGACACATTCTAACGTGTATTGCTACCATTATTGACAATTTTATCGAATTCTTAAATTCGAAGTCTTTTGGTTAAGGAAAGCATCTATCCATGCTATGTGTTCATCACCTCTTTCAGAGGGAGTTAGTGAAATTCTTGCTGCTTGGACACGTCTTGCCGTTTAAAGAAAGCATCTAAGTATTTTGCTCGGCCTCAAGTCAAATCCTCTGTTTTTCTGTGATAAATATCTGGCATCAATTCTCTCTTGTGGAATGAATTAATATTAGAATTAATGTTGTAATGCAACATGGGAACAATTACAGACTAGTCAGATCTGTCAAGACAACTATTATAACAGGGGACACTCATACAGTTGATTAGCATTATTACTGACCTATAAAAATTAATAAATTAAACATTACGCCCTTGCACAGCAGAGTACAGTAATGTGCTCTTATTCATTCACCTGTAATGTAATGAATGCCTGAGCATGGTTGTATAGTGTACAAGATTTATTGCAATTTGATCCGCCTGCATCTGCCTGTTCATCAGCTGTGACAAAGCCATCCTCCTGCATCCAGCAGGACGTCATCAGGTCTGATTTATTCAAACGCTGAACAGAACCTGGAGTGATATGATGGATTGTGAAGGAGCTGAGATTTCCACAGCAGGTTACTGCACCAGTTGAGACATTATTTCTATATTTTCCTTTTAATCTAAAACTGGAGCTGAAATAAAAAAAACTATTTGAAGAGTCTTTATTTTCTATTTTGATAGGATTGGTTCTTTTATTGTTTTGCTCCAGTATTTTCTTTCTTATTCATGGAGAACCACAGAATCATGCACACTGTTGATCACTTGCATTTACTTGAAAGTTTCGGTCCTGGGTTTCCCATCCACCAGTTTTTATGCAATCTATTTTTAATTTCGTGCTGTAAAAAACCTGAGTGGAAATGCTGGAAATTCGAATTGAAGTCTAAATATCGCTAAAAGGTTTTTACGCTTGGTTGAGGTGGAAAAGTTGGTGGATCAATGAAAGCAAAATGTGACAACAGACTTGGCGAATAAACCATGACGTTCATGAAGCATGTGACTTAAACGTCCACTGAAGTTTCCACAGGCATACCCAACTTCAGTTGAACGATGCTGACACTAATCGTAGCCCATTTTCGCTCTAACTTACTGGGAAACCGCAATGCTCCCATACAGTGGATCTTAATGTCACGAGAGGATCCTCCAGCTCTGGTTTCTCATTTGTGTTTGCGATCCAGAGGCAGCGATACTACACGAGCTTGGGTAAGCCAACTAGCATGCTACAGCTGACAGACAACAACTGATGCACTGCCAAAACCTTACAGGTAAAACTTGCGCTCTAGAATTTATGTTCCGGGCGAATAGTCGACATAACTAGACTATTTTGACAGCAACTGTTTGGGTCACAGGGTGTAATGAACCAAACATCCTGTACCGCTAAGTTCAGGACAAATACACGCACTGTTACACCCCTAGAAATGTGTGGTTTAGTTTGTGGTAAATCTTTGGGGTTCCTGTTATTTTGTCCAATCCTGCACTCTACTCTGAAAAGGCTGCAAACAACACAAAAAAAAAAAAAAACTCAGCAGACATTTTTACTTCTATATTAAGTCAAAACTGTGACATTTAAAACTAAAGCTATTATAGAGGGCCTGTGTTCTCTGTTACCTTAGGGCGTTTTCACACCTAACCTGTTTGGTTTGGTTAAAACAAACCCTGGTGCGTTTTCCTGGTTAGCGCGGTTTGTTTGGGCAGGTGTGAAAACAGTAATCGCACTCGGATGCAGACCAAAACAAGCGTAACGAGACCCTTAAGAAGAGGTGGTCTCGGTCCGGTTCCAAACGAAATCTGGAGCGGTTCGTTTGTGGTGGGAACGTGATCCGACCCAACTACCAGGTGTACTCCTTTCCTGTAGCCAGATAAGCTGTGTTACAAAATGCCGTGACAGAATCAAGAGGCAGGAAGAAGGACTCCATCTCTAGATTCATTATCAACATATTCACACGAGCGGCTTTTAACAGACGCATTGTCTTTGTGATTGCTCCATGAAAACATTCGCTGGTTCACAGTAGATGAACCTGTGATGAAGAAAGACAAGCGGGTCTATCCACAGCTCTATAGATTCTATAGAAAGGGTGTACTGATGTCACTTTTTCACACAATACCACCTCCCTTAACACCAACTGAGTGGCAAAACAAACTATGGCTGCAATGGGTGACTGTGATACAAGCCATTGGAAGTGACAGCAGACAGTCATATGCTCTGAAAGAAAAAAAGAAAAAAAAAACTACAGACATCTCAACTGAAACTGAAGTATCAACAGTACAACCTCTTTTTCATTGTTTATGAATAAAATATGTGTCTAAATACTCCTATTGTCTGGAAACATTACAGTTAATTTGTTAGTTTGAGGATAAAATGTAGAGACAATGCTTTTGTTTTGAAGGACTCATATAAGACATTAATCCCAAAGGCACGATAGTCACCTAATCCTATTTTGAAAATCACAAAGAGCCCCAAGAGATATTCTGGTTGTCTGCAGACAAAAAACATTTAAATTTTATGTCTATGCTGTATTAGTTAGCATTACACAGTCTCTTTTGTATTGTTTCGTGTCGTTTCTTTTTTAGGGAAACACGGACTGTAAACTCTACAGAGAGCCGGAGGAGAATGAACTTCAGGTGAACCTCGGCTTTGCAGTAAAACCTGATGAACTGGATTATAAAGATAACAGCTACTCTCACTCACTTAGAGCACATCGCAGTTTGCCATTTGCTTGTTGTTTTCTGCCAGTTTTTTTATTTTTTAATTTTATTAAAAAATACATTAGGTCCTTACTTCCTGATTCTGGTCATAAATATAAAACAAGCTAATATACAGATAAATAATTTATGTTGTTTTGAAAGGCACTTGGCTTGTTGAGCATTGTTCAATAAAAACTGATGAGCCTAACATTATGACTATGTCAAAACCGGTCCTTGGTCCAATTTAGCGTTTATTAAAATCTGGCCTGTTGATCCCAGTCAGCAACACAACACTTTACTGCTGTTCACAAGCTATTCACACATTTAAACTGTGTCTGATGTTGCTCATTTACATAATTGAATACTCTGTATTCAACTTCACTTCTGTATGAAGGATTTGATTTCTCAGTAAATCGAAAAAACTAATTTGTGGGTAACGACAACAGAAGTGGAACAGAGCCATTTACACATGTTATCAATAATATAGATGAAACCTAATTACCCTGAGAGACTAAATAAATGCTGTGTGACGGAGAAGACGAGTAGCAGCCCCGAGCAGCCTGACGACAACACTCGCGTAGAACATGAGAGAAAACATGAGTTTCTGTCACACAGCATTTAATCAATCAGTCTCTGTAGTTAATCAAGTTTCACGTGTTTCACTGATTACATGTGTTTCGTCTCAGGGTTCTGGTCCACGAGCCACAACTATATACTGTACCCTCGTACCTCTGACAGACTACTAAGTTTGCATTAGAAAAAGTAATTTGGGGGGGAAATATGCTGCAATTCTGTTTAGGCAACAAAAACCAGCAAGTTAGGTTTCAAAAAAGATGCTGGTCATAGTTAGATTTTTAAAACAACAAGACTCAGGGTTCCCACACATTTTTACCAATGAATTTTCAAAACGTCTCCATAATATTTTACCCCATTTCCATGAATGGTAGTTTAAAATAGGTGGGCCTACATAGGGCGCAATAATGTGTGTTTTATAACATTTCGCGTAACGTTAGACATGTTTTGGGATTTTTATGAACACATTTTAAACAATAGCCAAAACAATGCATATTCAAAAAATTTCCAAAACATTCTGTTAATTCCAAACCACTTCCAGGCCTGGAAAACTTTTTTCTAATTTCATAACTTTTCCTGGAATTTCATGACTGTGGGAACCCTGAAGACTGGACGCAAGTCTGAGTCTCCAACTTCAAGGTAGAACCTCTGATGAAGGTAAGATAGCCGTTTGAGCAATAAAGGCACGGTGCACTGGAGAAGAGTTGTGGGACTTAATTTTGTTGGATTGGCAGTGAAACACACACCGATCTGCACCTCACTGCGTGTTGCACGTTCTTAAAAGTTGTAAATTAGTTGCAATAGATGCATGTCAGTGTAATTCTTAGAGGGCAACGTTGATTAAAGCTCTTTTTATGCGCCATAAAAGAGAGGCTGTATGACAATAACAAAAAAAGCCTAGACATATTTTTCTGCAAACAAACAAAACTATTACCATCAGGCACTGGTTAGTTTGCAAGAAGCGTAGCAGAGCTTCATCATGCACAGATGTACATTATGAATTAGTTTACACTGTCACAGCCATGAATGCATATCAGGCGCTGTAGCATTAATTTTCGGAATAAATGTTGCTTGGAAGAACTACAAAGGCAAACGGGGTGGAACATAAACAGCATATTAATTCACACTTCTAACTACTTCCTTTAAGGGGAAAACTAGATTACCGTGTTTCCAGAGTCAAAGATGGTGTCTTGTATTTAGACTAATCACTTTTTTTTATGCAAGAAGCTGAATTTCATCTAAAAGTTTGAGGTCTTAGAAAACTTGATGATTTTGCTTGGCAGGTGCTTTTATTAATGTGTACCGTACACAACAAACTCAGCTCAGATAGCAGATTAATGTCTGACGTGTATGAGTATGTTAAGCTAAAATTATCAAGTGATTTCATTTAAACAAAATAAGGCAGATGCAGTTTTTGGGTCGAACTCCTTCCGCACTGCATGAAACAGTCTGGCCTTTCTGCGACTGGATGCCCCAACTTTTCTGTCAGCTAAATTTACATAACCTGAGGTCACTGTCACTGCACCAAGAACACGTATTCAGAAACAAACACATCCAGGGAAACTGAGCTGTCTCTTTGCTCTTAAATCCTCAAGCAAGGACACACCGGTTGTCCTAAAAGTCTAGGCTGAAAATGAAAAGGTGAACGTGACTTTGCCATCTTCTGAACTGCCTCACTTTTGAATGTATTTCTTAAACTGACAGACTGTTGCATAAATTTGTTTTTGTTTTGTTTTTTTGCCCATTGTTATGTAACCGGCTTTATTGACTGACAGTTTCATTATTTCGAAAACAACGTTAGCGTTGCTACACAGCAGCAATTTGTGAAACAGCTTTGCCAACTGACACAAGAAAAACGCTTTTTCTTATTATTACTTTGTGCACATGTGCTTGTCTAATCCAAGCTGCACCTTAAAAAAAGACATTGATGAACAACCCTGCTGTGGGGATCAGGGGTGAGAGCAGATATCAGAGAAGGGGGGGGGGGCTTTCAGTGGGACTGAGGTGCCTCGTGTGAAACAGCTCTTACTTATTTATTGGCCTCGTGGTTTTTACATTGATATTTCCATTTCAAAAGGTTCCCAGCCGCTGTCGATTCCTGGCAGATAAGCTGCAAGATCACCTGAGTTGCAGCTGGGCAGCCATTAAATCCAACTACCGCTCTGTACTTCACACTTTCGCTGTTCCAGTTTGGATTCGGCTGAAAAATGAGTTATTGTTATTATTACGTTGAGATACAGAGATACCAGCTGTACTTTAAACAACCTGTAAGCTACTTAGCACATTTTACCTCAGTTTTCAAAGAGGCTTACAGGATAATAATATCAACAACATCAAGTTATTTTGAGTTTCTTCCTTTTTCATTGTAGACTGTCAAGATCTGAGAAAAGTGCAACCCATAGACCTCATTGTATTTTCTTGCAATAGAGGTACATAAGCCTTTTTCATTATGTGCTATTCATATAACCACAATGCTTTTTGACAGATTGAAATTTATGTGCTGATAATAAATATGGTTTCAACACAGTGCAGTTCCCTTTGGTATGTGGGTTTGTGTGTACTTCGCCTAGCAGTAAATATTATCATTCTGGCAGATGGTAACGTGACAATGTTTTGGGGGGAATCGACTCTCAGGTGATTGGATATTTAATCTTTTTAAGCTTGACAGCACACTCAAGCTTCTTAAGGAGGAATCCCAATAGCAGCGCCAATTTCCTGTCAAAATGCAGTCAGACTTGCATTTCTGTTTTTAAAAGGCTAAGTCTAGTGATATTCTATATTTTTCTTATTGCCAACAAATCCCAAGAAAGAAAAGACCAAAACCAAATATGAATCAATTCTACTAACAAGTATTGTGTGTGTGTGTGTGTGTGTGTGTGTGTGTGTGTGTGTGTGTGTGTGTGTTTATCTAAAGCTTCATATATCTTATTCCTCTGTGCTATATAGCACCATTGTTGTCCAAAAACTATTGAAAACACATCAGTGAAGTACAGTGTTGCACTGGGTGGCATGTTCCCTTATACCATGAAAACAGCCATTGTAGTTTATTTTGTCTCAATCCCACATACACCGTCCTGCTGCCAGAAACACTCACTACAGCGTCACATGTGTATTAATCCATGGCTGGAAATAGTCCTCAACAAATGCACTATTTTCTCCTGTTTGCATAACATTTTCTAAAAAAAGAAATGACTAAAAGAAATCTGTTTTAGTTAATTACTGAGCCTTTTTAAAAACAACCTATATTTTTGTGACCTGTTTTTAAAGATTTACATCTACAAAAGGAATGAATGGCCTTCGGGGTTAGTGCCACAGACAGGATATGGAAGTCGTAAAGTATCGCGAAACAGACGAACACATTGTTGATTTGTCTTTTTATGGGATTTGATGACAGTAAGAAAACTAAGAAAAATATATAGTAATTCTTCTTTAACAAAGAACAGGAATTATATGTAAATTGTACACATAACGCAACAGAAGAAAAAATATGAACTTATATCAGACTTCAAATATTTATATATAATATTGGTTTAATCTGCCAGTAGTCCCTTTTTTCCCCTCATAATTTGAACATTTCCATGGCAAAAAAACAAAACAAGCAGAATTTCTTTATATTTTTGCCAGATGTGACACGCAAAAACTGCAGTGCTTCATATTCAGTTGGAGGCTGAAACTCTGGCAAACATTCAGTCTGTTAATTAAGAATTAACACAGAAAAACATAACAGAGCAAATACGCCAAGATTAAAAAAAAAAAAAATTCAATTTCAGTGTTTTACTGAATCTGGACACGCAAGGGCTGATTTAATGAAAGAAGGCTATTGATTTACACATTGATTGCGCATCACAAGCTTTGTGAAATGGGGCTGGAGCTTCCATGCATGTGTCCAAATGCATGCGTGAGCAGATATAGATAGAACCAAAATTTGTTATGCTGATGAACCCGTGGCCCTGAGCGACCGCCTTTCAGGTGGCAAGAGGCAGGCGTGTCAGCTGGTATCGGCTGAACTCGACCCTGATGTCTGTGCCAATCAGGATCCGGGCTTTATTCCTGCCGTGCACTCGAATGTGCATTTATCCCATAACCGGTCTCTGATGCAGAGAAATTTTATTTATTTTTTCCACAAGTTCTAATCCTATGTGTTTTCTCCTAAAAAAGTGAAAATATTTTTGATGACTCATGTTGAACTCGAGGGAGTACACATAAAACTATCCATTCAAATGTGATAACTTGACCGTTTGCCTGAAGGTCGCAGTAGCTAGCAGAGCAATATGATGGATCAGGGGATCTTAGTCGGCAAAAAAAGACAAACATTTAATTTCCTTAAGAGTGTTGTTGTGCTCCAATTTATTCATTTCTCCGTCATCTTCCTCCTCCGTATCCAACAGCATGGAGGAGGACCGTGTGGTTGGAGGCCAACAGTCCTCCTACAGCTCCGTAATGTTGAATATTTGCCATTCAAGCCCAAATTTGAATACGCCAATCAAACCTGAATTATTTGATTTAAATCGCTCTTGTAACTATAACCCAACCACATATTCAGTCAAATGTCTTTACTCTTAATGTTGCCTTTTAATGCTGTTTGTATAGTGTTAGTATTTTATATAAGTGGTTAGATACCATTATTTATCCTGCTATCCACTCTATAGCCCTGTTCCAATGGCGGGAAATCTTAATGCTTCAGCAATACAACGATATTTTAGACAAAAGTGTTCTTCCAGCTTTGTGTTTGGCTCTTTCCTGTTCACAAAGTGAGGCCCATAAAGAAATGGTTTCCCCAGTTTTGTGTGGAAGAACTTGACTGGCCTACAGAGAGCCCTGACCTCAATGCCATGCAACACCTGTGGGATGGAACTGCAACGCCGACTGTATCGCCCAAAATCAATGTTGGACCTCACTAATGCTTGCTGAAAGGGAGAAAATCTCTGGAGCCAGTCTCCAACATCTGGTGGAAAGGCTGTTATGGCAGCAGATTAATGGTTTTGGAATGACATGCTCAACAATTACATGTGGGCTGTAACGTCTATTCTACTGATGGGCCCATTACACAAAAGCAATTTGTGTTCCCCCTGCTTTAATGCAGATTGGAAATGGTGGCAATGTCGCATTTCACTGCCACGCTGCACTCAAATGATTGCTGCTCACAAATTGCAGATAAATCTTTGAGTCCTTCAAGGGTCTTGCATGCTCATGCGTTGATCGCAAGTATGGCATTTGTTTTGAATGAAACATGTTAAAATGAGCGAGAGAAAATTATTTCATGTTGCAAGTCTGAATGTTGCAAATATGTCATGCAACTCTGAGCAACTGAAGGCGTTGAAAAATCCCTCAAATCCACATTGAGGCTGTAGTTTCCTCTTTCCTGTGTGTGAACTGTTGCTGCCTGACACTTAAAATGTTTGGGAATCTACCAGCTCAGAAGAGACTTGTGCTGACACTATGCAGCCAGATGCCGAGGGATTTTTTAGTCAATCCCCAGCCAGTTCGAAAACTCAGAACTCAGGAAGTGACCCCCGGGGTACACTAGTCACTGCGATTAGCATCCTGTCTGCACTGTCACTGCACCCTGCTGTGTGTACAATACTTCAGAGGGAAAAATGACAGATGCTTCAACCCTACAACCACCCCGAAGAAAAACTTGCTGACAGACTTCCTTATTGTTCCTGTAAGATATGACTCAATGTCTTTTAACAAATAACAAAAACGGTGGTATAAAAACGTCCAAATTACTTTTCCAAACCAATCAACAACATCCTGTGCTTGGTCAAAAGTAGGGGTGGGCAATATGGCCAAAATCTTCTATCACGCTATATGTAATTTTATATCATGGTAACAATATATATATCATGATTCAATAATTGTTCTGTAAATTCAATTAAGAAATGGTTTAAAATAACCATAGTGTACTTCATGCTCTGTATTTACAATTTCACTCTCCTCCATGTCTCAGAGGACCAAAAATGCAGCAATAGGGGATGAATAAGACCAAATTCACGCTTCTAATTCAGTTAAATTTTCTTAACTAATTTGCCAAATCTTGAATAGAAGCAAAAATTAAACCAAAAGCAGAATTTGTGTTACTCGCCGGCAAAATTAGAAGTAACACATATGCAGATTGAAAGCAGCAAAGTTTGAAGTATTTTATAACATGTCATATTCTTTTAACATATACTGTATACTTACAGTACAGTAAAGATGTTTATTCTCATGTTT
Organism: Maccullochella peelii; assembly: GCA_002120245.1. Classification (NCBI taxonomy): domain Eukaryota; kingdom Metazoa; phylum Chordata; class Actinopteri; order Centrarchiformes; family Percichthyidae; genus Maccullochella; species Maccullochella peelii. The sequence goes on along the minus strand of LKNJ01000331.1, from coordinate 70,586 downwards.
CTCCCAGATCGAGTAGTCATGTAATAAACTACAGATCATTACACATCAAGTAATTGCATGGAGAAGAAATGTACATGTACTACATATTAAACATTTTATATTCTATTAGAGGATTTTTTTTTTTTTTTTTTACTAATTCTGAAGATTTAAGACTCAACTTTATGAACGTCCAAAGATAAGAAGTTAAGAGACAGTCTGAAGGAAAATAAGTGAAACGACTAGAGTTATTAAAAAGTTATTAAATCAGTGTGTAGATCACTACAGCAAGTGTTAGCTACGATTCGTACATGATGTAGGGCAGGGCTGGGTGAGATGTGCCACTGCTAGAGGCATCTTTAAAGCAACGGGAGTCCAGTCATGTGAGACAAGTGGAAATGGAAATCTTCCATAATATTTTGTAAAACAAACAGCATAAATCTGTCTTTTCTGAAGTCGGTAATCTCCTTAATCACCTCAGGGGAATGATGTAGACTAGTTATATAGCTATCCTGCTGATCTTCCTCAGTCATATTAGTCACACTAGCCAAAAGATACTGTATATATGTCAGTTAATTAGCTTTCCCGCTGACATCCCTGGATCATGATCGCCGTCATGACTAAATAAAGAAAGCATTACCACATGAAGTCAAATTAATCCCCTCAACTGCCAAAATATCCCGGATACGGGAGCTGCCATCTTGCGCTGGTGACGTCATTTGGAGCCAGAGTCTGCGCAGTAGTGATCATCGAGGTCCCGCCCATACACCCGCCCGAACCAATCACGGGGACACTCACAGTTGTCAATCATGACGTCTCACCCGCTGTTTATAGCATCAAATAACTAATTAAAACCAAACCTATCAGAAAAATGAACACTTGAAAATCAGCGTGATAAGAACTACCTAAAATGACAGAAACCGTCTTTTTAGACGTTTCTGAGTATAGCTCAGAAACGGGGGTTTATGAGCTATACTGCAGCCAGCCACCAGGGGGCGATCAAGGTGTTTTGGCTTCACTTTTGGGGAGCTGCCATGCCGTTGATCTTTATATACAGTCTATGTTTTTGACCAGTGTTCTTAACAGAAATAGAAAATACAATTAGACAATTTTAACAATTATTAGTTTGTCATTTTAATTAGTACAGGGGAGATAGTCTTTCTTCCAGTGAGGAGTCTTACTCACTGACTCACATACAGAGAGATCTAGTAATCTAAGACATGAGGAAATAAAAGCATATAAAGCAGTCTCCAGGGCTCTACTGTACACATAAGAAAATATATTATTTCTGCAATAGACCTAAAGCTACTGCTTGCTGTTGGTACCGTTTCCCACATTTTAAAGCAGAATCTAAAGTGATATCTTAATTTCTTGTATGCGTATGAATATTTGAGGACTGAGGCTTAAGAATGTTGATTAAAAAAAGTGATTGAATATGAGGGGGACAAGAATGAGGACACCTATTTTACTATTTTTTAGCTGAAGACATCTAGCCTTTGACGTCCTAAAAAGATAATTGAGAATTTAGAGACTTTAATGAATAACTTAACATTTAACAAGTCAATTGTTTAGTTAGTAAATGACATGTAAAGGCACTTTGTTATACTATCAAGTGATTCTGGTCCCAGTGTGTAGTGTTTATTGCAATGGTAGTTACGGTATTTCACTTTTTCCAAAGAAAATCAAGTAATAGGCCTACGGCTTTGAAATGCCAGCCCTTAAAACAGCTAGTGAAGACATTAAAACAAGATTTATGAATGTAACTGCGGTTCTCTGTCAGATGTACAGTATTATCTAGGCATTAATTGGAAACATGTCCGGTGTAAACGGTCAGGGGGAAAGAGGTGGGAATCTTTGGCAATCTCACATCCCGATTCAGAATTGATTCTTGATTCAAAACCAATTTTGTGATGAAGTAAATAGAATGGGGGCACTATATTTAGGCTCCTTACTCCTGTGCACTGTGTGCCTAACCCTTCACTTGGGTCCTTAGTCCACTGAAATACAATATGAAACATAACTTGCAGTTAAGCTAAACGGTCTTGATGAATGTCACTATCTGATGAAGAGAAAAACATTGCAAAACTTAAGAAGTTCCTTACATTTTGGAAATACAACGGCAGTGCTAGACAGTTAACAAATGAAGGTGTAGTAGTCCTATAATGAGGCGTTCTCGTGCATTTAGAGCCGATGTCGGGGAGGTTGAGAGGATCAAAACATTTGTTGAAGTTTTTACTTTTGGCCAAAACAGAAAAAGAAAGAATCTTTGTTTCAGTTCAGTTAATTTCTAATTTACTCTCCTTTAAATTTGCCTTAAGAGCTTGGTCCCAAACCACTTTGGAACACCATAATTCATGCATCTCGATGTGAGTTCATCCGCAAACAATACAGAAACACACACACACACACACACACACACACACACACACACACACACACACACACACACACACACACACACACACAGCCTCAGTAGAAGAAAAGTTTTTGACATTTTTTTCAAATAGTCCCAGCTGTACGGACCACCCCCACTCTCTGCAGGTTCTGTGCATATAAAACACTGCTATTGTCATGCTGTGTTCACTCAGTGGGGGGAAAAAAGTAGCCGCCGTACCTGTCGGCATTGCAGGGTGTCTGTCATCCGCTATGGCAGACTGCCTTCTTGTTACCATAGTGACTTTCATTAGTGCTTGAATTTAAATTTAAAAAGAGGTTCCAGTATCTTTAACAACATGCAAATACAGCGTTATGATGGGAAGAGTTTTTGTCTGGTTTGATTACATAAATGAGCTAAAGGGCTTAGGTTTAGTTCATCATTTCCAGACACTAAACCTTGAATAAAAACAAAGATTCTAATTTAAATTCCACATCAGATGTCTAATCCTCACTTTTAAAATGTATAGTTGCAATTTGTTTTGACTATGGAATAAAAGATTTAATTCTGTCCCTTTATGGACCGAATATACTGTAAAGTAAATAAATAAATGCTAGAAGGAAAGCACATTAAAGAAGAGCTAATGGTGTAGTGCACATCATTACCATATATACCACAGGCTGGATATAGACTATCATTCAGAATATATGCTCCTCTATTCACCGATTATATATCCAGGCAGGCCCTTCTATTACCTTTTTTACAGTCGGTCAGTTCTATTACCAGTTTTATGGTCGGTCGGTCAGTCACCCTCTCCTATGTCCGATTCTTATGGTCTAAATACTGTTTCAGAGTCTTCTCTATTCTGCCTTCCTTGAATAACTGTCAGGAAAACCTATTGAAGAAGAGCCATGTCTTCATTAGTCTGGAATTTGTTCAAACTTTTAAGATACTACATCTAGAATTTTTTTAAAGTCATAACCACAGCATATTGCCACAAAGACAACTTCAAAAAGCAAACAACTTTATTTATTTAGCACTTTAATACACAAAAGTAATTCAAACTAGGCTGCACAAGGCATAAAATGCATTAATGGCTGGCACTGTCTGCTTTCTCCACATCAGTACTGGACTGTGACAGCAGACTCGTCACCGACAGAAGATTTTGAAGTCTAAAGTCTTTTATCCCGCAGCTGTGCAGCTGAACTGAGCCACATGTTGCACCCCAGACAGCTCGAGGACAGCAACATATTTCTTTCTCCTCTCCAGACTTGTTTGGGCAAAAAAAGGAAAACCGAGCCTGATATTTAAAACAACAACAACAATAATAATACACATACCTACATTTATCAGTACGGGGTAGTAAATGGTGAGACGTAATGGCACGCAGGTGTGCAAAAATCATAAATGCCAGCACTCCCAAAAAGTCCATACCTTAACGACAAATAGGTTTTGGGCAAACTCCATCCACTGATGATGAAGATGATGATTGAAAGCTCCAGAACTGCTACTAAATGGAGCTTGTGGTGAGATTATTTGTGTCAGTGGCCATCTCCAAGGTCAAGAATGAACTTTTAAGCCAACATGGATGTGAAGTCTTTGAAATGCTTAGGGAAAAAAATAGAAATTCGACATACATTTATCATGGTGAATCTATAATTCCATGATAACTGGCCAAAGTCCATCTGCTAATGAAGATCATGTGATATGATCAAAAGATCCAGAACAGCCACTACATGGACCTGGAGTCATGGACGTTTTCTGATGTGCTTCCTCTATGGTTAAGATTTGGTTAAGTTTAGGCAACTAAACCTACTTGGTAACATTTATGGCCTAGCCTGACATCGCCAGACCAAGTCCCAAATGCAAATGTTGACATTTCTTACCAAATTCTATAAAAATCAGCATTTCATGGGCTGAAAATGGCTTAACACGCCCTCTACTGTTTCAAATCAGCCCTGAACCTTGCAAGGCCAATACTGACAGAGTCAACCGGTTGGGACCTGTCTACGTCATGAAATTTATATTTAAAAAAAAAAAAATCAGTCAGTCAGTCAGTCTCCCCCGTGTCCCCTGACCCACACAACTAATGCATTCATATAAATACAATAAAAAGTGTTTTAAATAGCTTTGCTTTATTGTTATTTCTCCAACATGTAATTTTTATTGCAAATTGTCTAACATGTTATATTGTGCAATTAATAGAAAAATAACTATTTTCTACCAGGCGGCACCGTTTCTTAGAACAAAACAAGCAGCCGGGAACACTATACCCTGCTCTGGATCTGTCAGTGAGGAGGGTTTTTTGTGTGTCTGCATGGGCTTCAAACAAACAACACGGAAACCAGGTGCAGTAGAGACTATATTCTTCTTCAAAAGTTAGTGTGTGTGTGTGTGGCAGCCTGTCCCATGTGTTTCCCTTCAGCCCGATTCACTCCAGCACCCAGAGACCTTCAAATAAATTCAAGTCAACTTCATCTCCTTGGTGCAAAGCAACCAAAACCAATCTGTCACTCTCTCTGGTGGAAACAAATGTTCAGCATGGTGCTACTTGCCCCTCTGGTGCATCTGACACTTTTTACTGACACAGTCACTTGGTAGGATGCCGAGTATCAACACTGGACCATCGAGGCAAAGTTTGCCTTGTCTGTACTAAAATATGTTAGAAAAGAAAGAAGTTATAAAATGGAGGCAACGTGTAAAAAAAGAAAAAAGAAAGAAAATTGAACATGAAATAAAGGCAACATAGCATAAAAGAATGCAGTGAAAGGACAGTGAAGAAATATGCAGGTTTAAAGATGACATTAGGGAAGACGACAAAATGAATCAACGAATTTTGTAAAATAAAGAAGAAGCCAAGCGTGAAGTTGGAGCTCAGCCAAACCTAAATCTGGCTACACGTCTGTTTCTTCACTTGCTCTCTGAAGAGCCGAGTTCTGCTTCTTTATTTACCCCGTCTTCATTAGACGAGGCAAAAGGAGCAGGAGAACAAATAAACGTGCGTGCATCCACTTGGCTATACTCAAATTAGTATTCACATCCATTAGAGAAAGTTTGAAAAGTGAACCTCTCTCTCACCTATGGGCACCACTTCATTACTTCAAACAACATAAATCATGTTCAATCATGTTTCCAACAAACAAATACTGATAGCAGGGCTGTATATTGACAGAGCTTCAAAAGAGCAATCATAATTTTCAATGTTTAATTTAATTGTGAAATATAAATATGAGTTCTTGCATAACAGTTTCATTATTACGTACTTGACCTGCCTCCTTCCAGCAAAGGTGTTTTGAAAGGCTCTTTATAGTTCAGAGAAAACTCTTAATAACTTGTTTTGTCCTGCTCCCTGTGGGTCACTGTGACACTGGAATTAGTTTTCAAACTCTTTTCAGGTATGAAATAACACAAACCTAATAGACACAAGGCAGGGATCTCCGACTGCACATCAAGGGTCCACTACTACAGATGTCAACATCAGCAAAGTAATTCAAAAGGAGAACTGAGTTGACAAAAACCGTTACATCATTTGAGGGTGATGAGATGAAGTTTTTCAGTGCTGTTATACAACTGTCAAATTCTCATGGTTTTAGAAACTCATGCTTTTAGTGTGGTTGCATCATATTTTCTACAAAAAAAAAACAACAACTTTCAGTGGTACTTTGATAACAATATTGTCCTTTTGGTCAAGCCGGCTAACTTCAAAACTAAGTTGAGTCTATTCATCACTTTCAGATCCCTGACACCCAGACAGAATTCTCATTCGATTTTGATGCTGTTCCCTCAGGTGTTACTGCTGTTTTACGGTTGTTGTCAGGTGTCTCACTTTTGAAAAGTTGCAAAGCAAATGATACTGAACATCAATTATCGGATGCAGCTGTGGGAAAAAGCTGCTCTCCTAAAAACAATAGAAAAACATTTTCAGCGAGACTTTGTGGGAGGACATACTGTCATATCTTACTGAAACTATTCTGATGAAATATGTTGAAACAAAAGTTCGATTATTGCCACAAAAGGTTTTTATTTAATCAACAAAGTTCAAGACTTGTCCAATAAGATGCTTCACAGGTTTAACCCAACTAATCATTATTTACAGAAAATATTTACAAAAGATTGAGAGCAACATAATGTTGTGAATGGGAAAAATTATTGTGGCTCACCGGTGCGAGTGACACCCAGTTGGTAAATTCATGGACGAATTTATTTGCAAAGAGCAGCATACAAAACATTCAGGTAGCAGCTTCTCATTTTTAGCTGGTACAGTCCGGTGCTTCGCCGGTTAAAATGATAAACGTTGCTGCCAGCAGGTCACATCAGCTGTCGCTAATCAACGTTAATTCTGTGAGTATCTTGATGGCGAGGCCAAAAGGAAACTTGTCTGTTTTGTGGTTAAAGTGCTCCCTGCAAAGCGGTGTCTGTGCTCAGGTAAAGATCATTTGTCCGGGAAGAACCTCCACTCTGTAACACCGCAAGTGGACTGGAGTGTTTCTGTAGTTACAACACCACCAACAGAGCGATGCATCTTCTCTCTAGCTGATGGCTTCGAACAACGTCAATTTCAGGATTCATTCTATCCGATAAACTTTAATTCGTTTCATATCTATAATCTAAGCTTATCATCTTAATTGTTTTGAACTAGGACCACCGGGTATTTGGATCAAGTAGCTCCTGAAAAATAAGGTGTGCCAGATTTAGCAGGGTACACCTGTCTTTCAATGTGCCAGATACATATTGTATTAACATTGCATATCTTCTTCTGCAATGTATAGAAATATTTTTACTAGGTACTTTGAGTATCTGCTGAATTTAAATTTCTACAGAGTGCATCAAGTTCCATAATATTACATTTTCCAGCTGTAGTTTTGAGTGTGCACTGGGCAGCAGTGTAGTTTAGGTAACCGTCAGATCAGACTCGGCATCAACAGATACCAAATGTTAAAAGGACTCGGAATCAAGGCCATCTCTAGTGAAGTTTTGTTTTTGTTTTGTTTTTTGTTTTGTTTTTTAAATCTTTCAAAAAGCTGTTATAGGTTGTTACTTAGGGCTACCAAAAAAATAGTAACATTTTTGGTTTATATAATAAGGTAGACAGAACAGGTTGCAGCACTCACGATTGAAAAGTCTATTATTTTAGTTTTAAACCTGACACCAAAAACACTGAAAATGACCATGTGGGCGGATCACAGAGGGTGCTTGCCTCCACATAAGCAGAACATTAAAAAAAATTACTCAATTAATTACTGACAATTGACAATACATTATTTTAACTAAGTTACAAGAAATGTTTCAGCTTTTCAAATGTGAAAATGCATCTCATTTCCCTGTAAAGTTAAAGCAATTTGAAAACTTCCCTTTATCCTTTGAGAACTTGTGTTCGGCATCTGTCATTAATTGTCAACCTTTTATTGACTAAATGAGTAATGAAACAAATTATAGTCATTGACTTGTTTGAGAATAAACTGTATAAATTACATGAAAAAATCTTTCAACAGAAAGAAACAGAACGGTCAGAAGGGGGTACAGTGCATTAAACCATATTATGTAAATGCCTGTCTCCAAAAAAACGTTTTAGGAAGTGATTTATGACATGAAACTGACTTCTGCAGCCAAAGCTCCTTAGGCAGCAGAGCAAAGCTGAGTGCTGACAGAGATGGAAGACGCATGTTTGCAGAATAAGATAAAGCTGAGAGACGACAGAGGGGAAACAAAAACAAAGAAAATGTATATACTGTTGCTACACCACACAATTAGCTCGCCATTGACAATTTGACAGATGAATAAATCTACCCACACATGGCAACAAGAAATCTGTTTCATAATTCAGCAGTCCTCTACAGTATATAAACTTTCACATGCCGACTTGTTGACGGGTTCACATCCACTTTCACCACCAGTAACACCTTCAAGCCAAGCGTGGAGCTTAAACACATCGCCATCAGCCTACATGGTTTTCTAAAATCCTCGTCTTCTCTAAAACACTCACATACCAAGAAACATTAGCCGAGGAGTCAAACCTTCCTCCTTCATTGAGGACAACTCGGTTCTGTGTCTCTTCTTTTCATCTATCCACAAAGGTTTCTTTTTTTAATCCTTTTCAGTTTGTTGGTGATGCTGCTTGCAATGAGCAGATTTGATCCCGGCATGCTGCTGAGGGCTTAAGACAAAATCCATGTTCCTACGATTCATATCTATTAATGCACTCCGCTGTACTCGAGAACAGCTAAAGTGGTTCATATTTCAGTCAGCGAAAACTGCAGAACTTCAGCTGAGTTGGATTCATGGATACAGCATTAGTGTACCGTCAACCCAGCAGCAGCGTTCATTGTGGGTGCAGCCAAGGTAGCCTAGTATGTAAACCTGGGGCATCAAACCTCTCATCTGTTGTGCAATCTGCCACTTCAAAGCTGCGGCCCAGAACAGAAATTCAAGGCTTGGACCTCAGTGCTCAGGCATGGCTTTTAATGCAAAGTGAAATAAAAAGATTACTCCATAGAAAGGGAAACGTGACAGCTCAAACTGTCCTTAAAGAGCCTGGAGACATGTGAGTTGAATAAAGAGTAAAGTCTATTGACCCTAATATGAACTATCAGCCCTTCTCCTCTACTGCAGGTGGAGCTCAAATGAGGGACTCAGGGAAGCAAACTAATAGCCACAGATCAATTCTCAACTGAACGAATACGTTTCCTAAAGTGAGGTTCTCTTTTATAAAAAGTTTTATTACCAAATTACCCTAAACCTTTAAACTTTTTGTCGATCCACCACTTTGGTCTAGGCTGAAATATCTCAAAAACTAACTATTTGGTTTGACCCCATCAGGATGAATTTTTTCAAACAACTTTGGTGATCCTGACTTTTTCCATGTAGCGGCATCATCAGGTCAAAATTTTAATTTGCTCAATATACTTTGGTTTATGACCAAATATCTGCAAAACTAATGACATTCCCATCAGCCTCAGATGAGTTCTGTTTAGTGCCAACACGCTAAACTAAGGTAATAAACATGGTAAACATTAAACCTTTCTAAATTTCAGCATGTTAGCATAAGGCACAGTCATCCAAGCATGGCTGCAGACTCTTAGTCTTGTTATGGTATGGTATGCAGATATGATCTCCACATTAGTGTAATCAACAACAATTTAGATTAATTGTTTAAGTAACTTTTTAAGCAATAATTTGCTGGTTCCAGCTTCTCAAGTGTTACTGGTTTTCTTAGTCTTCTATTTAATTTTGAAACTAATTGTTCTCATTTAATTGTTCTATTAAATTTGGCACCTTGGGGCTTCCACAGGTTAGGGGTCAAGACGTGTCTCTCCTGCTTCAAATTGGATTTATTTGCATATCTCACAATTCACGGCTTGTGTTTTTGCAGTGCGCCTTAGTTCTGGTTGTGTTTTACAGTCTTTACAGTAAAACGTGGAGCAGCAGTGCGCTGCACGGCTGACCATCTGTGACCTGCCGTCTCACTACATTTCAGCGACAGTAGCTGGAAGAGATCAGGGGGGATATCACTCAACCATTAGCCTGTTCATCCAGCTCTCATCCCACCCCCTTCACTCCCGACGTCACCGAATCAAATACGGACGGATCCGGCTGTAAATCCTCCACTTGCGCTGTGAGCGGCTGGCTGAGCGCATCCTGTGCCACATGAAGCGCTTCCCAGCGACGCACATGAAACCGGACTGATACTGGACACAGCGCGGGACGGAGCTTGGCGCTTTATTTTTTCCATGTTCGTCTGTGTATTTTCTTTCTCGTTGATCTACGTATGTCTTATTCAGATGAAAGTGGACATTTTTTTACTTTTCTTTTCCTCAGAGCACACAGCCCGTCGTCAGCTTGATTTGAAATAAACCACGGTAAGCCAAGTTCATCAGCGTTATTTACTGTCAAAACGGTGCAAACTATGAAACGCCAGGTGCCACAGGTGTGACTACAGGTAGATATTTATCTGTGAAATTCATTTTTTTGAAAACTATTTTTCTTTTATTATTGAGTTCTTAAAGTTTGAATCCGACTAATTGTCGCTAAAGCTCATTAAGTGCGTGTTCTGGGCTATGAAGGGTTTCTCCATCCTGCTTTCTGTCCGGCCAGTTTCTCCGCTTTGATGCACCGTTCTCCATTTGGACACAGAAGCCTCTTTGTCCAGGAGTGGTCAGCCGTGCGTGTTTTTGCACAGTCAGCTCCTCAAGTTTGCAGTTTGTTTCCTGAGCACAATCGCGCAATTTCATGCGCTTCAAGTTCCCAACAGAGGAGAACAATCAGGAGCCAAACAGCACCGGTAACAGTTCATCTTCCATCCGCGCGTGTTAAGTAAAGCGACTGCTACGCGCGCAATGTTGGCACAAAATGTACATCCCTATATGCTGTGGGTTTTACCTTGATGCCGTTTGCTGTTGGTAAAAGTGAATCAAGAAAATTCCCCGTAGTACTGCTGAGGGGAGACCAGGGGCGTAGCTACAATACATGTTGGTCATTGGGGAGTGATGATGAACAGGAGTACAGCCAAAAAATAAAATAAAACTATATTAAATACTCTTCTTCTGGTGGCTTATAGTAAAAAAAAATGAGATGATGTTGTACATGGCATGCAATCAGCCTCTAAAGGTCTGCTGGCATCCCTTGATCATTTTCATTATGTGCCATGCAGGCTGTTGAGCTGGAACATGGGGAATATTTCAAATGGACGACAAGCACGCTCAGTGTTGCCTTTAAAAACACACAGCTTCCTTACTTACTTACTTACATACAGCATACTGTAATTAGTGGTTATTTTCGTACATGCAGAGAAGGAAACTGACTGAAATATCAAAGTTAATTACACATAAAGAAACAAAATCGATGTGGGATGAAGATTGTAGAGGGCTTGTGAATATGCAAATTCTGGGATTTCTCTGTCTTTCTTTTCTTTTTCGGTTGGCTCAGATAAGTTTGAAGTTTATTTAAAGATGAACTTGTGCTTTATTTTCCAATTCTCAAAGAAGGCAAGTGAAGGATTATTCATGTTATTAGGTGTCTTTGGCAGACTTGGATTAGGTTTCATCATCCTTGGGACGTCTGGACCGTGACTATCTTTACATGCACACTCATTTTCCACTATTATTCCAAAATATGACAATATTCCGAATTTGATACGAGTCATGTAAACAGCATCCAATGAAGACATGTGGGATATGCCGATATTATTTAGGTTTTAGCAACATTCTTTGGACATGTATACAACAAATTCAGAATTTGCGTCTCAGTTGGGGTTTTTACAGCAGTTTGCGACACTCGGCCTCTTGCCTGTTTACGGTTTACTAGCCAAACAGTTTACAAGGCTGGGATAGAGATGCATGCACAAAAGAAAAGCCCACATTTCTGGTGGGAAGGAGAAACACACCTACTTTTAAACATTATGAATGACTTTTTTGGATATGCGCAAATATCGCATGGCCGACCTTTTCAAGAAGGTGGTTGAACGAATGACAGAGGGAGGCTGAGTTTGCATGGTCGAACAAGGCTGCCACCGGTGGAAAACTTTGAAAAAATCCTATTTTGATGCAAAGAATTATAAACCTGTTAGGGCATTGATCTCTGTCAAACACAGCTGGAGAATTTTCAAAATAAGGGCAAGAACTGGAATATTTTGTGCATGTAAACGTAGTCAGTGTTAGCTGCAAGCCCTGTTGTAGCTTCTGTAACCTGCTAATATTAGTGAGACTGAAGTGGCGTGATAACATTGGGGATAATGACATAATGAGAAGCTTGCAGTTGACAGACGGAAATCCTCTGCTGTTCCCCTCTGTGAAATGTCATATCTGTGATATTTTCCAGAACAGGGTTTCTGTGGACCACTAAATGGTTTGCATTTTAAGATAGCTTGATCACCTAGAGCACAATAGTTTTGCATATTAACATATAACCCGACAAATGGTAAATCTTTCACTCACTAAGTCAAACTGACTGTTAAAAGCAAATCTTATTCCAGATCGCATCTGGATCACTGCAGTTCTTTCTGAACACATTTGTCCTCAGTGGTTATGATACCAGGAATATCTGATCTCTAACATATTGAGATTACATGGCTCTTCCCCCATTCCACCTCCAGACTAATGCTGCTTAAGCAATTGTGCTGAAGTTCCAAAGCTTTTAGCTTTAGCATGAACAAGTTAAGTGTGTCCCGAGAATGCTATTCCTCTCAGGGTGGAAAAAGCCTCTGAAACCACCTTTCAACCTTTACTGGATACTAATGATGTCCATTAAAACCCTACAATGACTGAAGTTAGCTGCATTTTCAGGGATAGGCACGTTTTACTGACTAACACAGAGACTGACATTCTGAAAGGGCAAGAACCACACCACACTAAACGACTCCTCTCTCAAACAAATTTGTAAATTAAGATTCACTAGCTGTGGGTGAAAGAGGAATTTCCATCATATTGGCAGTGGACTGTGGAAGCTAATCTTATGAATAAAAAATGGATAATAAGCGATTTCTTGTCTTTAGCAGTCAATCAATGCACAGATTAGGAGATCAACATTAGGAAGACTGTGCTCCATGGTAGGATGTAAGTTGATTAAGCCCATTATTTGTCTGCATATTAATATAGAAACAGAATTTAGTTAGACTAAAAGTAATGCAATATGAGATTTATTGCATTGCCTCATAAGACCATGCTTTGCCAATGCCCTAAACACCAAAATCACCAATCTGACACTGTATATCTCTCTAAAATTGTAAGTTAGGTAGTACATAGTAAACAGTTCCTTATATCATACAAATATAGCTCAAGCATCCATAGGCACATTTGACTTATTTAAACCCCTGGGAACATACAAATAAAGCAGCTTAAACTAGTGCAATGACAGATTAAGTATTAAATCAACACATTTTGATGCTTAATCTGGAAGATGTAATCTGAAACCATCTGTCAACCCAGGTTCAGCACCAGATCAGACATATCAGATTTAGGCCAAAAGATGAAATAGGTGAAATGAGGTTGAATCACACAATGTGTCACTCATCACAACCTAAAAATAAATCTGATCCAAGGGAATATTGTGGACCTACAACATTGTTGGGGTATGCACATCACATTTAAGGTGACATAATGTTCTGCAGCTTAACTCCAGCAAAACAGAGATTGTTGTAATTGGCCCCCAGACAACATAGCAAAACAAATCCTGCCATCTGCTGGTTCCCTGTTGGAACACGTAAAGCCTGTTGCAAAGAATCTTGACGTTTGGTTTAACAGTAACTTTTTATCTTAACTAACCATTTTATCTTATAATGACACAGAGACCATTTTACATGCCTTCATCTCCTCACATCTACAGCATTTGCAGTCAGAGCCCCATAGCTCTGGAACGAGCTGCCTGAGGAAATCAGGTCGGCAGAATCAGTGACCTCTTTTTAATCTTTTCTTAAAACATACTTTTATCGGAGAGCTTTTCCTGATTTTTACTGACTGCAGTAAAAAAAAATCCAGAAAAATCTCGTTCCAGAGCTTTGGGGCCCTCACTGCAAACACTGTCACATCTAGTTTTCAGCCGTGCTTCAACAGATAAAAGACCTCCGCCCGAGGATCTCAGGCTATGTACTGGCTTGTATGCAACTAAGAGGTCAGATATGTAGGATGGAGAGAGGCCATGGAGAGCCTTAAAAGTCGACAGTAAAATCTTAAAATGTATTCTAAAACATACTGGGAGCCAGTGCAAGGAGGCTAAAACAAGCGTAATGTGGTCACTTCTCTTGGATCTTGTTAGGTGAAGAGGCTGTTGCAATAGTCTAGATGTGAGGAGATGAAGGCATGTAAAATGGTCTCTGTGTCATTAAAAGATAAAATGGTTAAAAAGTTACTGTCAAACCAAACGCCAAGATTCTTTTATGTGTTCCAACAACTAACCAGCAGATGGCAGGATTTGTTTTGCTATGTTCTGGGGGCCAATTACAACAATTTCTGTTTTGCTGGGGTTAAGCTGCAGAACATTTTGTGACCTCCAGTTTTTGACATCACATAGGCAGTCATGTAGTGAGCAGAGCATGCCAGGATCAGTGGCTCTAACGGGCAGGTAGATCTGCGTGTCATTGGCATAACAATGGAAGGAAACATCTTTGTCTATGGATGATATGTCCTTAGGGAAGCATGTACAGAGAAAATAAAATTGGTCCCAAAACTGACCCCTGAGGGACACCATACTTGACAGGAGCAAAAGATGACTTGTGGTTATTAATGGAGACATAGAACCTCTTGTTTAACAGGTATGAAGAGAACCATTTTAAGGCTGTACCAGATATTCCTACCCAGTGACTCAGCCTGTCTAACAGTAGTTAACAGACATTAACAGACAGTGTATAATGTCTAGGTCTATCTGCACGTTAACGTTCATATATGCAGCATCCTGCTTAAAGACCACCAGGACACATTTAAGTTTCCATAAATAAGTAACTAATTATAAATAATATCTAATTAAAACTGCAGAGTTGAGTGTACATTATGAGTCCTTGGTGGAGAGGTGGGACAGCTTAAAGTACCTCGGTGTCCCCAGTTCCCTTAATTAGCCGCCCATGCCCTCTCTATTTGCCCATTCATGTTTTATTCACGCTTATTTTTTATTCAACACCTGAGCAGTAAGCCCACTTAACCAACTGTGAGGTTTGTCACGGTCAGTGACATCGAGCCAAACTCCAGAAAATGGCTCGTACTTGGAGGCATTTCTATGAGCATCAGTCATAAAGGAGGGATGTTAAATGGTCAGAAAAGGTAACAGAAATATTTTAAAAGACACAAACATCAGCAAAGCCCAGAAGGTCGGTGTGACAGGTAATGAATACTTTTTCTACCATGAATTTTTCGACATAAGTGTGAGTCTGTAATGGAAGTTGTCAGATTTTTCTATGCATGGATGTACACCTAAACCTTCCAGTGTTAAACAGAAACCCAATTAAAACAAACTTTGACAAAAGAATCTACTTTGTGGAATTATGTAAAAGATCTGTCTTCAGTCACTTAATGGGTTCAGATCCATAGCATGGAATATGAATAGTTGTAAAAGGAAAAGGCTACTGAAAATAGTCTACTATGAGTAGGAGGATCAATAGTTAGACTTAGGGCTGCAACAAATTAATGTATAAATTTTTTGATGAATCAATTCAACACTTAAAAGACTTAAAAGATTATTCGGTTATCAAAATTACATTTTCTATGCATCAATCATTAATTAAATGTTTCGGAACTTGTCCGATTATTGCAGTCTATGTCCATGTTTCAACTAAAGCTGAAACAATTAATCCATGTATCTGCAACTATTTTGATAATCATTTCAGTAATTTTTCCCCCAAAATGCCAAACATTCCTAGCTACTCAGTTGTAAGGATTTGCTGCTTTTTCGTCTCATGTGATCATAAACTGAATATCTTTGGACAAAATAAGCAACTTGAAGTCATCACCTTAGGCTTTGGGAAATTCTGACAGGCAATTTGTATTTTCAGACATTCTGTAGACCAAATGATTAATCGATGAATCCAAAAATATAAGGGACAGATTAATCAATAATTGTTAATAATAATCAGCCCAAGTTTCAACCATTTTAAGTTTCAACAGTAATCGTCAGGTTTTGGTAGCAAACCATCAGAATCAAAGACTTCTGTCTAAACTCACTATTTTGTATTGACATTCAACAATCAAGCAGTAAGAAATCAATCACAAAAAGATGCAGAGACTGATTTCTCTATAGATAAACCAAAATGCACCACAGCCCTCTTCTTGTTTGAGGATCTGTCATTGCCCTCGGCATTGTTCTCTCTCTACTTCCAGTTTTCTTTCAAGGGAAAAAACAACCTCTCTGTGCCATTATTATAGCTCTCTCTATACCTGTTCATATGCAGCAAACAAGTAAGTTGAAAGACATTTTGGGAAATTTACTAACCACTAACTTAAGTAGCAGCTGAGGGTAAGGAGGCACACCAATAGCACTTCATCAGGAAATACAGTAACCTCTGAAATGCACTGAACAGCCCGTATTGATGTTAGAGCAGAAAGCGCAATGCTTCATCTCAATCATTTGTCTTCTCTGAACATCATCATTATAGTATAAAGGTTTAACCCTTTTTCATGTATTTCTTTACTGAAGTCAGTTCACTGTAATGTCACTTTTTATACACTTTCCAGCCTCAGTTCTGTTACGTCTCCCTCTCATGTAAGGCAGCCACTGTAGTCGAGTATGTAGACTGATCGGCTTGAAAGGCCCTACGGTATGTGTTCTACTGAATGGCTTGATTAACACATTAATTAAGAAGAACGTGTAATATTGTCAGGGATCTTGATGGGTGCTTTGGTATGATCATTTAACTTTTGGCATTAACTTTTAATGTTCTGAAACATACGATGCTTTTACAGAGAAGAAATGTTGTGTCCAATTTCCATATAAGTGCTGGTGAACTCCAATATGCACACTGTACATATGAATGGAAATGATGGGACTACATTATACTGTAACTAAAAATTACTTCCAGTTCTAACTTGAAGCTGCACTACTCAATATTTTTATATTTGCAATGGGTCAAATGACAACTTGTAATGTGAAAGGGGTCGCCCAAAGTGACGAAGCCACAAAGTTCTCATCAGCGACGTTTCCAGTTGCAGCGGCCAGCTGCGATGAACCCACGAAATCCGAAATGCTCCGATAAACCCACTGTACACTACCTGCCCAGCATCAAACTGCAAACTGACAAAGTTACTACCTAGTGAATATAGTGTAGAATTCAGAAGCTAACAGACAACTGTTCGCCAAATCAACCTTATAAAGTGATAATATGTCAGCGTTTACAGCTAGTTAATGCAGGTTTAAGCTTCAATATACATTTCTTTCCACTTCCATATGTTTAGAATTTTTTTCCATGTAATTAATTTAACCTGGCCACACATAGAACACATACCAACCATTTCGTCAATGGCGTCCAGTTTCCATTATTTGATTAAACAATATCTTGGTGATGAAGAAGTGTTCAAAGGTACTCCAAAACTAAAATCTCTTTACACATAATCTGAACATGGCCAAATTTGACTTTTCATAGTAAAGTCTGCAGCCAGAATGCAACAATGTTCTTCATTAAAAGTTTTTTTTAAAGCATGAATGCAGAAAAAGTGCATTGTTGTTCTATGATGACAATTGAGTTTTGTTTTTCAGCTGAAGAAATCATATTCTTCCTTCTTTTAACCATTATGTAGAAAAAGTAATGGGCTTCAAGTTTTAGAATATAAAAACCAAGCATTTGTAAAACTCCCACGCCCATATCAAAGCCTTCAATACTTTCCCATTCTTTGAAACTGCACAAGACAGTAAGCTGATTCACCATGAAGTCATCTGCTTGTCTTTCATTTTTCAGGTTTAAAATGAACGAAGGACTTGAGAACAACTTGACTCAACTCTATGACAACTGGACATTTTACAACTCCTCTGTGGAGTCCATCATACCCAGGAACAACATCACCTATGTTGGATTTTACCTGCATCAGCCGTCCGCAGCAGCCATCTTCATCGTGTCCTACCTGCTGATTTTCCTCGTGTGCATGGTGGGAAATGGAGTGGTGTGTTTCATTGTGCTGAGGAGCAAAAACATGCGGACTGTTACCAACTTGTTCATCCTCAACCTTGCTGTGAGTGACCTCCTGGTTGGGATTTTTTGCATGCCCACAACTCTTCTTGACAACATAATTACAGGTGAGCAGGACAGTAATTAGAAGCTTTCTTTGTGTTGTTGCCAACTAGAAATGTTGTGTGGTCGTTGAGGTAGTGCTATCAGTCAATGGGTCGTTTCAACACTTTGCTAAGTCCTTTGGTGATACCCTGACTTTTTATCTTGCACCATTAACAGGTCAAATTTTCCACTTGTCCAACACTTCAGTTCATGACAGGATATCTCATAAACTAATTACCTAATTGCTGTCAGCCTCAATTCCAGTTTAATGCTGAGAAGGTATGCTAACATGCTATACAATCTTATCTACAAACATTTGTAATTAGCAGATAGTCTGTGCCAAACATCAGCAACTAATGAGGGTCTGGAGCAGAAACCTCCCACAATTCTCTGGAGATGCAAACTGGGGATTAATCACCGCGAATATCAATCTGAGCATTACTCTATGCATGTAAACACTAACATTCCTATTTGGAATATCCTAACATTAGTATGTTAGCATTGAGCTTGAACGATGTCCAGCTTTGACTAATGAAACTTGGGCCAAGTTTGACAAATTAGAGCCAAGACGAGCTGATGATGAGCTGAGCCTGAGGTAGCCTAAACTGGCCACTGTGCAGAGAATAAACCATTTTAATGTTACTCTCTTTACCATCTTTACATTTTTTGCCCTACTAGATGTAAAGATCTATGTGGCAAAGTTGTCACTTTTGTTTTCTGGTGCGCAATGAAGCATTACGGCTTCACAGGGCTGCTAGCCTTGTTAAATGTTTCATTAACCTTGATCCCTAATCATTGATATTATTTACTTCACTGCAGGGCTGCCTTTATTTTTCCAGTTTAGACTCGCATTAAAGGTGGGGTCAGCGATTCTAATCCAATACACCTTTTGTCAAAGCGAATATCTCCTCACGGTCAGCTAGCTGTCCGTTGTGTAACAAAAAGTGGCTCGGACTGAGCCACACAACACTATTCCAGCCAGACTGGAAATGGATTTATGCTCGTGCACAGGACTGCTGTCGACTACTCTCCCTCTTCCACGTCCCCACCCACGAAGAACGGAGCTACACAATGATAGTATAACATCAGAGTATATACAATCTTTCTCGAGAATCACTGACCCCACCTTTAATATGGACTACAAAGGTGTACGTCGAGGCCATGAACTGTGTCACGATCATGGAATGACCGACTGTTTTCTTAACAGCCTGTGGTGATTGAAAGTAAAGAAGGCTCAGAGGAGCTGACATTGTGATATATCATGGAGGCGACAGTCTTCGCTGCATGCATGAATAAGACCAGGGCTTTTTACACATTGTGCTGATTGGACTTGACAGTTAGCTCCCAATGACACAAATCTAACATGAGTGATTCTTAACGCAAGTGAAAGTAGCTGAGAAAAAAAAAAAACAATTACACCCTAATTATTCACCTATTGCTTCTCCACAAGAGCAGCAAAAACAGCATAGTCATTATTGTCTGAATCAGAAACATGTCAGACCCTGACATGGAGTTTGGGGAAATCCAGCTGACAGAGTGCTTTGTATGATTAAATCCCTGCTGCAATGACATAACTGAAATATGATGGACAGTCTGCAGCGACCAGAAGTAAACAAGAATGAAAGATTATAAGTGTTGAAGTAGATTATTGCATTTACAATTATGCTAGGTTTTATGAAAATCTCTTTGGCAGAGAACATCCATCCTCAGTCATTCAAGAAGACACCAGTGAACAACATCTGCTGCACTGTGTGGTGTGGACAGTTAATGAACTCACAGTATGGTTCAGAAATGTAAAAATAAAAATGTCTTGAAACCTACAGTACAGTTCCATCAAGTTTGTTCATATCCGGCTTGTTCCTCAACAGACTAGTGAAATCTCCACCTACTGAGCACAAAATAAAATTTTCTTTCTTAATTTGTTGTTGACTTTACAATGTGGCTTTTGAGAGACCTTCAAAGAGATGCACAATTCTGTCACACTTTGAGATTACTTATCAACTAAATAATGTATGAACCTGCAGCTCTGCCTTCTTCGCTACTCTACACTTTTTCTGTTGCATAATATGTTAGTGAGCTACCGTTAA
This sequence comes from Maccullochella peelii, assembly GCA_002120245.1. Lineage (NCBI taxonomy): Eukaryota > Metazoa > Chordata > Actinopteri > Centrarchiformes > Percichthyidae > Maccullochella > Maccullochella peelii. The sequence continues at coordinate 50,470 of LKNJ01000331.1, read as the reverse complement.
AAAAAAAAATAGAAAGAAATTAAATGCAGTGAAAGTGCACTGAAAGAAAACATCAATCACGCATGAGATGGAAAAATAAGCACTTGTACTATAACACAGAACATGCTTGTAGTTGCTTGTTTAAGAAGAATGCACTTCCAGTTTTGATGACATCTAGCTCATGTTCACATCAAGGTTGATGCACTCATTGTATATCACTTTGGACATAAGCGTCTACAAAATGAATGTGATGTAATGTAATGTAATGCACAGCATGACAAGAATTGCACATATCAAACCAGAAACATGAACATTTTAAAGTCCCTCTCCACTCAAATGTCTGTTTAATTGTTACTGATTTTGGATGTTTGCCCTTCACTGTGCAGAATGATGTCTGTGCAGAGTTTGACACTAGAAGGTTGTTCACATTCATCTGCTGAAGGGAATTGTTGGGTCTCTGTAAACATAAAGAGTCGGTCTGGACCTGCTCTATATGAAAAAGTGCCCTGAGATAACTTTGTTATGATATGGCACTGTATAAATAAAACTGAACTGAAGGGGGAAAGTTTGTCTGCACTCACCTTAAATCTCAGTTTAAGTTTTGACACCTCCAGCACACACAGAGACATCTTGTGCCCAGTAGTTCAACTTTTGAAACAAAAATATTTGCATAATCATAGATTTTTCAATGAGTGAGAAGTAGATTTTAAGAATTTTTACTTTTTGTGGTAAAACCACTTCATTATTCAAAGAAGAGTATTTCTATGTTAAAACGTGTCTCGAGGACATCTTTAATGGAACATTAAGAGCTTCAACTAATTGCTATTTACTGTAGTCTATTGTGCGGTATTTTGTTCACCCGAGTATGTCATGTGGCATATCCTAGTGGAGAGGCAAAGATTACAGGAGGGGGAGAGAGAACACCATCAGTCATTCCAGTTGACTGGCATTCAACGGACAGTTGTAAGTACTCAGTACAAACTGAGCAACGAGGAAGGAGGACATTCCTCAGGGCCAAGGATCATAGACAAAAGAAAACAACAGCACTCTTTGGCTGGCAAGGGAGATCTGCTGGAAGCAGAACAGTCAGAGTAGCACTCCTCATATCTGCCTGGAAAAAAAGGGTCAAGTCGAGTCAGGCTGGAGTTTGCAAAAAGGGCCTCAGAGCGCAGAAGGTGAAAGGATAAAAATTGAACTTACTCAGCTGTAACGCAAAGCACTGTTTCAATCAGAAACTGAGCAGAGTTCATCACCAGTCTACCAGCATCTCTACCAGGAAGCTTTGTGATGACAGCCTCATGCTGTGAAGTGCTTTTCAGCAGCAGGGAGTGGGACACTCAAGACAGCCAATGACATGTGGCTGGGCAATATATCACAATCTTAGGACAGTGATGTTGTAAATCAGTCAGAGGGACAAGTTGCTTCAAAATAGATTTTCTACTCCAGTGCCTTCAAAAAAGTGATCTCATAGAACATTTAAATCTCCTCTGCATATGTTTATCAGTGTGCGACATGTGTGTCCCTCCGCATTTGTGTGTGTTTGTGGTTTATGTTGTAGAGGAAAAAGCCCAAGATGAGACAGCAGGTTCGCAGAGCATTATGTGCAACTCACTTTGTCTGACTGAGTGCTCTGTCAACACTGGACAACTAGCGATCTGCCATTGCTTCTCAAAGAAAGCTTTCATCTAATGGACCATTACGATGTTTACAGCGCATTATGCTTTAATTGATGATGATGGGGGTTTTCTCATCAGCATCAATGCTTATTGGCGCCTTGAAATTTGTGAACCACATGAAACAAGCATCACAAGGAGGACATGAAAGTGACAATGTGACCCAAAAGTGGTCTCCAAATCTACTCAACATCGGCCAATTTGCTTTTTAACAAGATACTGTGGGTAATGGGACTGCATATCACATTGCATAATTTCTGCTTCTTAATAAATAACCCATTAGTTGTATTAGGTTAGTGGAGGTTTCAGTTTGGAGAAAGGATTAAGACGCTGTTTGCATTCCGTGAAACGTGAAAAGTTTAAAACAACAATAAAAGAAAAGACTATAGGGAGCTGACATTTCAGTTTCACCATCCAATTATCTAGTACATGCATCATCTCCCTTAATAGAACAAAGATCAGGATTGTTTGTTACAATCCCACCTCTATGAGGGCTCTGACAAGCAGACTGAGCTGCACTCCTGCTGTGTTGGTCACAGAGGTAGTTTTAAGAGTTGAACTTGATGCCATCATCATATTATTTACATAATTTATGAACAAGAACTGTGAAAAATCATGCTGAAGAAATGGCAACACACACTTTAAATTAGACCAATCCGATCTCTCCGTCTTCATGCCTCTTGGTCACCTGTAATCTGATAGGACATGCTTTCCAAGGTCAACATTGACCAGGGTTAAAGTTCAAATAATTTGAAATTCACTGCAGAGCAGGGAGGTGTATAATCAGGGCAGTGGAAACAAGCAAAGTAGTGCGGCAACAAGCTTCAGCATCATAACTCTCTATTGGAAAACAAGAGCTCAAGCTGACACAAATCAATTCTTCCACTGATCATGTGTAAACAACCCAAGATTGATTATCAAATTAAAGGTATTTCTAGATAAATGTTTGTCTTCTCAAGGGGCTAAAACGTTTAGGGACAAATTTATGCACAAAGTGCATAAAGTGGTGTTTTACCGCCACTCAACTGTATGAAAGTTGGATAATTTTACCGTTTATGAAACTTCTTGATCAAAGAAAAAAAATGCAAAAAAGAACTACTTCCATCCCTATCATCTCTCATCCTGTTAGCATCTGTTGCCCACCAAATCCTTCCTTTAAAAAAAGGGGTACTCCAGCAATTTAGCATTGCACTTTTATAACATTGTAGGACTCACAAGAGACGGATTAAAAAAAGAATAATGAAAATCAAAGCAGCAGAGGCCGAGATATTCAGATTTTTAGTCCCCAGTATGGGTCAAGCTCCGAAAGTGCCAAATCATACAATTCCCATAATGCAATTCTCTAGCGTCTTTCATTAAGCCCAGTTCAGACCAAATATTCGCGATCGAGATGAAACCGTTTTAGAACATTGCAGGGAAAAGATTCAGCGGTGTGAACTGGCCCGTCTCAGCTCGACTCAAGCCGGCTGATGGTGCCGCCTGCGACTCAGCTTGTCAAGTCAAATTTTAGAACGTAAGGCAGGTCACCTATTTCAACAGCCAATCAGCTCGTAGCAAAGTCAGCTGGTCGTCTCGTCCCTCTCGTTTCTTTTTTTTATGTTTTCGCCGTTTATCAACACTAGAAATGCATCTGTAGCAAGTAACTCACGATCACTATCCTCATTCATATTTTAAGACGCTACAAAAGCCCGAAAAGCCGGCAGATAGAACGGAAGTACAAAGAGTTGTTGCTATGGATACGATCACTGTCTCATCTAGTCGCATTGGTGTAAATTGGCAGGTTTCAGAACGTGGCAGACCGGCGCATTGCAAGTAGTTGCAAGTTTCAACTCGTCTCGTCGCAAATCTTTGGTCTGAACTGGGCTTTAGACCCCCCTGCTGCCTTCTAAATGCCCACTACTTTCAAACCCCACACCTCCAGTTCAAGCCCAAGCAAAGATAACCCTAATGATATTATCAGTGTTATTTTATTTTTTTTTAAACTTTGATCCCTTCAGAGTCACAGAAGACATTATACTGTATATAATTAACTAAACATAATTAACTGTTAAACTGAGTGTTTATGTCTAAAATTGCTGGAACGCCCCTTTAATTTTCCCTGCATTTCTGTCCTTTCAAATGTGCTGCAACAACCAACATCTTAAGTCTCTGATTTAGTTTCTATCTCACTCATATAACTAATAAACGCTGCTTTGAACTTGAGAAAGCTTTATATCCCCAGTCAACTTTTATTATAAAACTGCATGACAATTAAGCACAAGTACGTGTTACAGAAGCCAGGGGTTATTACTGATTACAGTCTACAGTCTGTGATTTTTAGTCAGCCACAATAAGACACCTACACGGTCAGCACCTCTGCTACTAGTCACCAGCAGCCCTGATTAAGTACCCCTAAGAAAGGGATTGTTCCACCTCAAGACACTTAGAGATGATATTATGGTAAATCTCTTCAGTTTCCCCCTGTGCCCTGATGTGTTTGTGGGTGTGAATCTGTTTGAAGCAGTCTGAATTCATACATAAACTGATGTTCTGTCTTAACTTGTCATCTTAGCAGTAAATCAGCTAAATGCATCTTTCCTGTCAATAGGATGGCCTTTTGGAAGCCTGGTGTGCAAAATGAGCGGCATGGTTCAAGGGATCTCTGTGTCAGCATCCGTCTTCACTCTGGTTGCCATTGCTGTTGACAGGTACAGTGGCTACATATAATATAACAGTACATTTACTTTTCACACTTGAATTACACCTCAAAAAAATTGGTTAATGTGCAAAAGAAAACTGATTAAACCAGAAACCACTCAGAGAGCACAAACCTCCAGAAAAGATGCACAATCCTATTAATTTGTGTGATAAAATATCCTAACCTCAAGGTTCACTTACTGCCTTCTTCTGCTAGTGGAAGATATGGTCAAAAGCTCCAGAAAAACCTAGAAAGTGATTTGGCTGAACGTGTAAACTCCACACAGAAAGGTCCCAGCCGTGAGGCAGTATTTAGAAAAGAAAAAAAAAAACGGTCCTAGTAAGTGAACCTTGAGTTTAGAATATTTTCCCCAAGGTCATGAGTGAACCTCCCTGCTCAAATCAATACAATTTATGTTTGGGAATTTGTAATCTATATCTTACTCTGGATCTCCACCAAAGTACAGATATTTTGTAATTCAAGTAACTTAAATAGTTCATGAGAAAATAGCAAAAATGTCCAATCTCACAATGTTAATAAATCTTGAAAAACAGATCTGCACCAAAATCAAGTCACTTGTTCTTTTTGCCTTATTTTATCATCGCCCTATCCTCAGACACGTCACTCTGTCACAATTTGAAATCACTGGAGGGTGTCTGCGCCACTGGAAAGGACAGATTGAGTTTGAAATGCTCCGACACCCAAAAGACAAAGTCACCTTACATATCGAGCAATCACATGATTAGAATTAGATTTGAATGGGTTAGGAGATAAAGGGCTCTCTTGTCTGCCCTTTTGGCCCTCTTGGTATTCATGCACAGATGAGACTGACTGCAGTCAACTATTATATCTATCCTAAAGTGACCTTGCTATCACCATTATTCTAAATACTATGGGATGACAGAGGTTTGACATCTCATAGTGGCCAACAAAATCTCACTTTTTTTGTATTTTTTTTAACGTCAACCAACTACAGTCATTCAGAAACTGATGATCATTTGGGTCGTCATAGAGAAATGTGGCTGTAGTTTTTTATTGTTACAGATTAAACTGCCAAAAAGTATATAAAATAGTTAAAAATCATCTTAACTAATCCCAGCTACAATATTAAAAGGCTTGTTATGCATTCATGCATCAGTAATAATAACTCGGTAATATATAATATACCTCTGAGTGGGGCATAATTTCTTGTAATACCTTTAAAGCTGGAGGGCGGAACTTTTGTCTCCCCCTTCGGGCAGTGAGAGTAATTACACAAACACTGTCAACGCGTGCTCATGACGTATGCCTACAGGGGAGCTCGATCGTAGCTCGTTATTTAGGTAGAGTAAATGTTACATAGCCTACTCCAAATATTTTACAAAGACCAACCTGTGCAAGAGCAGTAAGGCCACATCCTGTCTGCCTTCAGTCCCTGCTGTTTCAGCCTCTCCAACCAGGAAAAGCGACACCGATGGTTATCCGTGTTTGTCCTCGCAGTCTGTCGCTTTCTTTTTTTGACTGTAATCCTTCCTCTGAACGCTGAGTTTCTTTATCTGGAGCATCAGAAACTTTTCTTTGACGATTCTTAGGTTTTTCCTCCATACACTTAGCTGCTGTAGCTACTCCGTCGCTACGTTTTGCTCCCCTCAGCTCTGGCAAACCAGAGTCATGTGGAGAGAACTATCTGAAGTCTACGAGAATCTCGTAACGATCAAGCATTTTGAACTTTTGACGCGACTCTCTCTCTCTACATGGCTGTGGGGCAAACCAACCGTTGCTGGTTGACATAAAACGCATGACTACTGGTGCGCGCCAGCGCGAGAATGTTGCCACAGACACCAGATTTAAAAACGCCGGTATACTGCGAAATACTTACTGAATACTTATGTACCTTTACTTAAGTATGATTTTGAATACAGGACTTTCATATGTAATGGTGTGTATTTTGTCGCTACTTTTACTTTAGTAAAGGGCCTGAATACTTCCTCCACCACTGCCATGTCCTTCTGAATCGGTTTGCACTGACAGAATAACTTCATTGTCTAAAAGACGCTTCTTGTGGGTCGGCAGAGTTGGGAGGTTAATAAATTCACTCCCACAAAATGTTGTGACTGTTTTTTGATGGATATTACATTTAAAGTACATGTTCTTTACTGTCACTCAATTTCTTGTGGAAAAGATATTTTTAAAAGCAGGTTAACTGTCTACATGCATCTTCCTTATCCAGTCTCTTTTATAATCCTTTTGCAGATTCAGATGCATTGTCTACCCATTCAAGCAAAAGCTGACCATATCCACAGCCACCTTGATAATAGTCATTATTTGGGTTCTGGCCATATCCATCATGTGTCCCTCTGGGGTGATGCTACAAGTGACCAAGGAGCAAACAATTCGGGTGTTACTTGGCTATGACAACAAAACGAGCCCGTTTTATTGGTGTAGAGAGAACTGGCCGAACCAGGAGATGAGGAAGATTTACACCACTGTCCTGTTTGCAAATATCTACCTTGCTCCTCTTTCCCTCATCGTGATCATGTACGCCCGGATTGGCATTACGCTTTTCAAAACAGAAGTTCCAACGGGAGGAAAGCCAGGCCACGACAACCGCCACACTGTGTCAAAGAAAAAACAAAGGGTGATTAAAATGCTTCTAATAGTTGCTTTGCTTTTCATCCTTTCCTGGCTGCCTCTGTGGACCCTCATGATGTTGAGCGACTATGCCAGCCTGACTGAGCAGCAGTACAGAATCATCAATATTTACATTTACCCCTTTGCCCACTGGCTAGCCTTTTTCAACAGCAGCGTTAACCCCATTATCTACGGCTTCTTCAATGAGAATTTTCGTAGAGGATTTCAAGCTGTGTTCAAGTTCAGCCTATGCACGGCAGATGGACAGCGGAGGAAAACCTACTCGCACAGGCTGCAGGGAAACTCTGTGCTCCCAGCTAATAATGCGCAAACCTCCCTGGAGCCTATTTCTCTCAACAGCCTAGATAAGACCACTTCCAGGAGACTCAACCATGTCACTGAACAAGACTTGGTCATGGAGGACCTGGAGAAGGCATCTTGCAGCAGTGGGGGTGTGACAGCAGTGTCTATTTGAGGAGACACAGAGACATTCTTCTAGGTGATAAGCAAAGGTGTTCACGTTTCAAGAAAATTTCCCTCATCATTCAAACCTAAGTCCTCCACTGAGCGCAAGTAAACTGCAAGGCTCATCTGAATAGGCTTTAGAAGCTAACATTTATGTGTAATTGTCTGAGGCAATTTCAAGACTGTCAAAAAATGACATGTAAATCAGTAATTTATCCTCTTGACTGTCCTGCACCACTTCAAAACAATTAATACAGCAAGCTACCTCTCAGTGTTTGCTCCTAAAACAAATACATGTATTAAAAGAACATTTAAATTACCAGTTTGAAAAGAGAATAATGATTTTGCTTGTTAATATTTACTTATCACCTTTAAGGCACACAATGTATATTGCACATATTGTGCTATGTTAAAAATGGAAGCAGGTTGTGCTGTTGGAACTAGTTAGTTATCAACAAAGGGAGAGCAAATCTTGTTGTCCAATGCGTAATTAATCAATTAGAATCAGTTGACATTACATTGATAACAGGTTGCTGTCCTGCTCCATGACATACCTTATAAAACTCATATGTATAAATGTATAAAGATGTATCAAACATGTACTGTGATGTTTGCAGAGCAGATTTAAAAAGTAAATATAATATAAATATAATTTTTAATTTGTCCTTGTAGATTGGCACATTAGATGACCTTCTACTCTGCATTTGTCTTCAGTATTGTTCACTGCTACCCAGAAGTACTTTTAAAACTTGAATAGGAAAACCTTTGTGGCCGGTAAAATTAAGTCTTATAGAATTTATAAAGCAAAATGCTGTAAAAATGTTGAACCAAGACTTAAAAGTCAAAGGGTACGAGCATCAAATAAAAGCCTTGATGTAACAATCTTTCAGGTACCTGTGATCATGATCATACAGCAAATGGCTTTTATACCCACAAGTGTACTTTTATTTTAGAGCGCAAAACTCTACAGAGGAATGCTGAATCGATCAAGGATTTTACTTTGTTAGATCATCGTCACAGCAGCTTGTCCAACAGACTACAGAGAATGAGCCCACCTTTCTCTAACTAACAAAAGGTACTGAAATCAGTACTGGAATTCCATTCCAAGACCAACCTTTTAAAACATTTTGAAGATAATTAGAATGAACCCGTGGCAATGTAACTCCGTCTTACTGTGAGTGAGTCTGAGGCTTGCAAAATAAATTATTGTACAGCTTTTAAGGCTACTTAAATTGCTACACTGCATCAAATATGTATAGCTTACTTTTAAGAGCTACTTGACCATTTATCTCAAACTTTGACCAGCTAAACTTGTTTTAAAAATATGAAGAAATGTATCAGTCGGCCAGACACTATCCTTTCATTGCCTATAAAGTTACTCAGTAGGTTTTATCTTTTTAGTCTTACTGAAAAGTTGAAACATGTCCCTGTGGTTTTCTGTCAGTATTATAGGATGAAGCGATATATAGTTCCGTACTGGCTAGCAAATTTGCACCGCATTCACCAACTACAGCACATGAGGCTTTGACAGCATGCCAATGACTAAGACTCAAACTAATTGAGTGAATTATACCTTGGTATAATTACTGTAATGTTGGAGACCACTGGTAGCATACCATGCCAGTGGCTGCTGTATCTGACAAAGACAACGTCTTTGGTCAAAAGTTCTTTCTTTCAATTAACTGAATGGGAAATTTTGTGAATTTAAATGGACAAGTTGTTTTGCAACAGAAGAAAAACACCCTTCTACTGTTTTGTCCCATAAAGCAATCTGAGCCTCATTATCAGACTGAATTTTGTTTCCACTTCACCATTTAGTCTGGCCTCGAGTCGATGTTAGCAGTTTTCTGTTTGAGGAAGGAATATTTTGTTTTGCCCGAGTCAATCAGCAAAGAGCGATCTGTCCCACCATCATAATTTTCAGTCAAGACAGAAGCTGGGGAAGCGGTTGCTAGGAGCAGTTATCTTACCATCTGTAATGTCTATTGAAGAAATATGTTGATTTAAGAGTTATTTCTGTGACGGTTAAAAAACGTCACCTTAGTCATTAAAATTATAGTTTTATTTAATGAATATTAAGCAGGAAACCAGACAAAGTTTGCACACAAATGGAAAGGGTCAATTCTGCAGGTGAAACACATATTAGCACAGTTTTATTAGTTATTTATGGGGCTTGAAAAACATTTTTGCGTGTAGGAGAGAAGAAAGCTATGAGCCATGTAGTTACAAATTACATTTTTATCCAGGCCTTTTTATTCTGAAATCTGCTCTGTAAACATGTGCATAAAAAGGTGTATGGATGCTGAATTTAATATTATTTATTCATGAATATCTCATGGGCCTGTTATGAATGTGACATGTAAATCTCAGATAAAGTGTTTTGCTGTTATTTTATTTGTATCTCTCTATGAACAGTCTTGTGCAGTTACCCGGTACAGTAAATGGGAAAACAGAGGGCCTGCTTGGGCCCAAAACATGTATCGTTTGCTGTAAGTATATGTTACTGAGTCTAAAACTTAGATTACAAGTGATAATGTGAATCTGTCTGTGTGAAAAATTCTTGCAGGGTAGTTGCTTCAAAGGTGTTTTACATACTTTATATCTCTACTGTTGGTGGCGTCCGTTACATTTTTGAAAGGGGCCAATTTGAAAAATTTGTATAGCAAAGATGTAAAAACCGTAAAAACGAACAAAAAAGAAAAAGAATAACCAGCAACAACATCTGCTAATTTCTCAATCTACACATTTCTAAAATAAGAGTCAATGTTACAAAAAGCTATAAGTGACATGGTACATTTTCTGGCAGCCATATTGGTCCTTAGCTCTTTTACCTGTACAATGACAGCATGCTAGTGACCCTGTCCTGTTCATAAGAACCTTTAAACCCTTTTCTGATAAATGTTTTCTGGGGAAAAGCATTTGCTGCATTGTAAGGGATATGTCTTATGTTTGTTAGAGCAACAACAGCAGCTTGTTGATGCTTTACATGTTGTGCTCAAAAACACCTTGTATTAGCAGACTAAAAAAAGAGCAGCACTTAAACATACATTTAAATTAACGTACAGTAAATTCAAGGAAACAAAACAATTGTTCAGCGTAAGGCTGTATTTAAGCCTACCTAAGATGCTTCAAATCAATTTTCTCTATCCCAAACGTTACGCCAAATGTACACAGCATCTGAACCTTTACACAACAGTGCATCTGTGAGTGTTATGTACGCTACAAAGCACTGTGGGCCATAACTCATCGTTGGAGTTTGATTTGATTGAATCTGAATCAGTATCAAATCTGAATTCTTTTTTAATCCATTGAATGTAGTTTGGTTTAGCTTTCTGAAATTTTAGCTTGTGAAATCAGGGTATTTTACCAATTCAAAACCTGGATCCAAAGTGGGACTCATTTACAAGCCTAAATTAGGAATAAGCCACAGCATAATAACATCAAAATGTAATGTCACTTTGTTGCCCTTTTAGCCTCAAAGCTATGGCTGGGTTGTGTTTCAAAAATGTTCAATATCAATGCCAATACAATACTTGAGTTTTGGTATCAATTCCAAAATATTACCTTTTACAATACCATAGTGGGGGAAATGTAACCATGTTTTGTCATTTAACAACAACAGATGCCAAACTGCTTAATGCTTAATGTCTTTAAAAAAAAATTTGGCTACACAAATATAGTCTTAAGTTTCCTGACTTAGGTAAACAAGCATAGGATCATACCAACCATTTGAGGCCAACTTTCAATACTCAACTCTTTTTGATACTTAATGCTAAGGACATGTCAATCTGTACTCATATAGTATTGAGGTTCAATACCCAGCTCTGCTCATAGCTTCAGCTTCTAATTCAGCATTTCCTACTACAGTAAAACCAAAAATAGAGTTCTAAAGTGTAAAAAAAACACTTTTGTCGCAATTTTCATTTTTTTTCCCCCCTAACAACTGTTATGTTTTCCTGGGTTTTGAGCAGCCATTTGCATCAATTTATTCCTGCAAAAGAAGTCAGGGGTATCTACAATAATTTAAAACTCTACAAGACTCATGATAGTATCTGAAGCATTGCTTGTGAGACATTCGGCACATACAAGATGTTAAGTGTGAAACAGTATTGAATGTAATATTTGTACTTTTTGGTGCCTGTGGTGAAAAAAAAAAAAAAACAAGTATGGGTTAAATACTGTGAACTTTTTTGGGATCTAGGGTCTCTTGTTACCTTTGTATAGTCTGCATGTGAATATATTGTAGCATGTGTGTTTTTGTGTCTGCACCTACATGTTGTTAAATAACAATTTTTAAAGATTTTTTTGTTGGGACACAAATGCTGATCAGTTTTTAAAAGGAAGTGAGATAGGTTTTTACAGAAAGTGACGAAGTAAATGGTGTCCTATGTAATTGTGAAGGGCTATTCATCACTTTATATATTACCTCTGTGATTGTCTGCACAAAATGTAACTGGAAGGTTTATAGTCAAGGTTCTAAGTATTAACAAATGCTTGTCAATGCCACTGTTTTATGGCATTAGTGGTATAATGACTTATTTGCACATACTGTAATTACAAAAGGGGATTGAGAATTACTAGAAGATTTTAAATGATGAAAACTGCTGTGCCTCTGGGAGAAAGCAAACTCCCATAATGAAATTAAATTTAAAACATTTTGCCCCAAATCTCTGATACACTGTGGAATACAAAGTTGGCCTAGTGACAACACTGGCATGTATGGACTACAAATACTTGCCTGTTAAGAGGCAACAAACTGAATATGAGATCAAGTAAGTGTTTCACACAAGCCAATCTAACGGCTTGACAACATATGTTCTACCTTAGTGGGGATTCAAACCAAAAACAGCCCTGCGTTAAAACCCCGCAGGGGGCTATGTTTGCAGGGGGGTGTTGTTTAGGTAATTAAATACAATCCAGCAAGACCAGTTGGAGTAACAGATTAAAAACACCCAAACACTGGCACAACGGTTTGTATTACCCACAGACAGGAAAGTTATCAGGCAACTGTTTTATCTTTTGTCACGATAATCGCGAAGTAAACAGTAGAAATACTGTGTTCACATACAAAGCAATCCACCAGGAATGCCCACTTGCATGTATATGATTAGCCAACAAAACACCTTACTGGATGACGCCGTGTTATAGCAAAAGCCAGGTTCAACTTTTTTGCTGGATGACCCTGCGTTGTTTTGCCGGAGCCTAAACTGCATTGCTGAACTGGCAGCATTCAAATGAATGAGACGGCTGTGTTTTTTTCACGCAGGTCTCAAGTCAGTTTGAACATAGCCTTACAGTGGTTGCTAACTTAAGACTGAAACGTCATGAAAACTAACTTTAACTTACAAATGGCACAAAAGAAAGAGCATAAAATACTGGAGGGTAACTGACTTTGCAATGAAATGTAGAGGAGCCATTATATAAGTAATGTGCAATGAGGTGTTCTGATATGAAAACTTTACAATTTCTGACAATCTTTCTATTCTTTGAGTCCTTATCTGCTTTCTTCTCAGACTACCTGATGCTTGCCTTCTGTCTTTCTGTGTTCTATATACACTCAGTGACCAGAAAAAGAGACCTCTGTTTAGTACCACCTTGAACCACTTTTGGCCCTTAAAAATGTAGGTTCAGTTGTGAAGCATGGCCAAGGCTGATGGTACTGATATCAGGGTATTATGTTGGCGAACTCATTATTTTATGTGAACATTCCTTGAACCATTCCTTGGGTGTTCTTGTACTAAGACAGGATACAATGTCTTTTCGAAATGTCTTTTATCGCATGCACTATACAGCTGCTTAACAAGTAGAAATCATGGCTAGATGTCAATGCTTTGTGTATATGCTCAGTGTTTTGTCCCATCAATGCAATGCAAGTCTTGCGATGCATACACCAATATATTTAGGTCTTTTTATGTTTTGAAGACCCATCAAGCAAGATTCCCAAAGAGGCAATCAAGGTTTCAGTCATTCCTTGGTTCATTCCTTTGGAGACACATAATGTATTAAAGGATCCAGTGCATACCAATTGAAAGCCCAATGTCTATCACATTCATCCACCAAGGTCTGCCTCCCACTCTGCAGTCTTGACCATGATCACACCTTTTTCAAAGTAATCCCTTCATATGTTAAGTAGGAATGAATGGACTGCTGCAGGGGAAGATGTTCCGTGTCTCTGGTCACCGAGTGTATATTTCCCTTTTGATAATATGTAGAGAGTATTGAATCAGTGAGAAAAAAAAAAAAAAGTTGTGGTCGTGTTTATGCTTATGCTTTTAAAAACTGTCAAGCTCATTTCTGTCTTGCCTTTGTATTAACAGATATTTCAATGTGCCCAAACTATGAGAGGGTGCATCTGTGTTCTTGTGAAGAGCAAAATGTCCAAATGGTCATTAATAAAAGATATTGGTCTTAAGTCATTAACAATAAAGTACTAAAATCTCTCCCTGGCACAGTAATTAATTAAGTGTAAATAGAGAAGAACAATCCAAAGAAACTATGCAACACATGGCAGTTTAAAGTAATTAGTCTGATTCATCTGCAATAAGCCTTCAGCGATTGCTGAAATCTATAAATTAATCTTTGATCATTCTTTTAACTCATGGGGCCTTATGAGCGCACTGAGACACTGGACTTTGCTGCCCACAGTGCTTAGAGGCAGATTTAAAACCACTGAGTCGCTATACTGAAGAGATATTTAGGAATAAATAAATAATTGTTGTTCATAGCAACTGAAATGCTCAACTGCAGGTTATCAATGGGACATGTGAAACGCCGACACAGATTATGGCTAATTGCTAGGACACACACAAAACAGGTATAGGTTTGAAGTACTGTATGTTAAGTGTGCAAGGAGCAAGTCCAGATGGATAATATGAAGAAGAAGAGGAGGAAGGGATGATTGGTGGGGCGTCTTGAGACAAGAGGCTTCACTGGAGAAGGGAGTCAGCCAGAGTAAGGCAGCTGCTACACGGTTGTCAGCGGACACAAAATACAGCTGGTGCAAACAGAAAACCCTTTGTAAAAAGGACATCATTGTGAACTGAATGATCTTGTGAGTCATGTTCTTATTAATTTCCTTCTTCACAGTATACTTTGTTATTCATTCCAATGTTACTTTAGCAATTTTTATTTTCAGGGCATTTCAAAACTTCCTATGGCTGTTTTATTTGTGTTAATTCACAGATTCATGGTGCTAAGTCTCATAAAAAGATGACAGTTGCTGCATTGCTAAGCAGCAATTAATATTCCATAATTTCAAATGAAATCCGAAGTAGGTAACAAAATCCTGGGCTAATAGTTTTCTATTTGGTTCTGTCTAAAACACTGTTTTTAATACAGACAGGCAGGATTTTGAGGTTTTATTGTCACCAACAGATAGTATAATGCCATTAAAGTTATATTTAACAGACTTAATCAGCCTGATAATATGACAATGTTTAAGACTAGATAAAAAATAAATCAGGCAGAGGAATAGGCATAATGCGTGGAACAATCTGACTGGGTCTGGCCTGGGTCACTAGCTGTTGAGGTGCAGCCAAAGATAATTCATTACCAATACATCAATCAATTATCTCTCACAGGTTTAGGAACCTAACAAATTCTAACCATGGAAGTATAAAAATTGCTTCCCATCTCTTTGATTTACAGCAGTTGTTCTACTGCTGTAACATATTCCCTCACCCAGTGCATTCAATATATGGATTACAATGCCAGTAAAGCTTTTGTTAATGTGGTGTCAAGAGGATGCAGTCAGACAAAGTGCAGCAGTACAAAACGACATGGAGTACTTCCAATTTCGCATTGAAACAGGAAGGAAGAAGCGTCTGTATTACATACAATGCAGAGTAATTTAAATTAATTACCATTCATTTTACCGTGGCTCCATATTTCACCAAAAAAGAAATCATACAATGCACTGAATCACACAGGTCGATGAAAAGGTAATTTTTTCCATCTACCATTTATAAGCCTTGAGAGTATAACACAAAGGCAAAGACTGAAGTGAGCCTACAAGCAGTTGGTGCGCTTGTACAGTATGTACAATGTATGGGGTTATACATTTTGGGCAGCAAGCTGTTGTCCGCACAGAGATCCGCGTGGATGCTCATGGACATTAGCAGCCGACAGTTTTTTTTTTTAGCATGTAGAGCATTGCAGCTACGCAAGAACAAAAAATGAATTTACCTTAAAGCAAGGCTTTTCAGATAAAACAAGCAACATGATGACTTTAGAGACTCAAGTAAAAAATAAAAAAAGGGAGTTGTGTCTCCCCTTCCCCATGTGAAATGTCTTTCTTTCTAGGTATAGAAGCTATGTTGAATAGAGCCATTACATTCCAATTACCATAATAGTGTGTGAGTGTAACATTATTCTGCCTAGGTGGATTTAAAATCTCATGACACTGAGGATCCAGGGGTGTGGCCTTTACCCACCTGATGCCTCAGTAACAAAGACAGCAGCCATTTGTCAAGAGAATGAGGATTAAATCTGAATTTGTTTTTCTGTGTGGAGTCAGCATGTTCTCTGTCTACATATGTTTCCTGTGGGTGTTCCAGTTTCCTTCCACAGTCCAAAGACATACAGGTTAAAACTGAAATCTCTAAATTGTCCATATGTGCAAGGGTATGTGTGATAGACTGGTAAACTGTGATAGAACAGTAAATTGAATGTACTTCTTGCCCGTGACCCTGAACATGAAAAGCAGATATACAGTATATATTTTGGCAACAAAATTTGGGAAATTTTAATGCCAATAAAGACCTTTGAATTGAATTGTATAAAAATGGATGAATACATGAATAACAAGACTAAAGAGTCTACAGCCACGCGAGTGGCTCTGTGAGGTTGTATTTGCTCACAAGCACAATGTTAAAATTCTGTTTAGCAGGTATAATGTCCACCATCTTAGTTTAGCGGTTTAGCATGCTAACATTTGCTAATTAGTGATAAGCACATAAAACCAAAGTATTTGACATATTGAAAATTTTACCTGTCGGAATTGACAATAAAAATTAGCTAAAGAGAATAACTGAGCTGGGATGAAAGGGTAAATGCTTAACAAGTTAATTCCTACAGTTGTCTTTAAAGCTGGAGTAGGCAAAATCTGTGCAACCTATGAAAAACCTTCTGCATCTCTCTCTGCTGCCTCGTATCACTCCGCTAAGCCCCTCTCACCAAACCCACAACTTTGAACAGCAGCAGAAGGAGTCAGTTAGAGGAAGTCTTGCAAAACCTCATGCCTCCAAGGGTTCGCTCTCTACGGCGTGAGCCTCACCGAGACCCCAGTCCTTCTCGGCGCAACTTGTCTTCTTAAAGACGCTGCAGGGCAGAGCGCCTCAGGCTTAAAGGCAGCTGCAACGGCATCTAACAACAGGATCAGAGGCTAGTACACCACACACTCAAACCACTGTCCCCCCCCAGAAGTTATTCCCCACTGTCAACATGCCTCTTTGCCACTCGTCATTACGAGCGCCGGTAGCGAACATAATGAGCCTGAAGCTCCGTGTGAAGCCGGGCTTTGTACTATACGGCAATGTAAGCAAAGGAGGTATTGGACATTTATCACAAGTTGCAGAATTTTCTGCAGGATTTTCCACCACTGAATCAGGCTATCACCATCTGAAGAGACGTACACTCGCATCTGCATTTGCATTACAGCCAATACGAACGCATCGTTTCTCTGAAATAACCTGTGATTGGCCAAAGTCTCCCATCACGTGCTATATTTTCTAAAGCCTGAAAACCAATTCAAGAGGAGGGGCAGAAGTTGAGGTTTTCTCTCAGACCACTTGAATTACAATATGCTGGACGGTTATTATGAAGTTTTTGCCCAATGACGCCAAAAAAAATAAATAAATAAATACATAAATAAATAAATTCCTGCCTACCCCACTTTTAAGGCAAAACAACTGACCTGTGAGCCCCAAATATCTGTGTGTAATTGTCTGCAATTTGGTACATTTTGTGTAAAGACATCCCTCTGCAACAAGTAAGAGACCAGACAAACAACTTGACCGGAGTAAACTTGGTCAGTCTGAAAAATATTTAATTTCCTTTGAAGAGGGTGGATTACACCTTTTATCATCCTATCAAAGGATGGAGATTTGTCATAATCCAAGGCCATCTTTGAATTTTGGCAAAACTACAATCTCAGAACTCATCAGCTATCGTCTGACAACCCTTTTAGCCTCAGGGGGCAACAGCAAATGTTTCCGAGCATCCAATTTAGCCAGCAGGTATCCAGATAACAGATATCCGGGCCAAGACTTCCTCTTCCGTGCGCCAGTCATTGGTTATAGTCTGATTAGCAATCGCGGAACCCATCGGCTATTGCCTGATGACGATTTGAATGCAGATACATTTTTTTTTTTTTTTAAAAAGCTAATCTCTAGGATTTCAAGATTGATAAAAAGCGTCATCAGATGATAGCCGATGGGTTCTGAGGTTGCATTTCAGCCAATGCGTTCCGCCTCTTTTGCTCTCCACACGGACTGTTTACCTGAATGCAACCAAAGTCCACTCAAATTTCATTGTAGTCCGAGTAGTACTGACCAAACAGAAATCAAAACACCAAAATCTTGTCCCTTGCCTACAGATTCTGCATTCATATCTGTTCATAGAAATTAGCAAAACTATGACTGGAACACAATCCACCAATCAAAATTAGAAAACTGCATTATCGGCAGAAATTATTTAAGACATTTCTGTGGACATTTTGATACTTTGAGAATAGATTTTGGTGGGAATCAAACATCTGTTATCAGTGTTAATATAAAATAAATAATCACTGAATATGAGCCAGACATACAGAGAGTTAGCCTGTGCTGCAGTACATCCTACAAGCTCCTGTACGACTTTGAGCCTTTAAAAGGGGATAAATTGAGCTACAGATTTAGCTTCAATTGCTGTGTAATTACCAACAATTAACTCTGAATACATTTTCTTTAGGCTAAGATTAGTGGCTGCCTTTCAGTCATTCAGGGGACACAAATTTCTTGGCTGTGGGATTATATATTGTAGACATCAAGCCACAGCAGATTTCTTTTAGTCAGGGGTGACATCACCCTCCCAGCAGGCATATACATAAATTCACCATTATCCTCACTTATAGACCCCAGTGTGCCTTCACAAATCAGAGATGAAAGAAGAATAAGCTTTCCATTTACTAGATACTTCAATATCACAGAAAGGTTGTTCATCGTTACCAAAACTGGTTTTGTTTAAGAACTGAACATGGTGTTCTCATAGGGCTGTGCCAGATCAGAACCATGTAAGAAATTAAGAAATATTATTTATCGCACCATTATATTACATGGCACCAAGCTAGGTAATCAGCACAACTGCTAAAGGTCATCATGGAAAGCTTTATTCTATGCATGCAAGTTAACGTGTATGTAAGTAACATGGCCGTTAAAGTAAGATTCACACTTATTGTTTATTTGTTCGTCAGATAATTGCAGCACATTACAGAACAGACTGTGCTCCTCAAAATGTACCAAACCTTCTGCTGCCATTTTCCTGACCTTCACAAATGTCCCTTTGGAATTTGAGTCACCTACCTTTTGCCTGGCATGAAGCATTATGGGGCTGTCTCCCTAAACATGAAAGCAATAATTTTCTCAAAACCTGTGACCTTTGAAGGACCTGCATATCATCAATTTACTTTGTCAAGGATTGTCATGAGAACCAGCTTGACCTGTTCTGACCAGTGTCAAAATGTCATTTGACATCTGAAAATGTCAAATGGTAGTTTTGACACTTACTTCATTTGTTGATGAGCACAACGGAGTGCAGTGCAGATGTTCAAATTATGAGCAAAACTGTACTTTTGCAGCTCTAGATTGTCCTGACGTTTAGATTTAATAGAGAAACCGATTACGGAAGCTAAAAAAGTGTTTATGTGCAAATATAATACCGTGACAGTTAAAAAAAACAAAAAAAAACAGTTTTTATTTTTCTAAAACATTTTTCATTGGGGTCCCTCCTTAGCTAAGACACCATTTGAGTCTCTCACTGCTTCATTTCCAGTAATTCTGAATCTTCACACATCCCATCAACCCTCAGATATCACCCTCACTGATCCACACCACCAGGATCTACAGCAATGACAATGGAATGTCATTCGGACTAGATAAGTGTGGTCAGATGGTATCCAAGAGACGGAAGGTAGTCAGAACTGAAGGGATTAGACTACCAGAAGGCGACATAGCAGATGTTGAGCACAGTTACAAGTACCTTAGGATCCCGCAAGCATATGGGAACCATGAAGAGGCCGCAAGAAGATCAGCCACAGCCAAATACCTCCACAGAGTAAGGCAAGTCCTGACAAGTCAGCTGAATGGGAAGAACAAGGTCCGAGCTATCAACACCTACGCCTTTGCATGGTTTGGTGCATGGACATGGTTTTCAGTGACAAAATGTATTAAGTTCCTATGCTTTTAGAAATATATGGATGAAAAAAAAAAAAAAGATTGCCATTTACTAAAACAGACACTTGTAAAATTATGCCTGAGGTATTTATCAACATTTTTATGCTTTTATTTTTAATTTATATAAGTTGTAATTTATTGAACTATGCTTGAGACAGTCACACTCAATTTGGAACGGCAGAGTCCCACTCACGCTGTTGGTATTTACTTGTTGGCATACTGTTCTATTCACCAAGGGGGCGTAACACACATGAATATTCAAGCCACTGAATAAAACAGCCCAGGTTTAAAGACAACAAAAAAAACAAAGGCGTTCCCAGGCCAGATGAGATATATAATCCCTCCAGCGCGTTCTGGGTCTACCCCGGGGCCTCCTACCAGTTGGACGTGCCCGGAAAACCTCTAAGGGGAGGCATCCAGGAGGCAGACATCAAGTCCAACGCGAGATAAAATGCACCCACAGCTAAATACAAATACGAATACCAATTTCCAAGACAACTCATACCTCATCTAAGACAGCCTGGATGTTGATGATCTTTCTTCAAACAACTTCTGGTGCTGCAGGAGGCTTCGATCAGGTTGTAAGAAGGTTGTTCAAATCTCCCAGCCTGCATTCGCCTGTAAATTTATGAGAAATGTATTAACAGTGACATCCTGTGCACTGACAACAGTCTAACACACACTGACCAAGTGAATGATGAGGTAAGAATGCACAGCACTCTGAATGGACTAACAAGCAGTCGAGCTAACAAGGTGCACTGAGGCTGATGCTAGGGAGATTTTTTTTTAGGTTATAATCATTTTGTCACTGTGTTCCCTCAGAGTCAGTCAAATAAATCATTTTCCAGGACATCTCAAGGTGCATGACTGTTTCGCTGTGCAAGTCATTTAAAAAAAGAAGTGTAACAATGAGACCAGGGTAAGGGTTCAGAAAAAAGGCTCATCTGAATTCTATAAGATTAATGTCTCTTAGTTTGAGAAGAGCTGATTTAGTAGCCATTACCAATCAAACGCTGATCCTGTACGCCCTGGTCACCTGAGAACCACTGGTTTAAGACCGTCATCTAGGAACTTAATTGATCATGAGACAAGACAAAACTGTACTTTCCCATGACTGATAAGCTGAACTACAAATTTGCACGTTTTGCAGGATGTGCAGAAACTGTAGCCTATTTTAAATGATCAACAAAACAACATCATGTCACACTGAATAGACATTTCAGGATGTAAGGGCATTACAATAACTTTAGGTGCACTGTTAACTCACACTCACTGTCTCTCTCTGCATTGTAGTTGTCCTCTTCAATTATTCAGAGTAAACAAAGTTAACATATGACACATCTAGCATCAGAACAGGGTTTAAGTGAGGTTACATCAGTATTGAGAGCATATTGGCAGGCTGTAACAAACAGCTGCAGCTAGCTAACGTTAGCTAGCTTTAACGTCTGTTAGCTAGCTTTAACGTCTGCCACCTGTACAACATAATTAGCAACCACGAAAATCCTGCGATGTTTTTTTTTTTTTTGTTATTTTGCCATTTTGGCTATTTGTAACTGCACTTGAGGTTCTCAGTTAAATTCGATAAATGATAAAACTCGGAAATACTCACAAAAGTAAGGAGATAATCCAATACAGGAAGGTTTGTCCATATCTATAGAAACGTTTCTTTGAGGAGAATATAGGTTTGTCTACTGCAGCAGAAGTTTACGTCCTTGACATGCGCAGTAGATGATCTTCGCGTAACCGTTTTTTTCAGGTGCACTTCATTTCACCTAGGCGGAGTCAGGAGTCCATATTCAGACGCTGTAGCCACGATTTGCCGTTTGATGCCTTCAAACAATGGATTATTAAAACAGCGATGTATTAGAAGAATAATACATGAATACATCCATGGCTCTGCTCCTACCTGGCAGCCGACACCGCCCCACCGGTGATGCAAAAACATGAACAGAACAAAAGCACCTTACAGTTATACAAGTGGTGAAAGCCTCACAGGACTGTTATTTTAAAATGTACAAGAAAACTGACATTCCTCAGCTGTATAATCGATTTTTTTTTTTTTACAATACAACATTTACAAAAGAACTAAGAGAACATACTTACGTACAACATACAACATTATCAACAACAGGCCTACATTTACTGTATATGGGTTTGTTTAATGGCAAATATGTGACAAAAACAGACAAAAGGAAAGACATCAGCGATACATTACAGTTCAGTTAGGTGAAGACCTTGATTCTAACATTGACCTTAATTTAATTTATTGATTAGGTTATGTTGGTATTAAGTTTCATGTCAATCTCTTGGGAAGTGTGGGAGTGAAGTTAAATGTGGGTATATTGTCATTTTCCCAAGACCACACAGATGTTTCATATAAATAACAGCTCAGGTGTTCAGTTGTTTCCTATCACAGGGACAAATGTTAGCATGGCAATGCTTTTATTCTAAATATTTGACGCACAAGTTCTGTAACAAGATAAATACTGTACCTGTAGCCTAATAATGTTGTAATTTGGGGCTTTTACAGGCCATTTCATAACGTAAGCAGAAGTCAAGTCAATTTTATTTATATAGCCCAATATCATAAATCACAACTTTGTTGACCTTTGTTGAAAGCTGACCAACTTTCAGGTGCCGCCAAACAGACCTGAGCCACACGACCTCCTCTCCACCATGGAGACCCGGAAAGAGGACAGACTACACAAACACACAAGAGGCAAAACTCAAGCACACCATTCACACAGATAGGAGAAAAGAAACAAGCACACACAGAGGGTGAGAGAGAGAGACAAGGACAACATGCACACAAGGGAGAAAGAGAGAGACCAGAGGCTAAATCTCCTGGAGGACGAAGATCCAGATCCAAAACATCTGAAATGAGGCACCGGCAGCCAGGGGAGAGAGAGAGAGAGGTCCCAGGAAGGCCGATGGTCTGTCACAGAGAAACCTGTGTGAAAAGAGAGGACAAGGAGGAGAAAATAGGGAGAAGAGAGAGACACAGTTTGGGCCCTCATGTGCTGGTGGGACACAAACAAACAGAGGGTTAGAGAGATGCAGTGGTTTCCACAAAATTTACAGTATTCTCGTGGGCAGGACAAACATGGACGAGGCTTAATAGATTCATTAAGACTGAGTCAGACCCACCTGAGGGATAATGGTAACAGAAGGCTCTCTTTGTGAGTCCATGTCTTTTAAACTATTTAACTTGGACCATCAAAGATAATCAGTGCATCACTTTATTATCACATCTTTGGTTTATGATTCATCTATCATTTATGTTTACATTTGGTAACGCACTTCAAACCTCTGAATACGGACACTAACTTGATGAGAAATACTGTAGTAAAGCTTTTGGCACAGTTCAATTCTCTAAAAATGAACACCTGTGACAATGTTGCTTAATCAATATTAGCCATATCATTTTCTGCATGAGTCAGGTTATCATGTGGCACGTTACGCGTCAGACTTTGGTTCTTCATCGCTCAACTCCACCTGGTGAGCATAACAAATGCAACCTTAATCCTACTAATTACATGTTCAAACTGGCAAATTTACATTCATGCTACTTGGTATAAATATGTCTGATTACGAATGTCTTATATTTGAACTGAGCAATCAAACTGAAAAGCAGTTTTTGGTCATTGAATTATTGTATGCATTGTGTCCATCACAACCACACTTCAAACATTTCTTTTGCATTATAGCAGCCTAAATCCCTTTTATTATATACACTCTCCTTTAATCAAATACTTATAAAACATGCTTTTTCTTCTTGCACTTCCTGGTAGCACTGGGTTATCACTGCTTCTGCAGAACTCCTACATGGTTGCAAATCCCATTAAAGCATTAAGAGTAAGTAGAGCTTCATAACACACTTAGATACAGCGGCATGCTCACCACAGTTTGTCTAAAAACACTTAACCATTAATGAGAAGCTATATGCTGCGGGGGACATTAAGGAGTGCAGTGAGGCTGAATGAACAAACTGGGTGGATAAGCACCAGCTCTAGTGGTGTGGAGGCACAGCAGCCATGCACACAGAATTCACAACACAGATGATACTCCATTATGGACGGAGTCATTGAGGACCAGTGGTGTTTACATCCTCACAGTCATTATTCAGTCAAATGCTTGGCCAAAAAAAACGGAGAGTGGAAAATGGCAGCGCCTGGCCGTTTCCCAGTAGGCATGGTTATATTGATTTACAGGTCAAAAGATGCTAAGTGTTCAAACAAACAAATCAGTTAAAGAGTACTGCAGGAATTAATCCTAAAACCCGGAAATGAGCTAGCATTTTTGCACTTCCGGTTCCCTCGTCTCAAAGTCAATGGGTTTCTTGAATGGGTTTCTGGTTAGATGCCTGAAATAAGGTCTGTGGTTAACACAAGCTTAAGAGATTTTCATGTTTTGTTCTGCGTCATAAAATACGTCAGTAAATACCCCACTCGTGAATATTTACTAGCTTGCAGTCTTCTTCTTCACTACTTTTGTTGGTGCACGTGAGCAGACAAAACGGGGACCCACTCGTAAAAATATTGCTCCATAGCATCAATAGTTGTCAAAATCGGAGTGTGTACCACATATAAAGGCTGGGCCCTTTGCTTCATGTCATCCTCCCTCTCTCACCTGCATTTCCTGTGTCTCTCTACTGCATCTGTCAAATAAAGCGGAAATGCCCAAAAAATAATCTTTTAAAAAATAAGGGTCAAAATCTCCACAGGCAACCTTTAATATGAGGCTTCAGCAGTCTGACAAGTATCTTCCAAAGTTACAGTGTTTTTAGTACAAAATAACCTCTTTGTGTCACTATCCATCCACCACAGCTCAGCATGGAAACACTGTCTGGGGACACAAAAAGAGTAAATTTCATACTAAAAAGATTATAACTTTGGAAGATCCCCATTTGATTTGTCTAAGTCAGACTGTGGTAGATAAAGTTCAGAATGTATTTTTGCACAGAACGAGGACTGTGGATTTTGTCCCACATCACTTACATTGAAATCACATTAGGAGGAATGATAACAGCAAGCAAAACCTGTTTAAATGTTCATATGGGCACCAGACTATTGTTTCAAGACTTGAAAAAACTGCGACCATATCCTTCAATTGATGTAGAAAAGATGAAGTGAGACACTGGACCAAATTGTTTGGTCAAATTCAGCCCTGGAAACACTAGTGCAGCGAACAAGCCCACATGCAGCGTGTTGTAACCCTCCATACTGCTCCAAACATAAAACCACAGGGAGGTGAACAATGGGACGAGAGTCAAATCAAAACATTCCAGCCTGCGGAAGAGTCTCCTGAGCAATGAGGCGCAACAGGAGACAACTCCTAATCATTTATTTATTTTATTTTGTAAGTGAAGCAGCTTGTAACTACTGTTTTGATAATGAAAATCCATATCCAGGAGCTCGGGTGTCATCATTTTGTGACTGCTCAGAGCATTATTTATTTTTATAGGCCTGACCACTTCATCTCATCCTGCCTCGACTACCTCTACATCAATTGCTGATTTCCCACATTGATCTCCCTGAATGAAATTAGACAGCTCCCACAGAGTGAAAACAAGCCTTGTTGAATGTTGATGCATGAGGATATGAATAAACACTACTAGGGCACTTGTGCTTGCAGCCACACCTTATGCATTTCATTATGGTCTACTGAGGCTACTGTCTGTTGAGAAATGAATATCTCTGCTACTTGCATGAGTGATTTCTCCCAGTGTGGCTGCTTTTCAATGTCAGAAAATGCAAAAAGTGAGTGTCATCTTAATCATTGTGATCCACTCAGAAATGCACTTGAGCTTGTATGAAATGTCTTTTTCTATTATCAACCAGAGTACCAAACACATCCTGTTTAATAGGCAGATCACCTATTAATACCAAGACTGAAAGCCGATTCTTGGAGTGCAGTGAGGTGGAGTGAGTTGAATCTGTCTGTTAGGCTTTTTATATACTTTCATGTTAGATTGTCAGAGTTTAGAGCAGAGCGCGAACACATGATAGTTTTAGTAAAGATTTACTGTGAATACTGGTGTAAATGTAAATCGTTTGGGACTTCCAGGAAGGCATTGGGACACAAACCTATGCTGGAGGTGTTTTCTTTCCGTGTTTTTGAATTTCTACATGGACATGAGCAGGTTTTTTAAAATAAAATAAAAAAACGTCATTGGTCTTTCAATGTACATGAACAGATAATAACAAATATTTCCATTTTGAGTGAATTATTGCTTCAGGAAAAATGGGCCCCTCTCCCACATCAATTGAAAATGCCACTTCCAGTGCAAAAAGGACCAGGTCAGTCTGTTTTCTCAGCTAAAAAAATCACAGATGTTTAACACCATGAAATGATCATTGTTTTGCCCAGAGTTTGTCAAAAACCTCTCGCATGTCTTCATAGCCAAGCCATCTTGTTGAAACATTTTGGCGAGGTCACCGCTCATTCAGCTCACACAGAGACACTGTCATGCAAATGTTCACACAGGCTGAGTCCACTTGGCTGCCAGCCACCGGGATGGACTGCTGCTTTGGCTGTGCACGCTGCAAAAGCTGTTGATACGCAAACATTCATCCCTTCCCTGACTGGATGCGTACAGTTAGCATGGCAACCATGAAATCATCCATTTTTTCTCATAGTAATGACGCAGCTCTTGCATGTGTTCCTCATTTCAGGTCTGTGATTTATAGGGTTAGTTAGTTAAAGTAATCTACTTCCAATATATTTTTACTATGCCATTTTACTTTGCAGTCAAAGTACTTCACATTTTAATAAAACAATTTAAAGGCCCAATAAACCCATTTTCTCAAGCAGCTTCTTAAAATGAGTGATGGGAACGCACTAGTTTGTGGTTATTTCACATGAGAGATTTCTGTATTTGAGTTTTTGTCACATTCTGCCTCTCTGTCTCTTCCTCCAGCTACATTCCCACTTCCTCAAACCCTTTCATTGCCATTCTCTTCCTGTCTACCAGATACCCTCTAAATAATTCAGTACAGAACCTCAGAGTAAATGTAGCTACATGCCACCAATACTCTTACACCATTGGGATTGCATAGATTAGAGTAAATAGAGTCATTGTGTCATTTGTCGCTTCCTGACAAACGTGTTCATGTTTGTTCACACTAAATGTGTTAGCATTCTTTGCAGCTATGAACGCCACTGATATGATCTGCAGTTGTAACGGGAATACTGGAGCACATGGATGATCTAGTCTCCTTTACTGAAGGTGAACGCAGCTGACGCGTCAATCTGACAGCCAATGAGAAGAAGAGACTAAAAAGCGCCTGGTGCCGATGTGTTGTGATGTCAAGATGTCAGAAAGAGTCAAACATCGGCGCAGGCTTGTGGCTTTTCTTTTACAGTAGGCTTACGTCACGTTTCTGCAGCACTGCCAAAAGCAGCCACCCAAGTGCAAAGTAGTTTATGGTGTGTCAGCTCAGAGGATAAGGCCTCATCAGTCATGCACAGTGGCTACTGGCTCAGTGTCAGACACCTGAGCTCTGAGTGCCGCAGGAAAAGCAACACAATGAAAGTAAGTCATATGATGCTTTGCTGTTTGCTCATTAAAAATGCTGCACTTCATGAAACATAATTACACCGGAAGATAAAAAGTGAAAAAAAGCAGTTCTAATGTATAATTTTGCTCAGTCAGCCGTTAGACTAATGAACTTTTATGTGGATTTAATCAGAGTGAACGTTGTGTTTTCAGGTTTATCACAGATAATCCTCCCCCTTCCCCCTCGCTTCCTGTCTTTTCCTGACTTTGTCACGCAGCACGACTCTAGCAGGAACCGTCAATGACTTCACGGGCAGTGTGTCATCCTCCATTCTTTCTGCTCCTGTGTTTGTGGTGCTTCTGTCTCATCCCACTTCTCGAGAGCTCAGAGGTCTACATGCACTGATGTCTCCGGCCGTGGTATTTTGCTTTTTCTGGGATTTTATTATTATCCATGGAGAAGTGTTGCTCATGTCTCCTCAACGTCTCTAAAAAGATGCACTGCAGCGCTGAGCAGAATGAGAATGATGGCTGGAATGGAAACTAGTCTCTTTTTTTAGTGTTTGGACAAAACTTACTTCCCAGATATTTTGGGGCTCTTTTCTCATAATCATGTCTTATAGAAATCCATTTTGCAGCTAATCCCGTTGAGCTGAGTCAAAATAGAAAAGCCATCTGCAGCAATACAAGTAACCAGTAAAGTGTTTCCCTATTAAAAGGTTGAAATAGCCGACCAGACTAATCCAGTATTAGATTATTGTTGTCCATATTAGCTGTATCCTTTTTATAGGTGTACAATATGAGCAATTTCATGAAGCATAAAAAGATATTAATACCAAGGAGATACTCCAGCAGGCAGGCACACTGAGCTTTTGTTGCAGCTGTCAGAATTATAATAATCTGAATCTGAATCATGCTGTGCAGACAACTTATTAAATACAGCAGAAAGGCGTACAAACTGAAATATGTGCACATATTATGTTTTGTTGTTTGGCATTTTTGTCAAATTTCTTCA
The DNA here is from genome assembly GCA_002120245.1 of Maccullochella peelii. Taxonomy (NCBI): domain Eukaryota; kingdom Metazoa; phylum Chordata; class Actinopteri; order Centrarchiformes; family Percichthyidae; genus Maccullochella; species Maccullochella peelii. Next base: position 22,125 of record LKNJ01000331.1, on the reverse strand, counting down.
TGGACCTGGCTTTGTGTGTTGTCAAACAGGAGAGAGCCTTCAACACCAAACTGGATCCACAAAGGTGGCAGCACACTATTGTCTAAATTCAAATATTAATGTATATGCTGTTGTATTACATTGTCCCTTAATTGCAACTAAGAGGCCTGTAGTGTATCAGACAATTAAAACCTTTCAACTTAACCAATAAAGCGATAGCACTTCTGAAATGTGTCTCTGTGAGCCACAGAAAGTCCAAACCATGTTAGTCTAAATGTTAATTAGCCCTATGGACCGTAATTATTGATTGTAAATCAAATAACTTATTCAGTCTAAGATGTGATTAGTGCAGCAAATGTCAACCTCATTTTGGAGAAGGAGACTGAAAGGGAGGAAATTGTAATTATGTGTAATATGCGGTGATTTTAATGGTCAATGACTTTATTTGAATTAATTACTGAACTAATTGAACTATTTATTCATATACAATCCATATACAGGGGACCAAACATGATGCCCGCCCCCCTTTTCTTTAATAAATTCTTCAATGAATTTGGACATTTTATTCGCTGTGCTGCTGTAACTGTACTACAGCTTAATTCAGAGAACCTGACATTTTCACTGCATGTCGTCCTCAAATGCAACTGAGAAGCCGTTTAAATAAAAGTCTTGCCAATGACGCAGGAAGCGCTTGGAAGGAAAAATAACATGCTTGACACAAACAGAAATAGATAGTGTTGTTATGACATATGACAGGATCTTGCTTTAATAAATTTTCCAATCAATCAATCACCCAGGCTCAACCATTGGTTCAAACGTAAATGAGGTTTAACAGAGACTTTCTCTTCAGCTGGTAACCTGCTGCTGGTGTTGGAAGTAAGGATGTAATGAATGTCTTCGTCAAGAATCCATTCAGACAGAAGGGCGCACTAGCTCAGGTCTCATCCACACTTTAACTTTAACAAGTAAATTGCTCGAGTAATTATGCACGACATTTGCATATAGACGACTGTTTTACCACTAACTACTGCTGACGTACATGACAAAACAGTGATTAAAACAATAGTGTAGTAGTGACTTGATGAAATCTTTGACATTTGCTGGATCAAACACTGAAAACTACTAATTTACATTTCCTGCATGTCTGTCATTCCCAAGTGCTCCTTGTATCTTTAAAGTTCATGGCTGGCAATATTCTGTATTTTTCTTATTGTCAGCAAATCCAATAAAAAGACCAAAACCAACAATAAACAGATCCTTGCCTGTGAATACAAAGCCTGATGCATCTTATTCCTCTGTGCCATAGAGCTTCATTGTTGTCCAAAGCTATTAAAACTGTTGCACTGGGCGACATGTTCCTTCATTACCATGAACACACACACACTCTAGTTTATTTTAAGTCGATCCCACACGCACACACCGCCCTGCTGCTGGAAACTACAGCGTCAAATGTGTATTAATCCGCTGCTGAAAATAGGCCCCTAAAACTTCACAAAGCTACACAATAGTTTTAGCATTAGCTTTGAGCTCATTCAAGCTGTGTTTTGGGAAAACTTTTGTAATTCTCAGGTCTGTGTGTTAAGTATGGAACAAGAACCAGGAGGCAGTTAGCCTAGTTTAGCATAAAGACTGGAAACATTGGAGAAACAGTTAGCCTAGCTCACTCAAAAATGCTAAATAGTTCTGGTGTCTTCAATGTAAAGTTTGCCAAGCATCCAATGGAAACTCTAGGAAGTCACTGTGCCCAGCTGCTGTTTGCTATAGTATGGAAATAGTTATAGCACATGACACTCTGTAAAACCATAACATGTCATTTTTAACATTTCTGTTTTTGTACAGATTACACAGATAGCTGTTTTCCCCTGCTGCCATTCTTTATGCTAAGTTAAGCTAAATGCCTCCTGGCTCCGGCTCCAGCTCCATACTTAATGCACAGACATGATAGTGGTATTGATCTTCTCATCTAATGCTCTGCAAAGAAGTGAATAACCCTATTTCCCAAAATGTCAAACTATACCTTTAACTATGGCGCCTGCATGATACAAAGAGGTGAAGGAAGGTGAAACTTGTGAAAAGTTGTGGTGAAATCAAAGTTAGTAATCCAGTGTGCTCTTATTCTGAAAGATACTAAGGCGTTTGGGTTACAGGGAAGGTACTTCTGGCGGTACTGCTAGTTTGATGTTTATAGTTGAATGTTAGCAGCTGTATGATAGTGTTCAGCTATAAAAACTTTGAGAAATTATACTTCAAAAGCCTGTTACAGTGTGTCAATGTCTCAGGGAGTGACTCGCGATTTGCATATCGTTTAAAAAAAAATCATTTTCAAATTCATATTTTCAAATGTGAATATATTAATTCCTCGTATGAAAGCTTAGTATCTCACCTTAAAGACTGTACTGAGCATTTTTTTGTAGGAATTGCGAAATAGAAATGACAAGGATTATTTTGCAGCAGTAAATAATTAGCATTGTACCTGCTAGGTTGCTGCCATCTTGTCTTGCCATAGTAAAAAGCAATTGTGGGTTTAAAAAAAAAAAGCCGACATCCATCCATAGACAACTGGGGGCTCATTATGAAGAAATAAAGTCCACTGATTAAATCCAGCTCATGTATGTCTAAACCACCATGGAAACTTAAATGTGCTTTATTGTACTTTATTCTTGCTGCTACTGGGACTGTGGAGGGGCACTTCAGAAAGAAAAAAAAATGTCCATCCAAATGCCAGAAAACAAAAATTCTGTTCTGTTTTGGGTTTTTTGTGTTTCTAGCTTTTGCTGCATCAATACATTTTGGTGAGTAAATGTTATTTTTACACATACACTTTTAAACTGCTACTCCAAGATCAAGAATGAGCTTCCACGCACAGTTTTCCTTATATGAACTGAGGATCTAAAGATAGACGGTGTCTTATATTGTACAAATCAAACTTAATTTGATTCATTATATATATGATATACCAGAATTAGTCTTCAACGCTGCAATACTGAACCTCACAGATGCAGAAATGATGGTGGGAAAAAGCCTGAACGCAAGAAATCAGAGTAGTTAATCATCGTCTTTTATTGCTATGTGCTCCCCATTACAACAAACAGCATCAGTAGTGTACACTTCAATCTACACAAATACATAGAAAAGCAAATAGAGCAGAGAGTGACTGATGGTCATGACAATCAATATACTTCAATGCATGGATAGCACAGGGGTATTGATACAGTACATGGAGAATTCTATGCAGTAATATCTGTCTGAGGCTCAGGGATTGTCAATGTAACATCTATAACTACCCTATTTATCATTACAAGCTCTGTATAACATTAGCAGCAATGTTGTATAGGCAGCAAGTAAAGGATGTGAAAACAACAGGGGAGGAAAGTGTAAAATGGTTAGACAATACTGACAACTATAAACAGCATAAAAAAAAACAACTTTACTGGTTTACTGGTACTACACTATTTATGTTTTATTGGTTAAAATAAAGCATTTGTCTGGTCAGTACACGTCGCTGTGATGTAACAGCTCTGTTAACAACTTCTACAAAACAGCTGTGAAAAGACAGCTTTCTGACAAGTAAAACATCTCAAAACTGAGCATGTATATTTACATCTAATTGTTTGCAAAAAACAATGTCATTTCTAGTCTCTCATGTTTTAAAAAAAAAAAAAAAAGTAGAAATCCATTTAAAATTTGAAAATGTGGATAAAAAAAAAAAAAAAAGGTTGTCATGAATGTGATCAGTTTTCAATGGTTTATCTGCTGCAGATTATTGACCAGCTGGCACTGCACATACTGTAAAAAAAAATAGGAGAACCCTTTAACTTTCAATAAATATTCATGTACTCAATGCTATATACATGTACTATACATTGGCACACAGGAGTGAGTGTGAATAGTTGCGAGCTATTTCGTTGCTGAAAACACAAAACTGTGTCTTTGCTATTGCAGTCAGATGCATGGTGGTTGTGAGGAAATCCTTTTTTTTTTTTTTTAAATAAATAGCTTTCTCTCTCCTGAACCTTCTTCCACCATAAAAAAAAGCCATTTAAGAAATACTTTGGAGAAAAAAAAACATGTTCCACATACAGTAAAAGTCTTTTGAAAGTCTAGCTTCTTGTGTTTACAATGAGGCTTTGTTCCTGCAAACACAAAATGTAAATAAAACCTTGTTCAGGCTGAATGTGAAATGAGTGTAATGAGTTTAAAGCTCCATTAAGCGAGATTTTTGATATTAAAATTAAATCAAATGACTGTGTAATGTGAAAGGGTCGCTCACAGTGTTGAACCCACTGAGAGTTAACACCCAACTCTGTAGCAGCACACAGCTTATAGCACCATTGGTTTGACTCTCATCAACTCCCCCAAGATAAAATCAAAAAGCTGAGTGTATAAGCCAGCATGCAAACAGCAGAGAGCCGAAATAAACAAGTAGCTGGTGAAGAAAGTGGAACATCTAGCAGCTGAAGAGACATATTTCCCTCAGGAGTCGGTAAAGACCAAAAGTTAATATCGGACTTACATTCATCAGATGGACAGAAACATGATTCAGTGGGATGCACGTTTCTCCGTTTCTGCTGGATGTGTAAATATGCAACTGTTTGTTAACAGGTCAGCCAGTAGCACTTGATAAGTGAATGAGTACATCAGAACTGTGGTACTGTGAGTTTGTTTGGGAGTCTTTCTGCCCCCTAGTGGTCAAAAAACGCTTAATGAAGCTTTAAGTGTTTGAAGTTTGATAGCATATGTCACTATAAAAAAAAAAAATCTGAAAATCCAACACTAAACAGCATTTCAAGATGAGTGTTTGCGTCTTTCTTGGTTACATCAAAGTAGAAATTTCACAAGTTTTTCAACTATTTCAGTTGCATGGTGAAATTTTCACTTTTTTTTTAGTCTGTTCAAGCTGAATATACTTTACCTACTGTATATAACATACAGTATTGAGAACACTTGTAAAATATTTTCCCTACTTAGTTCCCTTCTTTGATCTAACAACTTCAACCTTTCTGAGCAAAAACTTTCCCAAGGAGGTCAATGGCTAGCACCATACAAACGTCTGATTTAGAAAAAGGTCAAGTTTGGGATGAAGTAACATGTATAAGATGCTTCTCAAAAGGAATAGGTTGACATTTTGGGAAATGTGCTTATTCGCTTTCTTGCCAAAAGTTGGAGAAGATCAATACCACTCTCATGTCTGCATGTTAAACATGAACTGACAGCCAGGAAACTGTTAGCTCAACTTAGCACAATGACTAAAAACAGCTAGCCTGGCTCTGTGCAAGGCAACAAAATCTATTTGTGTTGTTTTGTACAGATTAAACAAACAAGATATAACATATTAATAAGAGAGCTTTAGAGCTGTTGGTAGGCCTACTTTTGAAATTTGCACAGAGGCAGGCTAGCTATATCCCCCTTTCTTCCAGTCTTTATGCTATGCTAAGCTAAGCTAAGCGTCTCCTGGCTGAAGCTTCATATTAACCATACAGATATGAAAGTGGTATCAATCTTCTTGTCTAACTCTCAAATAAGCAAATAAGCGTATTTCTCAAAACCATTATTTACCAATAATGCACTTTTTATGTCCATTTAACACCGCTGCTGAAAAGGTAAACATTAGGATTAATCTTTGTTATTCTAATTTGCCTCTTGTATGTTTGTGTAGTCTGTCCTCTTTCCAGGTCTCCATGGTGGAGAGGACGACGTCCTCCCGGATCCATATTCTTCATAATACAATCTCTAATTTTGTCATCCTAATTGTCCATACTGTAATTTTACATTGGTCTATTCAGTACACACAACATCTATTGCATGTCTGTCCGTCCTGGAAGAGGGATCCCTCCCGTGTTGCTCTTCCTGAGGTTTCTTCAAATTGAGAGTCTAAGGATAGAGGGTGTCGTGTGCTGTACCGATTTTAAAGCCCCTTGATGCAAATTTTTTATTTGTGATGTTGGGCTTTATAAATAAAACTGACTTGACTTGATTAAAAGGGTGTTTGAAAGTATCCTCAGCTTTTTAAAATAATACTGATATTTTCATGTAAAGTATTTACAGGAACCTTTATAAATATCCATTTCCATAAAAACTGTACAGCGCCATTTAACAGACACTGCTGGATATATAAAAAAAAAAATCTATACAACTAAAACCATTTTGCTAATGGTTTTCACTGGTTTATCTCTGGCCACTTTCCATGTGTGGCCACATAAAGTCCGGTGTTTGATTTTGTGTATGCAGTGACTCCTCAAGTACCGGGACAGTTCTCTATAAGTCAAGTCAAGCTTCATACTTACATTTTTTGGCAAGAAAAATGGCAGTTTGTAACATTCAAGTAAAAAGGGGATTTTCAGCTGCATCAGATGATCCGTTTTAGATCTTCCAAAACTTTTTGTCCATCGTCTTCCACTTCAAATTCATAGCAAACTAAACCTAAGCTAAACCTCCAGCCCAAAGGTGACAGTCTGGAGATTTGACATGGAGGTGTTTTGTTAGTTGCCACATGCTGTTTAAGAGAGACTATGCAAAGTCAATCAAATGCCAAGCATCTGGGATTTACCTAAAGAACAACATGGTGAATATGTAACCATTTAAAAGTTGTGTTGTTATTTTTCACATGACACGAAGTGCAATTTTTCACAAATCGAATCGGCTGTATTGGCTGCACCTGTTGACATTTTCACTCGCCATCTGCTGAGCGTTTGCTAGAGGACGTGTTGCAACCCTCTGCAGACACGCTGTAAATGACAAGACCTGAGAAAAGACCAATCAGAGGGGAAATGCAGACACCTTCCTGCACCTGTCACCTCGGTTGTGACACTGTAGGAGACGTCAAAGATAGCTTCAAGACTTGCTGGGTAAGAAAGTTTGCTTGGAATTAAGCAAACTTTCTTTGTAATACTTGTTGAAGGTTTGGAGCCAGTGTAGCAGAATAGATGCTTCTTTTGAACATTAATCTGTCCTTTGACTATTTTGTATCCCTACAGTTATTTACTATGAACTACCGAAGCTGTGTTTTACAAAGCTTTTCATTTGACACGGATGAAAATTCCCTTTGAACCATGTGCCCATTTACCTTGAAATTATTTCATTATTTTGATGAAAACAAAGCAACATAACTGTTTAAGTCCAAATCCTCTGGGAGCGCTCTGTAAGATGTTAAAGTCATAGTTGATGTCAATATCAGCGGCAAAAGGGAATGGAAATTCTTAACAACAAAGTGAACCAGCACTTTTCTTTCTTTCTCTCTGTTTCTCTCTTTGTGGTGTTTTTGGCGTGAGAAGACTCAGGATGAAGCTGGATTATCTACTGTACATTAGGAGTCCTGAAGGGGAAGGGCGTCACTTTCATCTCTCCACTTCAGAATATGCTGTAAGCCACCGACTATCAGTCAAGTTACTCGACCTTTGACCCTCAGTAGGATCTGCCACTGGGGATGGTGCCATAGCGGGCAGCTTCCTGCCAGTGAGACCCATGTGTTGAGGAACCCGTCTTGGTGCTGTAGTGATCTTCGATGGGGTTTTCTTAAGCGGGGCAGCGGTGGTGACATGTTTCGCAGCATTGCCTGATGTGGCGGATCTTTTGCCTGAGCCTTGTTTACCACTGCGAGTGCCGTTGGCCGCTACAGAAGCTGTTAATGTCTCTAGCAGCTGAGAGGCTGATCCAAAGCGGACATGCTCCTCCGTCTCAGCTGCCTCTGAGAACAGAGACAGAGCTCCACTGCGCTTGCTGCAGGAGTCGCAGCACAGTTTGTTGTAGCCTGGAATAGAGCAGTATCGTGCCAGAACCTCCATTTGGCAGAAGATGGATTTGTCTCCATTACAGGGCTCATCTGAAAGTCAAAGAGGATACAGTGTGAGCTCAGTGCATGCATTACAGAGCACTGAGGCATTGCTTTTAATCAGAGACTGACAGCTAAGTGTTTATGACACAAAAAAAACCTATAGTGGATTTCAGCCACAGCACCTGAAGTCTGCTAAGACAAGAGCTGTGTCCCAGTTCCATACTAATTCTAAGCAGCCCCAGTGTCTGCCTCTCATGTATTAGCATTAGCATTACATACAGTAACATTCGTACGTTGAATCGCTTCCTTTTAGTACAAAACTATAAAGTACCTTCACAAAACGGGTTACTATGACAGTGAGTGTATTGTACATACTGCATACGTAGCTTCTCTTTATCTACCTCTCTATTTTTAATGGTATACATGTACTACAGCATACCCATAAGGGAGAAGTGTTTCTACCTGAATCCATCTCATAAGTATGCTCAATGAAACGAGTAAATATCCACAATATTGTATGTGAGCTTTAATGCACTCTCCTACTTAAGAGAGAATGTGTGAAATTTGCATATTTATCCTAGTTTATCCCTGTATTTCGGCTGCAAATATCAACTTGGCATTTATGTTCTTTCCAAAGAGTTCAAAAAAAGCAGCTGGCATACATTGACATTTCAGACTGACACACGTTAACCGACGTTATCAATCGAAGATGCTATTTTTAAAACGAATGCTGGGAAAGACTGGAGAGGAATGGCCACTGTGGCTACAAGCGGCAATTATAGGAAAATAGCAGATTTAATTTCCCTGCGTTCTCCGTCATCATTAGGCAACCTGACTTAAAGTGAGTGGACCACAACCACTACACAACGAACATGTCTCCTGGTGAGGTACGGTGTGTTTACTCCCTGTTTTGTGGTTGAAATGTTCATCTCGGGCATGGTAAACGTAGTGGAACAGTAGCACAAAATGAGACTAGTCATAAAGTCTCCACTTCCTCCCACTGTACTATCTATCTATCTATATATAAAAGATTGTGTTATTTGTTTTTTTTCTATATACTGACCATTCTGCAAACCATGCTGTAGTGTTTTAAATGTTTTTGTGTTATTTTTCTTTCCTTCCAGGCAGCAGTTGTTTTCCATTCATTTCTATAGGTCATGAAAATAATTGGCAGACTCTTGAACTCCTTCCAAATTCTTCCTAATTCATCACAGGGAATGTCTATATTATTTTTTGTCAACGTTGTACAATTGTTGTGAGGGAAGAACAGACTTTTTCAGTAAAACTGCACATGAACTGCATTTACCACCCAACAATAATGGAACTTTAAGACATGAATGCAGACTTGATGGAAACCAATGGCTGCCTTGAAGGTCGTGTCAATACATGATTTGTAGTTAAGGAGGTGAAACCTGCAAAAATGGCTTGTGGAAGGAAATGACAAATGATGTATTTTCTGGTTTATTTTGAAGGACTTGAAACAAATGCTTAATGATTACTGGCTTTTATTTTGAAGAATGCAACATGTGATCAAATCTTGATCCATATAATTGAATAGAAACAACATCTGTGTGTTTCTGAGTGTTCGGCTAGAATAGGTAATTTTCCTACAGTTCTTAATGAATGGTATGCTTACCATGGCAGGGTCCCGGTCTGCACGGTCTCACAGTTTCAGGTTTTTCTCCGTTACATTGATCTCCAATCCGGCAAGTGAGCAGACGCCTCTCCATCCCCTCTCCACAGGTCACGGAGCACTGTGAAAGAGTGCAAACAGACTCACTCACAGCAAAACAACACAGTTTTTGGAGGGCAGAGCTGAAATGAGTGGAGGCAGGTCACACAGGCAACAGTAAAATGTTAGGATGACTGGGTCAGATAACAAGCCAACTTGAAGTTCAATCTCCAAAAAAAAATGTTTTAAAACATCAGCGTGGAAACTATTTTCTATCTCTTTTGAGACTGGATTTCTCTATGAGAGACCACAGGAAAACTCTGCAGGGAATTAAGTGTATCACTTACCACCAAAACATTGTGTCTCCTGGATAACAGGAGGCTTACTGTGCTGCTGGTTACAGTGGTAATACTTTGTTTTCACTTTACACAGCAGGGTCACAGTGTCTGGATGGATTTTCTGAACTTGGCTGGAGAGTTTGTCAAAAGAAAGGGCACCTCAGCATTATATTTATGACTTTACTTTTTAAACTTAATAACTTTAGGTGTTTACAAAAGAGCAAACTGAATTGGAGGCCCCGATATGAATTCCAATATTTTTGTCACTGTAATGTTCAAAACAGCTGAGAGACTATCAGGCTTCAAGACCATGAATGTGTTTTTGTGAATTAATTCAGAACTAAAAAGCACTGCACACTTCTTTATATCTCCATCTGGCAGCTTCAAAATATACATAACAACAGCAGGCTTGTCACCTCGCCTTAAAGTGTTGAGAACAGGTATGAACACTTTTGCCTTCAGATGTGATCGGACAACACGTTGCACTAGTTTGTCACAAGCACACCCTGGCCTCAATTAGATACACAAGTAGAAAAAGATTACATAAAACCTTACATCAAGTAGGCATTTTGTATTGAGACTGTCCTCCCCAAAAATGTGTCTGTATGGGTCGTTGTGCAGCAGCTTATTACGACCCATATTTACGTTTGTAGGTACGGCGACCTCTAGTGGCCGTAGTAATTGTGACGGGAGCAAAGGCGGAAGTCTGGTGAGATTGTATAAAGAGCGACAAAGTCCACAAAGGGAGGTGGTCGGGGTGGATGAAAGGGTCAAACAACACAGGACTTCCACCCAGGAGACCCTGTTCGTGTCCGTGTGAAACCAAAAGTCAACGTTGACTTATTTTAAGTTACGTAACTTACTAATGTACTTATTTTAACCCAAACCATGATCAATCTTGGGACCTGTTCTGTTTACCCTGTACATGCTACCCCTGGGACAGATAATCCATCATCATGACATCTCCTTCCTTAACTACGCGGATGATACACAGCCGTACCTGTCATTTAAACCCTCTGACACCAGTAAATCAGCTTCACTACACAGCTGCCTATATGACATTAAAAGCTGGATGTCCCAAAACCTCTTAAAATTTAACTTCAACAAGACAGACGTACTCATCATTGGCCCCGAACACGTCTCAAAACAAATACAGCCACTGCTTGGCCCCCTCACTCCTAACATAAAGTCAGCTACAAAAGATCTGGGTGTTATCCTGGATAGCAACCTGAGCCTGACGCAACATGTAAAGAAAGTAGTCCAGTCGTGTTTTTATCAACTGAGGAATATCTCGAAAGTTAGATCAGTTCTGTCCTTCAGTAACACAGAGAAAATTATACATACTCTTATATCTTCCCGCCTCGACTATTGTAATGCCTTGTTTACTTGTCTAAACAATTGAGCTATGGAGCAGCTTCAAATTGTCCAAAATTCAGCAGCCAGACTACTGACAAAAACAAAGCAATTCTTACACATCAAACCAATTTTGGCTTAAAGTGTTTTTAATCACATACAAAGGCTCTAAATGATCTGGCACCGGAGTATATAACCGAGGTCCTCACACCGTACTGTCCGAACAGGCCCCTCAGGTCTGCCAGTCTCGGTCTTCTAACTATTGCAGAATCCAGGTTAAAAACAAAGGGTGATCGAGCATTTTCCGTACTGGCTCCTCGGCTCTGGAACAGCCTTCCACTGAGCATTAGATCAGCTGACTGTTGCTGCTTTCAAGTCTCGTCTTAAAACGTACTTTTACAGAATGGCTGACTGAGTGGACTTCTGTGGTCATGATCTGTTGGTCTTTATTTCTCTAATTGAGTTTTTAACTTTTGTGTGTACGTGGGCGCGTGTATGTATATGCGTACGTATATATATATATATATATATATGGATATGCATATGTTTCATTATTTACGTCTTGCAGCTGTTCCTAATGTTTCTTATGTTTTGAATTTCATTATGTTGGAAAGCACTTTGTGCCTTTTGCTTGAAGAGTGCTCTGTAAATAAAACTATTATTATTGATACGACCGTAGACTTTTAAGACTTATTTTAGGTCTCCTGCTGACGACACCAAACTGTGACTGAATGAAAACGTCAGTGAAACAATTAAAGTCTGATTTCTGTTTACTCCTGAACGTCGAGAACAGCTGTAGCCCAAATGTTCTCAATGAAAACTGGTTGTGAAACAGCAATTAAAGCTTTGGTATTTTAATGAAAAATCTTAAAGGGTAAAATGTGGAATAAACTCAGTTTTTGTGAGCGATCCAAGATAAATGAATAAAGTTAAAACCCTAAAATAATGATGGAAAAAATGATATTTTTTATGATTCCATGTCACAAATAAGACAATTTAACTAAATAAATAAAACTACTGTTATTTTTCTATTACACTACTACTGTCACAGTGCTCAAATATGCTAGAGCTATATTTCAACATGGAGATAGACCATGTTATCAAAAATCTGAACACAGCTCACACAAATTACCTACTGACATCTCATTAGCGCTTATCTGCTCAGCTGGATGTCTGATTTATTGGATTTTTCGATGGTTTCAAAGGTGGTGTGTGGTGAAACGGAGGAACTAAAACTGCTGTACTATCAGATAAACACAAATTAAGTATCAGATGCCTCTTGTTTTATTGTCAAGTTAAGAAACCATAGTCTTATCTGCACATTAAAGCTGCTGCTGCTGAATCAACACAAATCTGCTGATAGCAAGTGAGCTGATATTAGCTAATTGTTAACAAGATGACATTAAAAATAAAATCAATCAGACGGATCTGTGGCTAAGTGATCCACACTCACTGTAAAACAGTACAATACTCTTTCAAATAGATAATGTGGATACTGAACCTCTGACCACGCTCCGGTCCTCCACTGGGCAGGACATGGGACTCGGTTACAGGGCCTTCGGCTCTCTGGCTTCTCCCCGCTGCAGTACTTGCTGTGGACAGAGCGGTTGGTGCTGTCGTGGAGGAACTGCACGCAGCGAACGGTCCGGATCTGAAAGCCCAGGCTGCTGCAGGTTTTGGTACAATGCTCCCATTCCTCTGAGATCCATCTGGACAAATCAAAGGCAGGTGATTACTGAGGATATACAGAAGGTTTAGTATGTTATTACTAATTATGTCATAACGAAAAGGTACACATTTAAGAAGAGCAGTGGTGGAAGAAGTATTCAGGTCCAAAGTACAAATACAAGAACGTAAAAATAGTTCATTACAAGTTAAAGTCCTACATTCATAATCCTATTTAAGTAAAAGTACTTAAAGTATCAAATGTAAAAGTTCTCATTCTGCAGTAAAATGTCCTGTGCGACTAATACAGGGTTTGTACCGCTTACATTTCAAGCACTTTCAAGGTATCTAAACCAAATATTTCCAGACTCTCGAAGCCTAAAATCTAAATTGTTACTATAAATTCCAGGAAACAACAAACAAATCTGATTTCAAATATTAAAAGATTTCTGGTTTCCACGAGTGATTGTGTCAATGATCAAAACACCAGATTATGTTGAAAAATCAAGCATTTTTCAAGGACTATATTCGAATTCAAGCATATTTCTAACCTTGAAAACATAAAACAGTTAAAATTAAGCATTTTCCAAACTTTCTAGACTTTGTACGAACCCTGCTAATATATTATTATGATGTCATTATTAGATTAATACTGATGCATCAATGTGAAAGTTTTTGTGAAGTCTTTCATAAGACAAGACAGGGAGCAAAGAATTATGGGTTTTAATTGTGTAGGGACGAGAGGTGATGCATACTTATTACGTCCAACAATGTTGTATGCATACTCATACCTTTCTACGGAGCGCCCAAAATCCTGGACGAGTACAGTCTTTAATCTTGTGCACACACGATAAACAAGACTAAGAGTCTACAGCCATGCTAGCAGCTCTGTGCGTTGCAATTTAGTTAGAGCTCAGAGGGTTTAGGTCAAGATTTTAAAATACTTATTTAAGACCTGTATACACTCTTGGACTCCACGTTGCTTCGTGTCTTTTATGTTCCTTCACTTTTGTTGTATTTAATTTGGTGGTTTCTGAAAGCTTTCACAGACTTGTGAAAACAAACTCTGGGTTTTTAAAGATAAAATCCTTCACAGTATTTATGGACCTGCACTCGCATCCAAGGCAAACAACATGAGACTTCTGAATGGGGGTGGGGGTAGGAAAGTGATGCATATAGAGCTTCTTTGCAGGCCAGCAAAGAATAGAGTGTGGAATTCAGGAGCAGCCATGAATAGCTTTAAAGACACCATTCATTGATTTTAGACAGAAATTACTTACAGAAAATTTGCATGCTGCTGTGAAATGTTTGCTAAACAAAGCCTGAATGCAGACAGACTCTTTTCAAACTTCTCAGAGAAGTTGAGACTTGAGCAAAGGTCACAATTCTGCTGACGCTGCCTCCACATACAGCAACAAACCCGTTTAAAATGCGTATATTAAGAGACTCCTAAATAAACAGAAAGCTGTCATGCTAGTTCTTCAATTCTTCAAATTAATTTCACCCAAAATCAATTACATTTATAATAAATCTTCTGTCGTCTTTCCTAGAAACCTCTCAATGAAGGTAATTTGCCCAGAAGGACTTTTAATTTTTTAAAGGGTTAGGTCACCCAAATCACAAACGCTAATTGTTTTCCAATTTAGTGGTATCTAGTCGTAGTGATATTGATTTATTTGTGGAGGTTTTTCAATCTCGGCAACTAAAACTTGTGGGCAGTTTTCCCACATTTTCTGCTTTTAAAAGAAAATAGCTCCTGTTAAAGACTGAGTCAGTATTTCAAGGTAACTACGATTTTTTCCCCCTAAAAAGACAAATTCCTGTCTACAAATGATCTATTGTATTTGGAAATCTCAGCACATTAAACTCAAACTGTGTGGCTAGATAGGTGGGGGAACATATAGTACATTTTGTGATTCGGGTGAACTGACCCTTTAAAAAAGGAAAGTACCAGTCAATTACAGCCGACTAATTTTGTAGCTTGGGCCACAATTTCTACCTTTGAAAAACACGAGCAGTTAGACATTCAGACTGGTTTTAAACAAACCAACAGTTTATCCAGATAATCTAAACCACCTAATTTAGAGACAAAACTGAAAGTATATTGTTTATTGCGTGCATGCACAACTACGGCAAGTACTGTAGGTCAAAGTTGAACCAAGTCAGTCTGTAAATTGTGACGAATGTTTACAATCATAATTTTACAGCTCACCTTTGCTTTCTCTTCCAATCAGTCAGACTTGTTTTTAGCAATATTGCAGTGTTCCCAGATTTCATTCATTAAGTTAGAGAGTGCAATGTTGTTATCAACAAACGATGACCCAAATTCTGGATGGTTAAGGCACAGGTCGTGTTAAAATGAGACTTTCTTGATTTCTAGGGCTGTGATATGATTTTGTCTCTGTTGTTAATACACCAGCATAAAACATTCAGAGGCTGCAGTATTTTAGAAAAGGATGACGTAAACAAAAGTTACAGAACTCCTCGTTAAGACTGACACGGCCGTCTGCATTTTGTTTTCAGTGCCGCTGGCTTTTCTAAAAGAACACTGTCTGAGACGAAAACTGCCAAAGAAATTGCGAGGCGTGAGCATGCTGTGAGGAAATCTTTGAACTGTTGCAGCTGTTAGAGAGGTTTATACATGTTTGTACTCGAGTTTTTGTTTCATTTAAATTACTATGACAAGCTTTTAATGTATTGCACAGTAATTGAAACCCTCTTACCCACAGGGGTTACAGGGGTTTGTGGTGTGTTGGAGCATATCCAGCTTTCGTGCCTATTTGCATTTGTTTCTGTGAACAGGAAGTAAACATACTGAAAGACTGATATATCTTAAAGATTATATGTTGCTCTACATCATCAGTGCTGTACTCTTATCTTTTTTTCAGGCACACTGTCCCAAATTTCCTCCTTGACATTTCTTATCTCGCCTGAGTCTTCTTAAGTTTCCTGAACTAAAGGAAGGACAAGTCAAGTCATGAAGCAAGGAAGTAAGTCTAGCAATGATAAAAAGAAATAATATAAAAAAATCCAACTATGGAGGGAATTCGCCTCTCTTTTCAAAGGTCTGTCTCCTCACACTGACCAACTCATGCACCAAATTACCAAGTCAGTCATAGAAAAAGTATAAAAAATAAAAAATGAGAAAGCCCTCAGAGAGCTTATACCTCCACCAAGGCTGCATAATCCTCTACATCTTTCATTTTATTTCAATAATAGAAAATGTTTCATCATTAAGTCATTGTATTTGACAATCATGGGATATACGTCCCAGATTTCTTCTTTTTCGTCACAGTAACTGCTGTAGTTCATGACAACATTGGATAAATGATCAAAAATGCTCTATGTTACAAATTCATGGATCTGCACCAAAAAATTGTTTTTACTTGGCTAGTGGCCTAATGTTCCACTAAATTTAAAACAAACTGTAAAACAAACAGGACAGAAAACATAACAAAAATTGCAGTCCAGTATAAATATATTAAAACTTGATCATCTTTAGCTAGCAAAATCTTGCCAAAGAACACAATCTTCAAATCTTCATCACATGGCTGACATATAAAACCTCTCATTTTCAGTTTCCAAGGGGCGTTATCAAGACCAAAATGCCTCTGGACGCAACTGGATAGACCTACAACCAATCAGAGCAACGAAATGTGTGAGGTAGCGCTGAGCGAATCCTGACAGATGTACGGCAAACACATCTTTCTTATCAACAAAAGCTTAAAGTGCAGTTGTTTGTTCTTCTTTAAGAGAAGATATACTGTCCAGCTTGTTTACTGATGCAATAGTGGATTCAGAACGTTCCACGTCAGCAGCAGCCATCTTGGTTGTCTACGAAAATGCCTCAATGGCGCTCCTCTGTACAGTCATCGTATCAAACTCGCCCCATATTAGATAAATGGCTGTGATTGGTCGGCTGGATATCTGTCTAAATGGGAGGGGGACCAGACGCATCTGCCAGAACAAATACACCAACGTGTGTTGTCCTTAAGAGTCTACAGCCATGCTAGCGGCTCGGTAAGGCTGTATTTAGCTAAAAAGCTGTGGGCTAAATGCTAACGTCAGCTTGCTAACATGCTTACAATGACAATCTTAACATGCTGATGTTTAGCAGATATAATGTTTACCATGTTCCCCATCTTAGTTTAGAGTGTTAGCATGCTAACATTTGTTTTAATTAGCACTGAACGCAAGCTAAGGCTGATGGGAATGTCATTAGCTTTGCTTTATGACAAATTTTGACCTGATAATGGTGCTAGATAAAGTTTAGGGATGACCAAAGTTCTTACAATTCATCCTGAGGTGAACATGAATGTCTAACAAATTTCATGGCAATCCATCCCATTGTTATTGAAACACATGGCACTACTCTTGATGAAGTTAAGTTTGTCCACTAAGATGCACGAGGCATCATTGTCCCATTCCCGAGATGTTTGCTTTATTTTTTCAACTCGAGTTCTGCGGTGAACGGCAGTCAAATCTCAATGAGAAGTAAATAAGAACTTAAGGGAGAAATATAAACAAGTTTCTTAAACAGCAGGGAGTGAATGTTTCATCCAGCGTCAGATCACAGCAGCTTTAGATTGCCTCTCTCGTCCTTTGGTTTAAAGCTGAACAGAACAGCCGGCGGGTCTTGAGTGTGTTACGTTGCATCATGTCTCACTATTGAAGTTGGCTGAAAAGCCAAAAAGAAGCTGCCTCATGCAGCTGTGAGATTTGGATGGATCATTTTGACTGCGTTTTTTTTTTGTAAGGTCAGCTGCCGTTTTGCTCGTGTTTTACAGCTTCCACCACTAATCAGCTTCTGCATCCTTCTCTTTCAAACCATTTCTTTCACCCACAGGCCTTTCTCTGTCATGATCCTTCATGCCAGCACATTCATTTCCTCCTTCCTGCAGAGTGTGTTTTCACCCAGAGAGGTTGTTTTTTTCCACTCACCGTTATCTTGTCTCTAACCCGGCTGTCATCACTTTTTAAATGATTTGGCAGAATTTTAACAGGACTGCCATGACGGATCTCTTGCGACACAACTCATTGCTCTTCTAACAAGTCGCACAGAAAAGATTATATTGATAAAAAGTAAACCTGCACAGGAGATTTAAGGCTACACAGCGTAAAATTATCCCTGTGTAAGCCTTGTAGAGATTTATTGGCTTTGGCCCGGTCTCTGAAGGTTTGAGGCCATCTCAGACTAAAGGAAGCGTAAAACAAACATTAAGAGACAAGTATAACTTCAGATTAATCCTGCTGCTCAAATGCAGCGCGGCTAAAGGGAAAAGCTGCTGTAATCTGTGGTGAAGATGTGAAGGCTTTTTGGCTTTTGTCTGCTAGATGTTAAAAGTAAAGGTGAAACCTGGCAGCTAAAGCAGAAACATGAATACATCTGGTCTACCTATTTTAGCACTCACTGGCCTTTAATTTGTAATCATTTTTACAGGTCCTTGTGCATAATTCATTTAAAAGATTGATCTGATCTGTCATCATTCATCAGTTCTGGGCTTGAAATGACCTGTTTTTCTAAAGTCTGCACAATATTCCAAAAAAATGAAATTTTTGCTGATATATTATTTCACACTGTTTTTTGTTTTTTTTTTACAAATGAAAGCTGAAAACAACATGTAGTCAGAGTCTCCCCAGAATAAATTCTTTATCAGAGTGGAAAAACCTCTGAAGCAGCATCTAATTTATCATGGGACGCCAAAAATCCAAGCTAATGAAACGCTTTGAGGGTTAGCAGCTCTTCAGGGCAAGAATATCAACATTCAAGTTTATTTCGTGTTTATTTCATACACGATGATTGCATTATGGGAATCGTAGGATCCGGAGTTTTTGAAGCTTGACTCACATCAGGGACGAACCCCTCGTTCGCACACAAGGACTCAAACACTAGAGGAGTGACAGGCTGCCATTCATTGTCAGTCTAAACACACGCTGTTCCAACTCGAAAATGTGTGGAAAAACATCACTCGGGGAATGGACTACTTAGTTGTTCACCAGTATAGTGGCAGCAGGAGAGAATAACTGTCCAATCAGGGCTGATTATGGTAATTACCTGCTGAACACTAGGGAGCCTGCTACTTTGAGTATGTACAGTATGTGTGAACAAGTCAGGATATCGCCGCCTCTGCTGCTTTAATTCTAATTAATCTATTTTTAATCTCTCTCACAAGACCCCCATCTTTATGGAAGTGCAATACTAAATCGCTGGAGTCTTCCTTTGAGAAAACTTGAATCTGCATTTCTGAATCAAAATACTTAAAACACAAAATACTTCTGGTAGCCATTCTGGGAATGTTAAGGCTTTGCACAAGGATGGAATTGTATGAATTTTCAAAAGTCAGTCATGAGCACTGAATTGCAGTTATCATCCTGCTGTATCAAATTTGGTTACAGCTGCACAATGTGTTCAAGATTTGTGACCGTTGAGATGAAATAGGCAACACTTACAACCATTTGGCAAATGATTATATGAAAAGGTTTTTGCAGAATTTGTAGGAGAAAAATTTTAAATCTGCGTCAGGATGGGCAATATGAATTTGCCAACGTCAGAGATTTTGCCCTATCGTTTATACTGTGGCACCCATCCCTTTTATATCTCTGGGTTTATTACACCATCAGTGAGCAGGACTCCTTCATGGTCATTTTGGAGTTTTGTATTATTTTGCATCAACATGATGTAGTACTTGTCTGGTTATTGTATCCATTCACAGTTTCTCAATTGATTCTCCAGAAATTGTACCGTATCGCGATACAATATAATGACCTATGCAGTGATAGAGGATTGTATCTGTACTGCCCCACTCTCTTTAGGTGGCACCTATGCCGACAGATCTGTGAGGCGCAAAGAAATCATTCTGCTTCTACGCCTTGAGAGTTATGAGCCAAAACATAAAGTGCTTGGATAAACAGAAAAAACTAATAAATGGAAGTGAAAACACAATCGCCACATCAGAGCTGACAGTTAAAGTTATAGTTTGCATCTTGATGAAACAGAGCAGATTTTTGGGGTGTTAAATGCTTATTTTCCCTCCGTCCCCACTCAACCACAGACACTACAGTTAAGGAGAAGCTCATTTAAATCCAAGTCATGCTGACAGAAGCCATTTTCGCATTTTATCTTAATAGACTACAGCTCAGTCCCAGCTTGAATCTAATCAACACTTGTAAAAACTGTCCAGTATCTTTTCCTGTGAGGGAAAGTTGTGAAGTGAGTACTCACTGAGGCTGTGTGCAGTCCTGAAGGTTACACATTCTGCGGATGGGTTTTGGCTTCTTGCTGGCGTCGCAGTAACCTCGATGGATCATCTTGGTGTCGCCTTTCTTTCGACATCCATACTTGGTATACTGAAACCCTGTGAAAGGAATGAAGGTTGTTTTTTTTGTTATTATGAAATCTGTGTACTCCATAAATAAAAAATACACTGTGAACATTTAAAGAAACAATCAATTCAAATGTAATCAATACCCAGACATTCGAACCTCATTTGTCAAGTTCCGAAAGCTTGCATTGAATGCTTTCTCAGTTATTCTTCTTCATTGTTTAGCCAGGTTCTTGTTCGTTTTAGACAAAAATTTTACATTTAAGAAGTCTAGCTTCTGTTAAATAGGTTAAAGTGGCAATAGACAACTGTTTTGCTTTAACTTATTATGAAGTAAATGTTGATTGCACAATGTAATGGCTGTAAAATAATGACACCATTGGCGTTTAGACTGGTTCCCTATAAGCCTCGCTTTCACAATTCTGTCTGCCCCCGGGTACGATCAGCCGGGGCAAAGGAAGGCTCGATTTATGGCACAAAGGAAGTGGGTCAACCATTGCATTGCGCAACCAAAACAGAAGAGGAATAGGTCTTTTATTTTCCGGTAGCTATTGGTAGCTATCCCCAGCTAGCGGAAATGGTGGACGGTGGAACAACCGGAGTAACTGTGGAAACTCTGTCTGGCAAAAGAAAAAGAGCCCCGTTGAGGCAAAGAAGGCGAAGACAGAGAGTGATAAAAAAACGAGGAAAAACAAGAGTGAACCTCAGACTGGAATTCACTCGATGGAGAGTATAGTTTTAGGGCACTAAAAGTGGATTAAAGCATGTGATCCATGATACTTCTGTCCTGCTTGAAAACAAGGATCTATTACAGTGAAACTGAAGGCTGCATACGTACAATGGGAGCAACGAGTAGCCTATAATATTCAGATAATCATATTTGTAAATGTTGAAGGAAATGATTCATCTTAATTCTTTTCTAATTTGATGATAATTTATCCATTACCTCCTGCACAAGGCTTGGAACACGGAGACCAGCTCTTCAGAGCCCACTCATACGTTTCCTCCTGGATGACGTTGTTGTTGTTGACAGGCACTGAATCTTCATGAATGATGTACTTGTACATTAAAGTAGACCGTGTTTCATTGTCCTTGGGTATAATCTGAAAACCACGAGAAGAAAAAAACAAAACATTACCAACATAGAATCATCCTCTATGAAGCGTATTTGAATTAAAACACATACATAATATAAAAGCGCACATTTGTGCAAATTATTGCATTATGTTTGATATCAAGAGAGGAAAATCACCTTTTCCCATAATCACGACACAAGGTTTAGAGACAACTATTACATGGAGTCAATACGGCAGGGTAATGGTCTGCAGAAACGTATTTGTCCTGATCTCATCTGTTGAGCTTTTCTCTGGATCGGGTATATTTGCCGGGTTAATGCAGAGTGGATTAGAGAGTTTAATACCAAATGAAAACTGCTGGCAGAATAAAATACTCTGCAGGAGTACGGAAACTTGAAAACAGGTGTTGGTATGGGTATTAGGTTTAAGGGATTAACACACACACACACACACACACACACACAGATTACTTCAATTACGTAACTGCCAATGTAGGCTGAAGAAATGTGAATACTGTACATGTTCTTAGAAAACCGTATGTGGAATTATGGAATTCAGTCTTTAAATTTGTAAGAAAAGAACCTTCACATCATATTAAACCAAGGTATTATTTCATGGTGTACATCATACTTTTTTATGTCATTAAATAATACATTTAATCAAATAATTATTGGTATAATCTGTGAGCTATAGCCATGAAGAGAGATCAAAATCAGCACTGAAAATACCCTGAGCTGACTTCAACTCCAACTGACATCACATTTATAATATCAAAGCAATTTTCAGGTTTATTGTTAATGGGTTTTGTCTCAGCCACTGGAGGGACGTGGGAGCAGGGAACCTTATTCAGGGAAATCTGTACCGCCACTTTCCCACCTCAAGACCTGGTAACATTTCAGGGAAAATGCCGGTACGGCTGTGTTGTGAATGAAAGCGGTAACATTGCAGG